>JAYESA010000005.1:116016332-116616332 GCA_036927795.1 Iris macrosiphon | reverse complement strand
GTTTCATTTATATTGACAAAAACTATAATACAGTGTAAGGAAATACAAGATGAAAAAATACTAAAAATAAGGAATACTGAAGAATATGTAATCAGCAATAGTACAACTAGCAATGAATAGAAATATATGAATACTAGAATAAGTGAACTGGAATACAAAAATAGAATATCTAGCTAAGTGTTTAAAATATCAGTTTATTATGTGATCGGCTTGAGACGAGATCAGGCTTGTTATATATGATTGGCTATGATACATGTGAGGTCAGGCTAACCATCTGTGTCATGGCCTACACCCAGAATTTGGGCACGAGTACGTGGTACGTCCAGCCTACGTCGCAACATCGGCGGTAGAACGCTGTCTAGGTCAAGCACTATCTAAACAATCTTGCACGAGTATCAAACTCCATAAGGAGACACGAATAACATAATATAATATGAACAATATTCACAATCACATAACTACTGCACGATAAGATATCGAAGAAGTAAAATAAAATACAACACAAGTCTAAAAGTAAATAATCTAACTCAACAAATATTCATGTCTCAACAAAGTATGCCGGAGACAAATCCGGTAACACATGATCTGCTAAAAGAACTAACTAGATAACTAGTGATTCCGGCTAGACCTCCCAGAATCATAATTGAACTACCACGTCCAAGTCTGCAGCTACTCACCCTGTGGTCCATAAAATGTTGGACACCGGTCCTCTAAGGCATAGTCTGGAAAAATATTTCCAGTCAGGAAGGAGCAAAGTACATTTCTAATAGCAGTTCTATATCAATGATATAAACCATGTAGCAGTAAATAGATAGAAATATATAAGATGCATGTACATGTATGAAAGATATACAATAAAGGAAATACTGGAAATACTGTAAGTAAATGTAGGAAGGAACAATATGTCAATGAGCAAGAATACTATGACTAAGTGTGTGAGTACTAGCTTTAACATGTGATCGACTTGGGAACTTGTACAGGAATAATGGCCTGGCTAGTCATACGTGCGGTATATAACCAACACTAACATGTGAACAAGACTTGTACATGAAGGGTATGATCACATATCTACACTAAAATACTCCCCACCCCGACTGGTATAGTAGATCCAACCATGGTACGCTATGGCACGTGATTCCCTAGGAATGTAGCAAGTCTCCCCGGAAATCAGTATCTGTACATGCATACGATAACAATAAAACAAGACTTGTACAAGCTACACCATTAACAAGGAATAATATCTCATGACGAGATCCGTATATACCAATCCGTGTAACCATCGTATCAAGAATAAGGATATTTATACTAGATACAATGAACATAGGGGATATCATAAATAAGAAACTATCAGAGAATGTACTCGCCTTGGGTCCTTAGCTGGTAATACCAATGTCCTATCCCAGAGTATCGCCTGCATGATCCAACAGTCCTATAGACATATAATATAATTCAATATTGCATCAAACGTTACACTAACACAATCATAAATATATTGAACTCAGGGGCTATGCCAGGTATGGAACTTAGTCAACTAGGGTCAAGTGCACATCTAATTGTGCGGGTGTCGTGTCTATAATTGCTGTGAATTTAGACAGTCGGTGATACGGGTCTCGTCAGTACGTCAGTGTACATGGCAGTTTGCTAATAGTTCACAGGGTCATAGGTCATGTGTAGTTACGGGGTATCCGTATTTACACTTGGTTACCTAGTAGAGATATATATATAAATATACATTTATTCTCAGGATATTTATACCAATTAAATATGTACATAATATATATATAAGTATATATCAATAATTTCATACAAAATGGGTATAAGTGTATATACTCTAATAGAATTATATAACACATATATATATATATGTTTAAAATATACAAACCATATTTTATATATATACAACCAATATTTATACGTATACAAGAAATATATATATATATACAAAATATATATGTTTATATATATATATATATAAACATATATATATATATATATATATATATATATATATATATATATATATATATATATACCAATTAAATATATATATTATGCTACATATACCAATATATTAATATACCAATACAAAATATATATATATATATATATTATGCTACATATACTAATATATTAATTTACTAAACATATACCAATACAATATATATATATATATATATATTTATATATATCAAAATAATACGAATACGAACATTAACATATATCATATATATACGGATATATTAATATATATATATATATATACATTGAATACATATATATAAAATAGAGAAATACAATATATATGTATATGTATATTCGTATACATGAACGAATCCTTCCAATATTACATACATACTTGCATACATATATACACGCATACACACATACACACGTACGTGTACGCGAGGGAAGAAATTGTACCTAAGCGCGTCTACGACGACGGCGAAGACGTCGACGACGATGACGAGGAGGTAGTTCTGATGTTGCTGGTGGCCGGAGTGGGGATGACCAGAGCTGGCTCGCCGAGGAAGAGGGACAGGTCGAGGAGTGGTTGTCGGACTGGACTGACGATGGTGGTGGTGGTATTAGCTCGTGGTTGTGGCTCGACGAAGAAGATAGAGGTTCTGTCAGCGGACAGTGAAGTCGAGGGGGGAATTGGTTGTACAGGAGGCTGGTCGTGGTGGTTCTACCGTAGCGGGGTGGCAGGAGGGATGCAGCAGGAGGTCGGAGGGATTCGGCTGAGGGGGAGATGGCTCGGGGGAGATGAACGAAGTAGGGGAAGAGAGGCAGGTCGGCTCAAGACTGGAGGAGACAGGGCTCGGCGGAGATGGTTCTGATGACGGTGGGTGGATCGGCTGGCCGGGCCGAACTGGTTGATGGGGGTGGTACTGGTTGGTTCAAGTGGTGGAGTATGGTGGTGAAGGGAAATGACAGTCGGTCGGGATGTGTGTGGTCGAGAGGTGTCGGGAAGAGTGTCACTACCACATTTTCTAGGAAAGGGTATTTTAGTCTTTTCCTATTTAATTAAATATTGTGCATGGTAAATAATTATTTGTTGTATTATTTAATTATTTTTAGATGTTATTTAATTATTTTTGACTTATATTAGTGGACCCAACTATTTTAGTTTGGACCCATGGACCAACATGAATTAATTAGTTAGACTAGGCCCATTTAGAAAGCCCATTGTTAAGGAAATGGTTTAAATTAATTAAATCATTAGACTAGAAGCTTCCTCCCTTAATTATTTCTTCATGAGAGGGCCCAAGGGGTACATTGGACATTTTATAATTGCTTGGGGAAGGGGTAAGGCCGGCCTATAAGAAGTGGGGGGAAATTTCTCTCTCCTCTCATTCTTATTTCCAAATCTAAATCTAAAATTTCCCACTCCTAAATTCCTTTCATTCCCATTCCAATTCCCCACCAAATTCATTCCAAATTCTTTCCAATTCACCATTAGAAAGTTGAGAAGCAAGGATCTAGAAGGAGGAAGCAAGGATCTACAAAGAGGAGCAAGGATCTACAATTTGGAAGCAAGATCATCTCAATTGGAGGTTTCATTGGGAATCCATCTCCCAATAGGTATAATTCAGTTTTTCCTCTTAAAATAGCTTCTAAATCTGAGATTTAATTATGTAAAATTAACCCATATGTATGTACTACCCATAGGACTTGATTTTGTGTTCATAGGAGACCCATGGAGAAAGTTATAGTACTTTTTGTGCCAATTTTGGAGGAATTCCGAATTTATATTTTGTTGTGTGTGTCAATTGATCCTATAAATCAATTGGGCATGTGCTTATGTGTTTGGGGCTAGTGTCGTGTCCACAATTGGGTACGTGTAGGTCGTATCCCAACTATTTGGTGATATGTGTCGTTTTGGAGGTTTTCCCTCCGACACGGGACTTTGTACATGTCATATTTTGACACGGACACATAGATCTACATTTGACACTTTGATTTGGTCATAAATAATATTTGTAACTTGTTTGTGTCCTTCGGGGTGCAATTAGTTGTGTGTTGGACTCGTGTCGCATGCGTATCCTAGATCTAGTGGGATACGGTGTGATACTCTCCAATTGTGTGTGTTTTGTATAGATCTAATTATTTATGCTTTAATTCTTGAATTATAATTGGTAAATATATATAGTTGTTACATATTTATTTTAGTATATTTATTATAGTATTTATTGTAGTATAGATCTATATATTTTTATGTGTACTAATATAATGTATAAATATATATATGTAGCTTTCTTTACATGCATTTATATATGTTACAACTTGTTAATAAAATAAATTATATATAAATGTTTTATAAAAATATTTATGTGTTTAAATGAGTAATTATATTAATTATAATTATTATATAATTAATTGTATATTAATGAATATATTTTTATGTGTGCTTCTAGCCATGTTAAATATGTACATTAATGCATGGATGTGTATTATAGTTTTAATATTTATTTATATATATAGGATTATGTATATATAGATATATATATTTATTTAATTGTTTTATATATATATATTGGTTTATATATTAATATATATATCTATATATATTAATTGTTTTAGCGACAGCAGCTATTAATGACAGATCCTGTCATTATAACCTTGAGCAGCAGCAGCAGTCGCTGAAGCTATTAATGACAAATTCTGTCATTAAATGCACAGCAGTGGCGGGCGGGAATGAGCAGCAGCGGCGACGGAAATTTTGGTGACAGTTGAGAACTGTCACCAATAAGTGACAACAGTGGGTTTTATACAGCAGCTTTGGCGACAGTTTTTCTGTGACGGTTCGAAATGTCACTAAAAGGCTGTTTATTGAAAATAAATGTTTTCCACACAGTTTTCAGTGACAGTTAGGCAGTTTTGGGTTATATTTTATATATTATATTTATATATATATGTATATATAATTATATTTGTGGCGAGATATTATACTAGTATTGTTATTATTTTTAATTATATAATATATTAAGTTTATATATAATATATTATGTATTAGAGTAAATAATATACCTATATGTATCTTGAGCATTACTTTGTGTGGGTACCAAGATGGTTCAAAGCCATGATTCCTAATTGTTGTATTTAATATTCTATTTAGTATACTTTATTGATTAATATATAGGTATTGTGAGGTTTACCTTGGATTCACGTATCCTAAGATACGGTATCCTAATATTTAAGGATGTAGTTTTATGACTAAGATTGTAGTATTTTTAATCCAAGTTTTTGGTACTAGACTTGTGCAACCTAGAAATAGATAGTTGACTTTAGAGTTGACCATAGTTGACTTTTGACTTAGAATTGACTTATTGACCTAGAAGATGACTAGTTTAACTTATTCTCTTTCGGGACCTTGTATTGATGTTGTATTTCATATCTAGGTCTTCGAGGTACCGAGTCAGACATCTGTGAGACTTTTTATTGGACTTCAGGTGAGTATATTCTCTGATAGTTTCTCATTTATGATATCCTCTATGTTCACTGTATCTAGTGTAGATATCCATATTCTCTTGACACTATGGTTATACGGATTGGTATATCCGGATCTCGTCATGAGATGTTATTCCTTGCTATATGGTGTATATGGTGCAAGTATTGTTTCATTGGTTATCTTGTACATATACAGACACCGATTTTCGGGAGGAGTCACTCTCTTCTTGGGAAATCTAGTGCCATAGCATACCGTGGTTGGATCTATTATACCAGTCGGGGGTGAGGAGTATTAGTTATGTGATCAATATCCCTATTGAATAAAGTACAGATTACATAATAGTGTTGATCATGCACCGCACGTATGATTAGCCAGGCCGTATTGCATCTTACCCAAGCCGATCACATGTTAAGCTAGTACTCACACACTTAGTCATTAGTATTATTGTTTTATTGGCATATTGTTCATTATTGTATTTATTTCCAGTATTTCCTTATTGTATATATATCGCTTGTATCTATTGTGCATCTTGTTTATCCATAGCTATTTACTGTTACATAGTTTTTACCATTAATAAGAACTGCTGTTAGAGATGTACTCTGCTCCTTTCCTGACTGGATATATTTTTCCAGATGACATTGAGGAGTGGTACCCTACCTATTATGGACCCCAGGATGTTGTGGGTTTAGATTCTGAGACCCTGGCTCAAGAGGGACTTATCCCAACTGAGACAGTTGACCCTGGAGTTGTAGCCTCGTAGTATTCTTTTGTACTGGATTTGTCTTCAGCTTATTTCTGTATTTTCTTCAGACTCATTGATGTATTTTAGACTCATGAGTTATATTGTGACTATTCTATTCTTTATCTGATTCGTGCTCATTTCTATCTTAGTTCTGTGATTGAGTATACCATCATTATTGGTGGTTTATTATATTGTTAGATAGATTATCTAGACAGCGTTCTACCGCCGATTCTGCGGCGTAGGCTGGGCGTTGTTTCCGACTAGTACCCTTACACCGGGTGCGAGTCATGACACGATTTTGGTGGTGGCCCATCCAGGTCTAGCTTCACTAGTATGTGATGTCGTGGTAGTGTGACAACTAAGTTGTACTACTGCGAGCCTGCGATAGGATATAAGATATAGGATATAGGCTGAGATACTCAATCACATCTAGGAAAATTCTTTTGGTTCAACTATTCTCCTTTGATATTGATACTTGATCCCTTAAACTGTCCTTTCCTTGATGTCTTACATCTTGTGCCATATTGATTCTTTCTTTCGCTTTGTCTCAGGATGCCGCCTAAGACTAGATCACAACAGGGGAGAGCAGTTTCTGAGAGGTCTGCGACATCCCGAGAGCCTGCACCAGTCACTTCTCCGGTGATTGGAGTGTCAGCTTCTTTCGGAGGTCCACCACCTACTCAGAGGACTGTGCCAGCTGTATCTGAGGGGCTTCCACCTCCATCTCCTGTGCCAGCAGAGGCGTCACAGATGTTTACACTGTTTCGTGAGATGCTCGAGGCACAAAGGGCTCAGTCAGAGGCACATCAGAGGCAGACCGACGTTCTACGGCAGGGCATCGAGAGTGCTCATCAGTTTGCTCGTGCTGTAGTTGAGAGAGGAGTTTCGGTCCAGCAGCAGGTTGTTCCTCAGGTTGCTCAGCTTCGGTCAGGCAATATTCAGGACTTCAAGAAACTGGAGCCTAGGGTTTTCAAAGGGACAGAGGGCATTGTCTATGCTGATGATTGGCTCGAGGACATTGAGCGTCTTATGAGGGTGTCCCGCCTTTCTGAAGATCTGAAGGTTGAGGCGGTAGGACTTCAACTGTTCGACGTCGCTCGTACTTGGTTCAGGAATGAGCCAGTTCTGGTTGACGTAGGACAATCTTGGGAGATATTCAAGGACCTTTTCAAGAAAAAAGTTTTTCGCCCAGATAGACAGACTTGACTTGGGTAGACAATTTGAGAGTCTCATTCAGGGGAGCATGTCTGTGGAGGAATACGCTGCGGAGTTCGGTAGGTTGAGCCAATTTGCAGAGTATTTGGTGAGAGAACAGGAGGTTCGAGCTATTCGTTTCCGTGAGGGTCTAAACTGGGAAGTGAAGATCCTTATTCTGTCTTTTTATGAGACATACTCGAAGATACTTGCGGAGGCACGCAAGGTTAAGCGGGATTTGGGTTTGAAGACCAAGAGAGACCGTGATTCTTTTCTGGGGGCCAACGGCAGTTGTACAAGCATGAAAAATACGTTGGGTGGATCTACGCAGCCTCTTGATGCAGAGCAGCGTAAACAGAGGCCTTCAGAGCCATCAAACGTACAACAGAGCTTTCTCCGCTAAAACACAGCATGAAGTATAAGCTCAAAGGACCATCCGCGTAAGTGCAGTACGTCCAGGCCCCTCCAGCGTAAGACAGAGTTCTTCATCGCCTCCATGGCGTAAAACTCAGCCGCTCTCAAAGCAGCATTAATGCGTACGAGGAACACTTCGTTTTCCCTAAAATGAACCTGTCAAGTCACGCAGTGAACCTGGCCTCTGACTCCTGACAAAAAGTGCTGCACGGCTACCCAGACGACGGCTGGAAACGATGGCAGACCCCTCGGGACACGCCCCACAGTATGATGGCGGATCTCGGTATTTAATGCAGAGGATTTGGTTAAAATATCACCAAACCGTCGGTTACCAAAGTCCCCCCAGTGTAAACCGCTCTTTCGCGTACAAGGGAATACGCCGCCTTGTTTTACACAGGCAAACTTGAGCTGTTTTACGCTCCGCAGTAGACAAACTGCCTGCCACGTCAAAAGCTACACTACGTACAGGGCCCGAGGCACGTCTCTACGTTAAATTGCACAGAGCGGTGACAGTTTCCCTCAAGACACGTCTCTGCGACGGATGCACAGAAGGGCTACAGACCTTCAAAACACGTCTCCGCATTTAATGCACAGGATGGTGGCAAATCTCTGTAAGAGATTTGATTACACCTTCGGAAGCCGTAATTCCGGCGAAGACGTCCACATCAACACTCTGGCACGGTACGCAGCGGCTTCTACGCCCATCTAGGATCTGTGCTCATTCGGCTTCAAACGCCCACTCAGTCTCTATGACCATTCGGCTTATATGCCTGTTCGGCTTCTATGCCCATTCGGCTTCTATGCCTGTTCGACTTCTATGCCTGTTCGGCTTCTATGTCTATTTTGGCTTATACGCCAGGGGTGACAGTCATTTGGCTTTTATGCCAACCTCTTCTACACAAGGGATACCTACCTACGTGGCTTCTACGCCGTGATCTTCGCAGCAGATATACGCATTTTGTCCCCTTAGTTGGACACGTGTCACATGCTCACTCAAAAGGTCATTTATGCGCAGGCATTGGTTATTTTAACCGTTGTGTAAAAGAGTGCTGTACTGTCCACTCCTCGGTTGTTACACCGACGGAGTGGTCACTGTCCCCAAAACTCTATAAATAGAGACCCCTATCAATGGGGAACTATGTCGACAATTTGGAAGATCGAACCAGGTCGGAGAATTGGTAAAAAGAGAAAGAGAGAGAGAGAGAGAGAGAGAAGGAGAGAAGAGTCCGGAGCTTAGGCAAAGAGTAGGGTTCGACGGCTCTAGCACCGTGCATCCACCCTCCTTCGCAGCCTTCGAAGCCGCTACCCGTCTTCCACGGCACTTCTTCAACATCGTGTAGTCCAAGGGCTAAAGTGATCGACTGCAGATCAGACACCTATAGCAATTTATACCCAGATTAAATAAATTGTACTCCCGCGTCCTCGTATAGGATCAAATTATACAAGTTTGTTTGTAAACCAAAGGGCACATCTTTCTCTTCTGACGAGGAAGTAATTGCTCAACACGATGCGGTATCCGTGGGATCCATAAAGAAGACACTGGTCGTCCAATTTGACCTGTCTGCCGACGAAGACATGCTTCAGACTGGGGGTAGCTCTCACTCTCTCTCCGTCCAAGACAACAGGAAGCTGCGCAAAGTGTGGATGCCCAAGACATCCTCCGCCATTCCTGTGGACTCTCTGATCTCTCCGATCTCTCCGACCAATGAGGTGGTAGCATCGCTCCCTCCGTGCGCCGCATGTAAAATTCAGTCTCCCGCTACGCGCGGTACAGACAAAACTTCGGGCAAAGCCTCAGCGCTAACCCAGGAGTATCTACTGCGCTTTACGCACAGAAATTAGTCTCCCGCTACGTGCGGTACAGACAAAACTTCGGGCAAAGCCTCGGCGCTAACCCAAGAGTACCCACTGTGCTTTACGCACAGAAATCAGTCTCCCACTACGCATGGTACAGACAAAACTTTGAGCAAAGCCCCAGCGCTAACCCAGGAGTACCCACTGCGCTTTACGCGCAGAAATCAGTCTTTCGCTACGCGCGGTACAGACAAAACTTCGGGCAAAGCCTCAGCGCTAACCCAGAAGTATCCACTGCGCTTTACGTGTAGGAACCAGTCTTCCGCTACGCGCGGTACAGACTAAACTTCTGGTGATGCCTCAGCGCCAGGACAGACAACATCTGACCTCTACGAGGAACCAGATGAACGCCATAATTTCCGCAAAGGAAAGCAGGCAGCAAAATACTCGACTCCTCGGCCGTTACGCCAGCGAAGGAGCAATCTGCCTACACTCCGGATTATGCGGGAAGCCGACGGCCAGCTGAGGACCTCTTCAGCCTTACACCACTCCTAGCGAATCTCCAATTTATGCCAGGCAAAGTCCAACGACGTAAAACAAGCTCAAGTTGCTACTCCCCCTGACCTGCGCAAATACTTAATTCAGAAGCGTAAGGAGAGAGGACCTTCCAACATGTCTATTATGCCCCCTAGCGAGCAATGTTGTAGTAGTCATAAAATTGTGATTGACTGTTGCTGTTCTAAGGCAAAATGACCAGTTTTCGACCGATTGAGCTACTCTCAAGAAGAGCCCACGTATGCGTCCGTGAACATGGCTTCTCACATACCTAGAGGAGGGCCAAGCTCAAGACGTCATCCCGCAGGGCCTCCGAGCCGAAGAAGATTCGAAGACCTCCTTAGGAACACTGAAGCTGGGGTGTTCCAAAACACCCGTGCAAGGTCACAACAACCGGTTTTGTACTCATTTGATTCCGACGTTGGGGGTCGCCAATCTCCCAGATCAGATGCTGAGAGTATGGAGTCAACTTCTGCAGCGACCTATACTTATCCTTCAAGGATGCCCAGGGAAATGGGAGTCTACGCCATTGAAGACGAACGCGAGGAAGCTTCGCCGTCATGAAACGCGGAACAACGCATCACTATGCTGGAAACATCTCTGAGACAAATGCAATCCACGATGGAGAACATGCACTAGATGATGCTAGCTCAGCACGCAACTGCCATGGCTCAAGCATTGGTCCTGCCAACTCAGATACGTGTGGGGGTGGACTTACCACCATCCAACCCGAGCCAAGAGCCTGCGCTAGATCAAGAGTCAGCAGTTCCTCCGCTTCCTCACTCAGGGAATGCCTTACCTCCCGCTGGAGTTACGATACAACCAACTCCGCACCATTCCGTAGCCCCGCTTCTGACCGAAAATCTGATGCAGGAAGTACGGGAATTGAAAGCCCAGTTCGACGCCTTGAAGCACAAAGATCAGCTCAAGAAACTGGGAATCAACCAACCCTACCCAGCTATCTGGGAAGAAGTCCCTTTTCCTCCGAAGTACAAGCCCCAGACTATGGCTCTGTTCGAAGGAAAAACATTGCCCAGTCAATACATGAACTATTTCAGTATGATGACGGTGTTGCTACAAGGGAACGACGCCCTCCTCACTCGGGTGTTCAAAGGCTGCCTCTCAGGAGTAGCCTATCAGTGGTACCGTAGCTTGGCGGACAACTGCATTACTTCCTTCGAAGACTTCAAAGCTTTATTCTTCACACGATTCTACGAGGGTGGGATGGACATGTCTATGTCCCCTCTCATCGAAGTCAAATAAAGGGAAAAGGAGGACGTTCGCACCTTCGTCGAACGTTTCGTCAGGCTACTTTACAAATGTCTCCAGGAGTTCCGGACTCGGTGTTAGTAGACATTTGCAGGAAAAACCTCCTTCCCGTAGTCTCGGTGTTTACAGGACCATATCAGTTCCATGAGTGGCCTTCGTTCATCGTCTCGGCAGTAGCCGCCGAAGACAACAGTCGCAAGGCGCGCGACAATGGCATCATGATCTCCGCCTCCGATAGAGGCAAAAGGTCATCTCCCAGCAGCGACCATCCTCGTAGCTCCAAGGGAAAAGAAGCTCTGACGGTCAATACGTCCAGACAAAAGACGGCGGCGACCACGCAGACGAAGCCCGGGACTTCCAGGCCCGTCGAAGTCTACTCTTTCGACGACGACGATATTCCTAGTATATTCGAATGTCTCGTCAAAAGTGGCAAGATTACCCTTCCAGAGCTAAGGCGGCCCCAAGAAACCGGCAGTACTGACGACCCTAAATACTACATCTTCCACAGATACGTACACCACCCAACAAAGACGTGTTACATACTGAAGAGGAGGATCCAGGGGTTGATCGATGCTAAGGCCATCACTCTGCACAATACGGAGAAGACGGTTACGGCCAACATAATCTCTCTACGGTTCGACGATCTGCCTTCCCAAAAGGTCATGAATGGTGTCACGCCCATTTCCTGAGCTACGATGGACATCGTAAATCTCCCTCCCTCTAGAGATCAAAATCAAGACCTAGTACCCCTGACCACCAGGCAGGGCAAAATCATGTGGGTTCATCCAGATTTGGTGTCAGAGCTCGAGGAAGAGACCAAGGCGACTAAGCCTACATCCAAGAAAAGCCCCAAATAAAGGCCATGCCACATGGTCGCAACTTCTTCTGCATCAGGCGAAGACGAAGTATTTGCCGCAACCCGTTCGGGGAAGGCCTACCTCAACGACAACGGAACAGGTCAGGAAGGCGCACCAGCTGACGCTCCAGCCGCCAAACCTTCAGAACAAGGTCCCGCCATGCAAAACATCAGCCCTGCGAAACCTACTCCGGCGGAAAAGGGGAAGCAGAGAGAAGTACGCTTTGATAAACCTGTGAAAAATATTTCAAGCAAAGGATTAGAGAAGCCGTACAAATTTGATATCCTGGCCCAACTAGCCAATACGCCGGCAAGGTTGTCCATCTTTGAGCTACTCAGGCTCTCCCGAGACACTCGTCTAGCCCTGAGTGAAGCACTGATGCAGGCAGAGGTATACTTGACCCAGCTCAAGTCCCCCGACGAGGAGCCAGTGGCGTGTCCTCAATGCCACAGCGTGATGGAGGTGGTCCCAAATATCACTTTCACTCAAGACGATATGCTGTTAATACATAACAGATATGACAGGCCCCTCTATTACACCGGGTACGTCGGTTCCATGGAGGTCGATCGGATTCACATAGATCCGGGGTCGTCGATCAGCATCATCCCTCACAGTCTGCTCAGGCCGCTAAGAATTCCAACTAGCGAACTGGCTTACACTACCACTACAATCATGGATTTCAACGCTGGAAGAAGTAAGCCATTGGGGAAGATCCGCTTGAGAATCCAGATCGGCAACCTTAGATCGGTGGCCACATGTTACGTCATCGATTCAGAGGTGTCCTACAACATTTTGCTGGGAAGACCGTGGATCCACGACCACAATATCGTTCCTTCAACCCTACATCAATGCCTTAAATATATAGACATACAAGAAACCGTACAAACGGAGGTAGCTGACCTAAACCCGTTTAAAGGAATAGAATCCTACTATTCTGATGCCGTGTTGTACTCCCAAGACCACACGGAAGAATCGCCAGGCGAGGCCAAAGACGGACCACTCGTCCAAGAGCCAGAAGAGCCCTCTACCACACTGCCGCTGTCGATCAAAGTGAAAGGACGAACCACTCGTCCAAGAGCCATAGAGCCTATGGCTATCTACCTTAACAAGACCAAGTCAGAAGAAGGGAGTGATCCTCTGGTAATCACTTTGAACCGGAAGCCTCCACCCTTGGCCATCAACCTTCGGCACAACAGGCAGCTGACTGATGTAAGCGCAACCAGGAACGGAGTTCCAGATGATAATAAACATCCTCTTTTCTGGTACATCGGTGCTCAAATTCCGAAACAGGAATCTACTCACCATGACGAAGTAGAACCAATAGCACAAAAATTCTTGGAAGCTATAAACTCCTACCGTCCGTATGTCTGGGAAGTGGCATCACCGTCCAATGTCGTCACGTTATATGGGCCACACGAGGATTCTATCTTTATCGTCCTGCTGACCTGCAGCAGCCAACGTTCGATAGTCTTCGGCCGCATGAGCAATCAACCGACTGCCCAGGAAGATCCTTTTGACAACGATATTGGAAGAATGCAGGTTCACCGATACAGCCCTCAAGCGCTAAAAATCATACAAAACATGGGCTACGACTTAAAGCGGAAGCCAGGCCTCAACTACGAAAGAGGCAGACGGACGCCGCCGTGCGGCAACACCCGCTATCAACAGACCCGTTTTGGATTAGGATATGCCACCGCCCTTGTGACTTCTAAGTCAGACGAGGACATCTCTTCCTCCTCCCAGAACGGCTCGTCGCCCCCCGACTCACCTGATGCTCTCGAATAAACACTATCAGTAAATATGGTGGTGACAGATCCCTCAGGAGCAGATGAGCAAGATTCGGAGCCATTTAAGAATGACTCTTGGGCTCAGCAAATGGATACGCAGTGGGAATTCTACTTCGAGCAAAGAGAGCTTCCCACCAAAGATGAAGTTATCCAGATCGATGTTAGGGGTGAACTTTCGCCGAAGCCAATATTTATCAGTAATAACCTTCCCCCAGCAGAAAGGGAAGAAGTTATACAGCTGATAAAGGAATACATCGACGTCTTTGCATGGAATTATGAAGACATGCCAGGCCTGGACCCGAAAGTAGCTACTCACAAGCTCAATATATTGACCGATTCGAAGCCAGTAAAGCAGCACCAACGCCGGTTCTGCCCAGATATGATGGACACCATCGAAGCTGAAGTCAAGAAGTTGATAGCCTGCGGTTTCATCCGGGAAGAACAACATCCCGACTGGGTCGCCAATATTGTCCCAGTCATGAAGAAAAATGGAAAAGTACGTATCTGCATCGATTATCGAGATCTGAATGCGGCCTTCCCCAAGGATGAATTCCCTCTTCCCATCACGGACATCATGATCGACAACACCTGCGGCTTTGAACGCATGTCTTTCATAGACGGGTTCTCAGGGTACAATCAGATCAAGATGCATCCTGAAGACGAGAAGCACACCGCCTTCTGGACACCATTGGGAGTATATTGCTACACAGTCATGCCCTTCGGATTAAAGAATGTCGGGGCTACATACCAACGAGCTATGAGTAAAATATTCCACGAGCATTTACGCAAAATAGTGGAATGTTAAGTGGATGATATAGCCGTCAAGAGCCGCCTCAAAGGTGATCATATTCAAGACCTGAGGACGATATTCGAGTTAATGCGCCAACATCAACTAAAGATGAACCCTACGAAGTCCTTTCTAGGTGTATCTAGTGGCAAATTCCTGGGATTTGTCATTACCGCCAAAGACATCCAAGTGGACCCTGATAAAGTCCAGGCAATCGTGGAAATACGACCGCCCCATAATCTGAGGGAACTGAGGGGATTTCAAGGACGTCTGGCTTACATTCGGCGATTCATATCCAACCTCTCGGGGAGATGTCAGCCCTTCTCTCATCTCATGATGAAAGGTGTATCCTTCGTATGAGACGAAACCTTTCAGCAAGCGTTCGGAGATATCAAGCGCTACCTCAACAGTCCACCAGTTCTGGTGCCTCCTATTATGGGAAAATCGTTCTTGCTGTACGTCCGAGCAATGGATCATTCGCTAGGAGCTCTTCTCGTACAGAAGAACGATGTAGGGCATGAACAGGCTATCTACTACCTCAGCAGGATGATGGTCGGAGCCGAACACCGGTATAACCCAGTGGAGAAAGAATGCCTGGCTTTGATGTTCGCTATCCAAAAGATGCGACACTACGTCACCGGCCAGACTATCTACATCATCTCCAGGATTAACCCTCTTCGAGTACTGATGAGCAAGCCGAGCGATCTTAATTCCCGACTCGCAACTTGGGCGATGCTGTTAACACCATATGACATGGTATACGTACCGCAGAAGTCCATCAAAGGCCAAGCGCTGGCCGACTTCCTAGCTGCTCACCCGATCCCAGAGGCCTCCAAATTATACGACGACATTCCCGACAAAGTTGCAGAATATAATTCCGCAATGGAAGGTGACGCAGCGTAACTGTTCTTCGACGGCGCCTCCAGAACCGGTCCTAAGGGAAATGTCATTTCGGGAGTAGGAGTCGTCCTGGTCGCCCCTGATCAGCTCATCATCTACCGAGCATATTCTCTTAGCGAGCCCTGCTCCAACAATGTGGTGGAGTACAACGCTCTACTAATAGGGCTCCAAGTTGCTAAAGAGCTGGGGGTAGAGTCCCTGGAAGCTTTTGGTGATTCTCTGCTTATCGTCAATCAAGTCAGGGGAATATATGAAGTCCGGAATCCAGATCTCATCCCCTATCACCAAGCGACGGTCGAGATAGCCATGACATTCAAGGAGTTCTTCCTAGAGCATGTACCTCGATCTCAGAATCTGGAAGCTGATGCCCTAGCCAGTCTAGCGGCAGATTTAGCTACTCCCGTAAGAAGGCAGGATTCGGTAATCCTTCTTAACAGAGATTTGTTCTGTGTGAAGAACAGCTGTCACATAGAACGCAGCTACGCTATCAACACCGATCCTCCTACGAGAGATTGGACAAGTCCCTTCATAGATTTTGTGGCATACGAAATCTTATCGGAGGACCCCAAAGAAGTAGTATCCGTCAAGAGACGATCACTACGCTTCTACTTCGATGCATCCTCACAAAGCCTATATCACCGGACCTACGACGGATTACTATTGAGATGTCTCTCTAACGATGAAGCACAGCAGATTATCCGTGAAGCTCACGACGGCGTGTGCGGAGAGCATCAGCCCGGTCCTAAGCTACAGGATCGCATTAGGAGAATGGGCTATTACTGGCCTACTATGATCGCAGATGCAATACGGTATGCAAGACATTGCAGAGCCTGTCAGGTTCATGCAGACTTTATACATCAACCGTCTGAACATCTACATCCCACGGTCGCATCCTGGCCTTTCGAAGCATGGGGTATGGATATCATCGGTCCTATTCACCCGTCTTCTTCCAGGGGTCACCTGTTCATACTGGCCATAACGGATTACTTCTCCAAATGGGCAGAGGCAATCCCTCTCGCTGAGGTAAAGGCATCTAATGTGATCAGCTTCATCAAGCGTCACGTCATTTATCACTTCTGGGTACCCCGGAGGATAATTCATGACAATGGGCCTCAGTTCATCAGCCAAGCGTTTCATCGATTTTGCGATAAAAATCGGATACACAATATTGCCTCCATGGCATACTATTCGGCTGCTAATGGTTTAGCGGAAGCTTTCAACAAAACCATTATCAAACTCTTAAAGAAATTTGTCTCTTCAAACAAAAGAGACTGGAACCAGAAACTGGGCGAATGTCTCTGGGCATACCGCACAACGGTACGGACACCGACAGGTTATACCCCCTTTTCACTGGTCTACGGGAGCGAAGCAGTTCTTTCCATCGAAATCTAGATCCCTGGCTCAGGATAGCCGTGACTAGTGAGCTAACTCAAGAAAAGAATGACCTGTTAAGGCTCCAAGAGCTGGAAGGATTAGACGAGAAACGCCTCCAAGCTCAACAGCGCATCGCGCTCTACCAAGCACGCATTTCCAGAGCTTTTAATCATAAAGTGAAGGAAAGGGTGTTCAAAGTCGGCGAGCTAGTTCTAGCCGTGAGAAGGCCGATGATTCTTACTCACAGAAGTAAAGGCAAATTCCAGCCCAAGTGGGAAGGCCCTTATGTGATCGAGACAACGTTCTCGAATGGCGCTTACAGGTTAGCCCAGCCTAACGAAAACCTGTTAATGGCTCCTATCAACGGTAAATTCCTGAAGAGGTACTATGCTTAATCTCCCTCGCTCGAGTGGAATATTGCGAGGATCTCGATTCTGACAAAACTACTTCCAGAACGCAATTAGTTTGGTTACACTCTATCATGTCCGTAAGACCTCTGAATAGGTGTCCCGCTAAAAGGTTACCGAGAGTTTATCACGTCCATACTACCTCTGATATTACTCTCGCCTAAAAACTATCATTTATATTCCGAAATGACGGGTCCATAAAAGTCAGAAAGGAGTCGCCTTTATTTATTCCCAAAAGGGAGGTAGAATTACATCTGGGCAAGCAAAAAGGGAAAGGATACATCATGATGGCGGAGTAGTCAGATTACGAATCAGCCGCTCCTGTGCAGCTATCCTCTCATTCCTAAGAGCTAAGGCGTCAGCGCGAGCCTGCTCCAGCCGTGCCTCGGGAGTGTTCGTAAGGGTCAGATCAGCCTTTGCCCGAAGATAGCCCATACGAGCAGCTTCTGCACGGTCCAAATCCTGTCGCCCTGTGCTCAGACGACCAGCTGCTACCTCTAGACCCGCCAGCGACTGAGAAGCCCACTCCTCTACCCGAGCGAGTTTTTCCTTCAGCTTGGAGGCCCTCGTCGTATTCCCTTCATGCTCGGATCGACACTGCGTCTCAACAGCAAGAGCCTCTTCCACGACAGCTTTTCTTCTATCCATCTCCAGCTTATGCTTCTGGATGGAGTTGTCTAGGCTTTCCAGCTTTGTAGCAAGTCGCGCAGTCATGAGGTCGAACCGAGCCTGGACATCAGCATCGTGCCTGTCCCGAGTCAGCTGCAAGTATTCGGTAATGGGTTGCTCTAACCCATTAACTACCGCCTCTAGGGCGTCAGCTACCCCAGGATCGTCGAGCTCCTTGATGACCCCGATCGAAGCAAGAGAAGTCTTCTTCAGGCGCTCGAAATCTAGACTCTTCGCTAACACCATTGATATCATCGTTTTTAAACCAGTGTAGAAGAGGCTGGTATGTTGCTCGGTCAACGCAACTAGATCCGACTGGACGCTGGGAGCGGCCGCAATATCAGCAAGTCCCTCTCCAGGGATAATTGCAGACGAGGTGGCCACAGCCGTCGCATCGACGCATGGCACGACCGAAGAAGGTGCGGCAACGGCGGTCGAAGTCATCGCCACACTCACAAGAGGCAAGGTCACGACGACGGGTTCATCCTCCTCTTGAGGTGACGAAACTACTCCGGGCGTACTGGCCCCCGAAGCCACTTCCTCATCGAAGTTGGACGCCTCCGTATCATCGTCAGAAGCCCGAGCGGAGCCGGAATGCACTTCAACGCTATACTCCCCGTGGGCGCTATCCCCTGAAAAGAGGACAAGAAAGTTAATATCAGTATGATGATAATCTTTCTAAAGGGAGACATAGAGACGACATTTACCCGGAGCCAACGGCATATACGACGCATCTGCACCCGAGGTAGCTAAACCATGCCTTAATGATGCAATGCGAACCGTCATACCTGGAGAAGGAGGTGGGCCGACCAACATCGCCAAGAGTTCTGTCAAGCCTTCACCAAGACGCGGTCGAGGTTCATCAGTTGGAATCTCGCCAGACGTGCTCGCTGACACGATGAGAGTCTTTCCCGCTGCTGACCTCGGGAAAGATTCTTCCATCTGTCTCGGCCACACAGGCAACCTTGCTCCGCTACCTGGAGCAGCAGCCACGACAGCGACCTCTAGCGATGATTCTCCGGCGCCGTCGGCCGGAACTGTAGAAGGTCCCTCTCTAAAAGGCGAGGAACCTTCAGCCAAAGAATCATCCCTGATATGGGGAGAGGCAGGCTCACTCCCGGGAGCCTCAACACCAAGAATGCGGAGAGGACGAGCAACCGTCTCCTTCCTCCTCTTACGAAGAGAAACTTTCTTCGGAGCAGAAGCCCGTCGCTTCCCAGAAGAGACTACCAAAGCCCCCGCAGGCGGAGGTACTTCGCACCTCGGCACCGACACCAGAGGCTCATCCGGAGTACCAGACTCCTCGCCCTCGTCCGAAGAAACCGAGGGGACGTCAACTCTTCCCCCAGGCTTGGAAGAAGGCACCCTGAAGCTTCCACGCGTGTGAAAATCACGATGGAAGGTGTTAATCGCCACATAGAACTGGGCGTAAGAATGAAGAATGCGGAGCTCCGTGGAGGTTGTAACGACCGGCACAATGAAGGTTGCTCCCGTACAGCCCATGATAAAATACCGCCACCCTCTGGTTCCATCAATGAGTCCACCCCTGGACCTAAAGCTGGGGACGGCATTGCCCCCGTGCAACTGATCGTACCCAAACTGCCGGGCAAACCTACTAGGCAAGTAGGGCTCGAAGAAACAATGGTCTTCGCTCCTATACTGCAGATAGGAGGGTCTAATACAGACCAACCAGTTAAAAGCTTCCGGAGAAAGGTCGGTCTTCTCTCTACCTGAATCCTTAAGCCGCACCCCTGATTGATTACGATGAACAGAGGGGACAATACAGAGGATCTTCCAGCCGTGGCTGAGGTTCAACACCAGCCGATAGTCTAAGACTGTGTTCACATTCCAGGAGGAATCCTTGTAATTCAACAAGAATATACCCCCGAGCTGCTACCGGAGCCAGGAGACATCACCCGTAGATTATGGAGAATTAACCATCCCATCAAGTATAGGTATGGTAACTCCACCCTGGGAAAACTCTCATGTCGAGCTTCGTCGACGAGCAACCCATCAGTTATGGCTCTCAAGCCAGCCTGTATACGGCACACCATGGCGGGAAGCAAGCCCAGTCTTGACCCGAACACCAGGCGCACTGTCGGCCACAGGATGTTCCGGTGAATATGGTCCGCGGACGCTGTGCCGGGCACTACTACTCGACGCAGCCATATGGAGAGGAAACCAGCCAACTGGGCTTCCTTAGACAGAGGCCGACGACAGTGCCTCAAGTAACTACAGGCCTTAGTGCCTTCGGGGTACTTTCCTACCCCCTCGACGAGGATCTGATCCGGAGCTGCAGCCTCCTCCATAAGACCCTCGACGACCTGGGCGCTAAGCACGCCCAAACAGTTCACGAGCTCATTTTTGCCCCCCGAGGCTTTCTCCGACTTGGCAGCCCTAGCTCGGTGAAAGAAGAGGTAGGACATCCACTTGGTGGTATGAGCCAAATCAGAAGGCTCGTTATAAAAAGCGGTGCACGCGAAGTATTGACACATCAGCTCCTGATATACTTCCGCCATCCGAGGGTCCAAATCCCCCAACTCCCGGTTGGTGGGAACATACTCTTCATAGGGGGGTATCCTCCATTGGCAGTCTCGAGACAACTGCCATCTCGTGGAGCGCCAATCCTAACTCCCCCAGTGGAGTGACAAAGGTCCCAGTAAGCGGAATGTACCGCTCCATCAGCGCCAGGAACAAGTTAGGGTTCGGAGGCAACCCGACGCTCGTCGCACTCACAGCGGCATATAGCCTAATGACCTCCAGCTCCCTCCGGAAGTGCTTCAAGGCCCAGCCCACTAGGCATGTCCATCGGGAGTTTGTTGGGGCGATCCACCCATTACACCGAGGATTCTCCTTGGGATATACCCCGCCTCGTCCCATGAAGTCGTTGTAGAAGGTCGGCAATTGGACCGGCTGGATCACCGAGCTGTCTTCACTCGGGACACTACTCGGGCACAGTCCCCGGAACAACGTCACAAAGCCGGAAGGGCGACTGACAAACGACCCCCGATCAGCTCCTTTGAGATGAAAAATCTTTCCCGGCTTACAGTGAAGATCAGGAGTCAGCATCCACGATATCTTCCTGAGATGCGTCGCATGGAAGAAGGCCGAGATGGGATAATCCCTCGGCATCGTTGGCAAATACAAAACCAAATTCCCGGCAGAGAAAACCCAGGGCTCCCTCTTGGGCCTCGTTTGGGACTGTTTGTCAATCAAGTCCCAAAGAGGAAAGCCGGCTTTATGTACTGCTCCCCGTCTACGTAGGTCAGGGGCTCGCCATTAATCATGCTCAGCAACGTCCGCTCGCCCTGAACCGATATCAGAAACCCCCTTCCCTCAGGATACTGGGGTCCGGAGATGGGAAATGCCACGTGGGACAGATCCTCCAGGTAGTTCGAGTGCAGCATCCCGGCAGCGGAGCCCAACACCTCGGCCAGTGGAGACTCGCCCAGATCAACTGTAAAAGTGCAAGGGAAATATGTCAATACAAATCTTGCACAAACGTACGGACCAAGGAAACGATAGTCTGTGCTCTACACAAGATCGTAACTATTTGGTTATTTTACGCCAGAAATCCCCTCCACAAGCGTAAAACTCAAATTTTACGATATACGCCAACTTTCGGTAGCCAGAGCTTTTACGCTCAGGGCTACGAAAATATGGAGTCTTTACGCTGGCACATTAGAAATATGGGCGTAAAAGATGAAAATGCCTCCGTGCATCATCTTCCTCCAAAGAGGCTATCAGCACAGAAGACGACCTAGCGCGGTCACGTTCAACATGTACGAAGGATTTTTCGTCGTTCTTGTCACCCCAAAGGCTCTACCTCTAAGGCCGGGTGCGCTACTCGTCGGCGGGATACTTTGCTCGACAGGAAGTTCGCCTTGACCGACCAGAGACTCCCTCGCTGGGGCAGAAGAATGAGATGAAGAACCTATGCTCTTTCCCTTATTGTTTCGGCGCTATTTCTGAAGACTCGAAGTGCTCGGAGAAGGAACGAAGAAAAACTCGAACAGTCGAAAGCCCTCTTTCGCAGAAGACAGATAAAAAGTTTTTCTCTCAAAAAACTTGAGGTATATATAGTCCGGGTCGACTCCTCGAATCCTCGGACGAACTCCTCGAGACCCTAACCAAATCTCGCAGATTGGTTATAATTGGATGCTACGTCAGCCTACTACCCATGGAAGACGGACAATCAGCAAATTCGAAAGGTTTTTCGTGCAAAATGGTTCAGCGGGTTCTACGCTGAAAGGGCTTTCTACGCTCGACAGCAACGGATCTATGGTTTTTATGCTCGCAAGCTACAAGTCTATGGTTTTACGCCCGGATGCCTTTGTGCTCGGTAGCTTTTATGCTCGAGAGGCCACAAACCTATGACTTTACGCTCAGCAGATACCAAATCATCGATCTCACGCTCGATGGCACTCAGTTTACGCTCAGAGGCAACAGATCCGCAAACTTTACGCTCGAAGAAACTTTCTTTTCAGGAGCTACAAATCAAACAGTTCTACGCTAAAGGAGCTTTCTATGCTCTATGGCTACGAATCTATAGCTTTACGTTCGACAGCTATAAGTCTATGGTTTTATGCCCGGATGCCTTTGTGCTCGGTAGCTTTTATGCTCGAGAGGCAACAAACCTACGACTTCACGCTCAGAAATCACAAGTCTATGATTTCACGCTCGATGGTGTTCTACGCTCACAGGCTACAGATCTCCAGTCCTATGCTAAAGGAGCTTTCTACGCTCGACGGCTACGAATCTACATCTTTACGTTCGACAGCTATAAGTCTATGGTTTTATGCCCGGATGCCTTTGTGCTCGGTAGCTTTTATGCTCGAGAGGCAACAAACCTACGACTTCATGCTCAAGAACCACAAGTCTACGATTCCGCGCTCGATGGTGTTTTACGCCCAAAGGTTACAGACTGATGATTTCGCGCTCCACGACTTTTCGCATATTCGAAACAGTCCCCAAAGCGGTCAATTGCAAAGAGTTTAACACAGAAGATACTCGTTCTTGACCCAAAGCATCCCAAGTACCTGGAGCATACAAAGTTCAAACTTTGAGAAATTACTCTTCTCGGGTCCAAAATTGGAGGTTCATCCAGACTCCAGTCTGAATATCTCGTCTATCAAAAGATGGCAACTCAGTTAGACAGCCATTTCTCGACCCTGTTCCAAGGGATTTCTCGGGAAGTCATTCTTGAAGACGAAGTCTGAACAAAAATTATGTTTATCAGAAGTTCTGAGCTCTACGCGGTTCCTCAGTCCTAGCAACAGGACAGTTCTAAAATGTTCAAAATGCTCTACAGCGTTCTATGGACTATTCGCTATGCGTAAAAGACAGGACCTAGCACTCTTTCTACAGAGTCGGCGTAAAGATTCAGACGTGTTGAAGCTACACATATTCAGACTTTACAGCAACGTATGGCAAGATGATCATATGAAGAAGCAAGATAATTTTATTAAAAGATTAAAGTCATGATTACATATGAGGGAAATCCAATCTACAAGGGTTTTCTTTTCATTTTCATGATTAAATATGAGGGAAACTCCATCGACAGGGGGGTTGTCCCATCATCGTCCGAAGATCACACCGAGAAGCCGCTCTGACAGGGTCTCGCGCTGGTGATGGTCTTCCTCTTCTTCCAAGAAGATGATCAGTGGCAGGAGGATACAAAACTGGGCAGATGACCCATCCTCCAAGAGAAGGAAAGCAGGGTAATTCTGCTTTCCTACAGATCACCGCCACTCTAGCCGGTCTGTCTGCCTCTCGCTACCAGAAGTAACTGGAGAGGGCGCCGCTTGTAAACAGCGTGGTGAAATATGTTTCTTCGTCCTTTCTGAAGAAACCACCACATAAAGTTGCTGATTATCCCGAGCAAGGGAGTCTAAGATATCCTTCTTTGATCCATCATTGCAGTAGACATTTGCTCGAAGATGCCGTCTTTTTTGGCTCCCTACATGCTGGAAGAACATGATCTCCTTCTTCCTCAGGTCGACCCGACGAACTCCGACGATCATCTCTGCATGGTGATGGAAATGTGGTGAGAACAGGTTCACCCCCCCAGCCTTTTTATAGGCAAAAGAGATCACAGCGATCCCCAATAAATCCGCCATAAAGTCCGTATCTACCGTTTCAGCGCTCCATTCAGAAACGTTTCGAGTTACGAGGGGCCGTTCATGCTTCATTCAAAGCGTTTCAAATTTCGAGGAATTTAAAAGCTTTCAAGGGGGTCTTGTAGAAGCATAAAAAATATGCTAGGAGGATCTACGCAGCCTCTTGATGCAGAGCAGCGTAAACAGAGGTCTTAGAGCCATCAAACGTACAACAGAGCTTTCTCCGCTAAAACACAACATGAAGTATAAGCTCAAAGGACCATCCGCATAAGTGAAGTACGTCCAGGCCGCTCCAGCGTAAGACAGCCGCTCTCAAAGTAGCGTTAATGCGTACGAGGAACGCTTTGTTTTTCCCAAAATGAACCTGTCAAGTCACGCAGTGAACCTGGCCTCTGACTCCTGACAAAAAGTGCTGCACGGCTACCCAGACGACGGCTGGAAACGATGGCAGACCCCTCGGGACGCACCCCACAGTATGATGGCAGATCTCGGCATTTAATGCAGAGGATTTGGTTAAAATATCACCAAACCGTCGGTTACCAAAGTCCCCCCAGCGTAAACCGCTCTTTCGCGTACTAGGGAATACGCCGCCTTATTTTACACAGGCAAACATGAGCTGTTTTACGCTCCGCAGTAGACAAACCGCCTGCCACGTCAAAAGCTACACTTCGTACAGGGCCCGAGGCACGTCTCTACGTCAAATTGCACAGAGCGGTGACAGTTTCCCTCAAGACACGTCTCTGCGATGGATGCATAGAAGGGCTGCAGACCTTCAAAATACGTCTCCGCATTTAATGCACATGATGGTAGCAAATATCTGTAAGAGATTTGATTACACCTTCGGAAGCCGTAATTCCGGCGAAGACGTCCACATCAATACTCTGGCACGGTACGCAGCGGCTTCTACGCCCATCCAGGATCTGTGCTTATTCGGCTTTAAATGCCCACTCAGTCTCTACGACCATTCGGCTTCTATGCCTGTTCGGCTTCTATGCCTATTCGGCTTCTATGCCTGTTCAGTTTTTATGCCTGTTCGGCTTCTATGCCTATTTTGGCTTCTACGCCAGGGGTGACGTCATTTGGCTTCTACGCCAACCTCTTCTACACAAGGGATACCTACCTACGTGGCTTCTACGCCATGATCTTCGCAGCAGATATACGTGTTTAGTCCCCTTAGTTGGACACGTGTCACATGCTCACTCAAAAGGTCATTTATGCACAGGCATTGGTTATTTAACCGTTGTGTAAAAGGGTGCTGTATTGTCCACTCCTCGGTTGTTACACCGACGGAGTGGTCACTGTCCCCAAAACTCTATAAATAGAGACCCCTATCAATGGGGAACAAGGTCGACAATTTGGAAGATCGAACCAGGTCAGAGAATTGGTAAAAAGAGAGAGAGAGAGAGAGAGAGAGAGAGAAGGAGAGAAGAGTCCGGAGCTCAGGCAAAGAGTAGGGGTCGACGGCTCTGGCACCGTGCATCCACCCTCCTTCGCAGCCTTCGAAGCTGCTACCCATCTTCGACGGCACTTCTTCAACATCGTGTAGTCCAAGGGCTATAGTGATCGACTGCAGATCAGACACCTATAGCAATTTATACTCAGATTAAATAAATTGTACTCCCGTATCCTCGTATAGGATCAAATTGTACAAGTTTGTTTGTAAACCAAAGGGCACGGGTCTCGTATAAACCCTGTCATTGAAATACACTCTCATTCTTTCGTTTAATACCACAAACAGTAGTGCAGTATCTGCCAAACGTCCTCATTTCCAGTCCAGACCTTTCTAGCAACAGCTACAGTAGAACTAGACTCCAGCTAGAGCACCTTTTCCCCCGGCACCTCAGCAGCAGAGACAGTTACAGCAAGCTCCATGCAACTACTGCAAGAAGCCAGGCCATATCTCGAAAGTTTACAGGAGGAGGCTAGGAGTTTGTTTGCATTGTGGTACTGAAGGGCATCAATCGAGGGAGTGTCTTCGTCGTGCAGTTCAGGGAGCAGCTCCAGCTCCGAGGACACAGACGAGACTACCTGCAGCACAGCCAAGGGGACCGCTTCCGACACAGCAGCAGCGTTTTGTCCAGCATCAGCAGCAAGGAGGTGCTCGACAGGGACGAGCGTTTGCTATAACCGTCGAAGAGGAGGAACCCACCGGAGATGTTATCGCAGGTTCTATTCTTCTTGATTCTATTCCAGCTTTAGCTTTGTTTGATAGTGGTGCTTCCCATAGTTTTGTATCTGTTTCTTTTGCTCTAAAGCATGGTTTGGTAGCTGAGTCTTTGCTTAGGACTTGCAAGATCATGACCGGGGGAGGCATTATCCTGGTTAATAATATTTGCAAGGACCGGAGAGTTACTCTGGCAGGCCGGGAGTTGAGTGTGTGTCTACTTGTAATGCCACTTCCGAGCTACGACATTGTATTCGGGATGGATTGGTTGAGTAGACACCGTGCTAGCATAGATTATAGAGGAGGTAGAGTTTTGTTTGGTCTGCCAGGAGAGCCAGAGTTCGAGTTTTATAGAGGAGCTGCAGAGTAGGAAGAAGGCATTATTTGTGGAGCTATGGTGGAAGACAAGGAGTTACCGCATCCATTAATAGCAAAATTCTTGGATGTGTTTCCTGAGGAATTGCCAGAATTACCGCCAAATCGAGATATTGAATTTTGTATAGACTTGGTGCCAGGTGCAGAACCAATTTTGTAGCATATCTATAGAGTAAATAATAGCGAGCTAATCGAGTTGAAGAAGCAGGTGGACGAATTACAGGATAAGGGGTTTATCAGATTGAGTTCTTCACCATGTGGAGCCCCGATATTATTTGTGCCGAAAAAGGATGGATCTGTGCGTATGTGCATTAATTACAGGGCTTTGAATAATCTCACTATCAAGAATAAGTATCCTTTACCACGGATTGATTATCTGTTTGATCAGTTGAGTGGTGCCAAGGTATTTTCTAAGATAGATTTGAGATCAGGCTACCATCAGGTGAAGGTGAAGCTGGAGGACATACCGAAGACTGCTTTTAGAACTCGGTATGGTCAGTATGAGTTTATGGTGATACCGTTTGGTTTGACTAATGCACCAGCGGTCTTTATGAACTTGATGAATAAGGTGTTCCACCAGTACCTTGACAAGTTTGTGGTGGTGTTCATCGACGACAAACTCATATACTTGAGGACACCGGAGGAGCATGAGGAGCATTTGAGGATTATGTTGGATGTGCTGAGGAAGGAGAAGCTATATGGGAAGTTGTCCAAGTGTGAGTTTTTCTTGGACAAGGTGGAGTTCTTGGGGCATGTTGTGACTGGTGATGGTATTTCAGCAGATCCGAAGAAGATTTCAACAGTGGAATCTTGGAAGACTCCGAGTTCGATAGCAGAGATCAGGAGTTTCTTGGGATTGGCAGGCTATTACAGGAAGTTTGTGCAAGATTTTTCGAGGATTGCCGAGCCAATGACCAGACTCACGAGGAAGGATGTAGAGTTTGTTTGGATGGAGGATTTCCAGGTTGCTTTTGAGGATTTTAAGAAGAGGTTGACGTCTGCTCCTATTTTGACGTTGCCATCAGGGTCCGGAGGTTTCACTATTTATAGTGATGCATCGGGGAAGGGTTTGGGTTGTGTTATTCAGCAGCATGGGAAAGTGATTGCCTATGCATCTAGGCAATTGTGTCCTCATGAAAAGAACTATCCTACCCATGATTTGGAATTGTCAGCTGTCATATTCGCTCTGAAGTTGTGGAAATATTATTTGTAAGGAGAGCGTGTGGAGATCTTTACAGACCACAAAAGCTTGAAGTATGTTTTTACGCAGAAGGAGTTAAACATGAGGCAGCGTCGGTGGTTGGAACTGATGAAGGATTTTGATATCTTTTTGTAATATCATCCTGGGAAAGCCAATGTAGTTGTCGATGCTTTGAGCAGGTATCCGGTGGCTATGTTCTTGACCCAGGATCGATATTTATTAGAGGACTTGGAGAGCTTGGGCATTGAGGTGATTGTTCCTGGGTGTGCTATACAGATGTGGGGATTGCAGATACACTCAGATTTGATGGACAGGATCAAGGCAGCATAGTATGATGATGTATCTCTGAGGAGTATCAGAGCTCAGGTGAGAGCAGGATTGGAGGATGATTTCACTATTGCAAAGGATGGATCTTTGAGGCATGGAGTTAGATTGTGTGTGCCTAGTGGGGAGTTGCGAGAGGAGGTGTTGCAGGAAGCGCATCGCTCTCAGTATTCCATACATCCTGGTGCTAACAAGATGTATCGGGATATGCAAGAGAGTGTGTGGTGGTATGGCATGAAGAGGGAAGTGGCACAGTTTCTATCAAGATGCTTAGTGTGCCAGCAGGTGAAAGCCGAGAGGTAGAGGCCAGGAGGTTTACTTCAGCCATTACCCATTCCAGAGTGGAAGTGGGAACACATTACTATGGATTTTGTGTCCGGACTTCCACGATCTCCAGGAGGAAAAGACGCAATTTGGGTCATTGTTGATAGGTTGACCAAGTCGGCCCATTTCTTGCCTTTCAAGGTGGGTTTGTCTACGGAGAAGCTGGCAGAGATGTATGTGAGGCAGATTATTAGGATACATGGAGTTGCCGTCAGCATAGTCTCAGATCGAGATAGTCGTTTCACTTCTCATTTCTGGAGGAGTTTGCAGGAGAGTTTGGGCACTCAGCTCAAATTCAGTACTGCATATCATCCCCAGACAGATGGGCAGTCAGAGAGGACTATCCAGACTCTCGAGGATATGTTGCACACTTGTGTACTAGATTTTGGGGGTTCTTGGGTGGACCATCTCCATTTGTTAGAGTTTGCTTACAACAACAGTTACCAGGCCAGTATAGAGATGTCACCTTTTGAAGCTCTATATGGTCGTAGGTGTCGTACTCCTTTGTCCTGGGACGATGTTGGAGAGAGAGTTTTGCTTGGGCCAGAGATGGTTGTGGATGCAGCAAAGAAGGTTCAGTTGATCAGAGACAGACTTCGAGTGGCGCATGACAGACAGCGGCATTGGGACAATAGCCATCGGAGACCTTTGGAGTTTGAGGTATAGTTTAGATTTTGTTTATGCTTGTTCTTGTTTGTTATAGATTAAGTTCTTAAGATGGTATTTTGTTATAGGTGGGTAGTTTGGTGTTTCTGAGGATTTCTCCAACACGAGGCACGATTCGCTTCGGTGGAGGCAGAAAGCTTAGTCCGCGATTCATCGGACCTTTCACTATTCTAGAGAGGATCGGTGTAGTTGCTTATAAACTAGGCTTGCCACCTGCATTGGACGGAGTGCACAACGTGTTTCATGTGTCGCAGTTGAGACGATACGTGGCAGATCCTAGTCATGTATTGGATCACTCAGAGATAGAGGTGGGCCCTACTCTTAGCTATCCAGAGCAGCCAGTTGAGATTCTTGATCGGAGAGAGAAGGTGCTGAGGAACCAGACTATTTCTTTGGTGCACGTCGCATGGAGGAATCACTCTCCGGGGGAGTCTACCTGGGAGAGAGAGGATGAAATGCGAGAGCGTTATCCATATTTGTTTGTACGTTGAGGTATGTTATTTCCTAGTTATGTTATGTTCATTATTCTTTAGTTCTGTTTGTGATTTTCTGGGGGTAGTTTTCATCTTAAATTTTGAGGACAAAATTATTTTAAGGAGGGTAGACTTGTCACTACCACATTTTCTAGGAAAGGGTATTTTAGTCTTTTCCTATTTAATTAAATATTATGCATGGTAAATAATTATTTATTGTATTATTTAATTATTGTTAGATATTATTTAATTATTTTGGAGTTATATTAGTGGACCCAACTAGTTTAGTTTGGACCCATGGACCAACATGAATTAATTAGTTAGACTAGGCCCATTTAGAAAGCCCATTGTTAAGGAGATGGATTAAATTAATCAAATCATTAGACTAGAAGCTTCCTTCCTTAATTATTTCTTCATGAGAGGCCCCAAGGGGTACATTGGACATTTTATAATTGCTTGGGGAAGGGGTAAGGCCGGCCTATTAAAAGAGGGGGGAAATTTCTCTCTCCTCTCATTCTCATTTCTAAATCTAGATCTAAAATTTTCCACTTCCAAATTCTTTTTATTCCAATTCCAATTCCCCACCAAATTTATTCCAAATTCTTTCCAATTCACCATTAGAAAGTTGAGAAGTAAGGATCTAGAAGGAGGAAGTAAGGATCTACAAAGAGGAGCAAGGATCTACAATTTGGAAGCAAGATCATCTCAATTGGAGGTTTCATTGGGATCCATCTCCCAATAGGTATAATTCAATTTTCCCCCTTAAAATAGCTTCTAAATTTGAGATTTAATCATGTAAAATCAACCCATAGGTATGTACTACCCATAGGACTTGATTTTTTGTTCATAGGAGACCCATGGAGAAAGTTATGGTACTTTTTGTGTCAATTTTGGAGGAATTCCGAATTTACATTTTATTGTGTGTGTCAATTGATCCTATAGATCAATTGGGCATGTACTTATGTGTTTGGGGCTAGTGTCGTGTCCACAATTAGGTACGTGTAGGTCGTATCGCAACAATTTGGTGATACGTATCGTTTTAGAGGTTTTCCCTCCGACACGGGACTTTGTACATGTCGTATTTCGACACGGACACATAGATCTACATTTGACACTTTGATTTGGTCATAAATAATATTCATAACTTGTTTGTGTCCTTCGGGGTATAATTGATTGTGTGTTGGACTCGTGTCGCATGCGTATCCTAGATCTAGTGGGATACGGTGTGATACTCTCCAATTGTGTGTGTTTTGTATAGATCTAATTATTTATGGTTTAATTCTTGAATTATAATTAGTAAATATATATAGTTGTTATATATTTATTTTAGTATATTTATTATAGTATTTATTGTTGCATAGATCTATATATTTTTATGTGTACTAATATAATGTATAAATATATATATGTAGCTTTCTTTACATGCATTTATATATGTTACAACTTGTTAATAAAATAAATTATATATAAATGTTTTATAAAAATATTTATGTGTTTAAATGAGTAATTATATTAATTATAATTATTATATAATTAATTGTATATTAATGAATATATTTTTATGTGTGCTTCTAGCCATGTTAAATATGTACATTAATGCATGGATGTGTATTATAGTTTTAATATGTATTTATATATATAGGATTATGTATATATAGATACATATATTTATTTAATTGTTTTATATATATATATATTGGTTTATATATTAATATATATATATATATATATATATATTAATTGTTTTAGCGACAACAACTATTAATGACAGATCCTGTCATTAATAACCTTGAGCAGCAGCAGCAGCTGCTGAAGCTATTAATGACAAATTATGTCATTAAATGCACAGCAGCGGCGGGCGGGAATTAGCAGCAGCGGCGACGAAAATTTTGGTGACAGTTGAGAACTGTCACCAATAAGTGACAACAGTGGGTTTTACACAGCAGCTTTGGCAACAGTTTTTCTGTGACGGTTCGAACTGTCACTAAAAGGCAGTTTATTGAAAATAAATGTTTTTCACACAGTTTTTCAGTGACAGTTAGGCAGTTTTGGATTATATTTTTTATATTATATTTATATATATATATGTATATATAAATGTATTTATGGTGAGATATTATACTAGTATTGTTATTATTTTTAGTTATATAATATATTAAGTTTATATATAATATATTATGTATTAGAGTAAATAATATACCTATATGTATCTTGAGCATTACTTTGTGTGGGTACCAAGATGGTTCAAAGCCATGATTCCAAATTATTGTATTTAATATTCTATTTAGTATACTTTATTGATTAATATATAGGTATTGTGAGGTTTACCTTGGATTCACGTATCCTAAGATACGGTATCCTAATATTTAAGGATGTAGTTTTATGACTTAGATTGTAGTATTTTTAATCCAAGTTTTTGATACTAGACTTGTGCAACCTAGAAATAGATAGTTGACTTTAGAGTTGACCATAGTTGACTTTTGACTTAGAATTGACTTATTGACCTAGAAGTTGACTAGTTTAACTTGTTCTCTTTCGGGATCTTGTATTGATGTTGTATTCCATATCTAGGTCTTCGAGGCACCGAGTCAGAAATCTGTGAGACTGTTCATTGGACTTCAGGCGAGTACATTCTCTGATAGTTTCTCATTTATGATATCCTCTATGTTCACTGTATCTAGTGTAGATATCCATGTTCTCTTGACACTATGGTTACACGGATTGGTATATCCGGATCTCGTCATGAGATGTTATTCCTTGGTATATGGTGTATATGGTGCAAGTATTGTTTCATTGGTTATCTTGTACATGTACAGACACCAATTTTCGGGAGGAGTCGCTCTCTTCTTGGGGAATCTAGTGCCATAGCATACCGTGGTTGGATCTATTATACCAGTCGGGTTGGGGAGTATTAGTATAGATATGTGATCAATATCCCTATTGAATAAAGTACAGATTACAGAATAGTGTTGATCATGCACCGCGCGTATGATTAGCCAGGCCGTATTGCATCTTGCCCAAGCCGATCACATGTTAAGCTAGTACTCACACACTTAGTCATTAGTATTATTGTTTTATTGGTATATTTTTCATTATTGTATTTATTTCTAGTATTTCCTTATTGTATATATATCTCTTGTATCTATTGTGCATCTTGTTTATCCATAGCTATTTACTGTTACATAGTTTTTATCATTAATAAGAACTGCTGTTAGAGATGTACTCTGCTTCTTTCCTGACTGGATATATTTTTCCAGATGACACTGAGGAGTGGTACCCTACCTATTATGGACACCAGGATGTTGTGGGTTTAGATTCTGAGACCCTGGATCAAGAGGGACTTATCCCAACTGAGACAGTTGACCCTGGAGTTGTAGCCTCGTAGTATTCTTTTGTACTAGATTTGTCTCCAGCTTATTTCTGTATTTTCTTCAGACTCATTGATGTATTTTAGACTCATGAGTTGTATTATGACTATTCTATTCTTTATCTGATTCGTGCTCATTTCTATCTTAGTTCTGTGATTGAGTATTCTATCATTATTGGTGGTTTATTATATTGTTAGATAGATTATCTAGACAGCGTTCTACCGCCGATTCTGCGGCGTAGGCTGGGCGTTGTTTCCGACTAGTACCCTTACACCGGGTGCGGGTCGTGACAAAGAGAGGAGGATCAGTAGTCGTGGGAAGAGCTCGGCTGGGGGTGCAGAACCGGGTGATCTCCGGCGGGTCGGCCAGAGCCGGTGGCCGGGGTGCCCGGGTGAACAGTGGGGGTGGTTCCTTATGCCTAAAAATAGGTGAAGATGAAGAAGAAGAAGAAAGAAGAAGGAGAAGAAAAAGGGAAAAAGAAGAGAAAGGGCAAAAATGGAATGCTACGATTGAGTGAGGAGGGAGGAGAGAAAGAGGTGGGGGCTTCCCAAGGTTTGGAGATTAGGGCTTGGTTGGGAAGAGAGCCTTGAAGAGACATTAAATAGGATAGGTGTGTGTGGAAATGAGTGGTGTTGATGCTCCCATTTTGAATGGGTGGTCAGAATTTGTCATAAGGAATTACTCATGCAAGGGTGAGGGTTGGGTTGACTAGTCAATATTAGGGCTTCTCCATTGGTTTGAACCAATGGGGTATTGACACCTAATGCAATATTTGCAAATGAGCCCCCTTAAATTTGGGTATTTGTACAGACACATGAAATAATAAAAAATTGGTGGGCAATTTGGTGTTTGGTGTTTTGTACGGTGAGGGGGTATTGTGTGTTTTGTATGGGCATAATTAATGGTGTACTTGGATTAAATTAGGATTAAACGAGATTAGTCAAAATGGTATCCCCAATTTAATTAGAAATAAATGCAAGCGGAGTTCTAAAATTAATTAGGAGTACATGAGGCCAAAATTAGGTTGGGACACAAATATCATTAGTGAAGAAGACTCAGAACAGAATATTACTCTAATTTGGGTTGCACGAAAAATTGGTCAAGATTGCCTCCAATTTTGATTGGAACGCACAACGATACAAAGTCAGATTTTATTTAGAAATTAAATAAACGTCCGCGATGACTATTGTGCGGCTAAAATGAAGCACAAGAGAGCATAATTATGAGTTACGAAAATGTTAGAATGGAAGGCGGGCACGTCTAGGACATGGTTGTGAAATTTGTTGGAAGGCAAAACTAGGGTAGTGCTCCAAATATCGAAGCAACGGCAAGGCACAATAATTAAATAAAATTACGGTGATTAATTACTATCTCCAATAATTAAATCCTAATTAATACAATAAAATTCATAACCCTACATTTCGGTTAGGTGTTCATCTAGTGGGCTTCTTGGTCCAATACACATTAAGAACAAAGTATATAATATATTTATAAATACACATCTCATGCAATAATCCACATTGTCATCTCACAAATTTTCAAAATTTTAAAATTATTGTATTCCTGAAAATCCTCGAAATAAAATCAATTTCCATTTTTCTCACAATTTTCTCCGAAATTTTAAGTTAAAAATTAAATACTCGAAATTTAACATCCAATCCTCTAATTTAAATTTACTCAATGCACATTAAGAAATCCTACCAAAAAAACACAAATCCATAAATCCAATCCTTCAATTTAATTTCAATCAAAGTATATTTATAAAATTTGAAATATCATCCGGAAAGTTTGAATTTAAACACTAATCCATTAATCATCTTACTCTTCAATTTAAATCCAATCGATGCATATTCAAAATCTAAATCCTCATCCCGAAAATTGAATTCGATACTAATCCATTAAAAAATTTATTCCCTGATTTCCTTTTTCCTCAAAAGAATCAACAATGCGATACTTATGGAATCTTCAAATACAACATTCATAATATAAAATTTAAAATTCATATCTTGCAATCAAATAGATATAATAATAATCTTCCAAATTTTCTCCAATTTTAATAACCAATTTAATCATATCATAATCTTCCTAAAATTAATAAATCATCAATTATGCCATGTTAATTTCTTAACTCTTCATTTAAATTAATGTTTATCCTCAAGTTTTAATATGAATTTCAATCATATCTCAATCTTCGTAAAATCAATGATCCATCAATTCTGCTATATTAACTCCTTAACTCTTTATTTAAATTAATGCTTATCCTCAAATTTTAATCCTTTTGTATCTTTTGTCAAGTCATAACCTTCCTCATAGATCTATGCTATGGTCAAACCCCGATGATCATGGTCTAAAAAAAATTTACCTACAGTCATACAACATACAATCTAGAGGAAACATGCATGGTTATGGTCTGTTTTGTCATGGTATTGCAGTTTCTGTCAGGGTGTACTACTAACTATATTCTAATAAGGAAATCACGAATACAACTACGGTACTAAGGGATCAATCAATCAATCAAATAGAGAGGACAAGAGGAAAGAAAAGAATAGAACCTGCTAACACGTCACCTGCAGTATCGGTCTTCTCGACTGTTATTGCAAATGCTCCGTCCTGCTGGGGTGGCTCCATCCGCGGGTGCTGAGCAATATGCAGTTCCACAGGTGGCCTAACTGGATCTCTATAAATTGGAGCTGCACGCTGGCCAGGAAGATAAGGAGCTCGAAGACAATCCCTCACTCGATGTCCCGCAGCACGGCAGTGCAAACAAAGTCCTAGCCTCGCTCTACAGCTCTTCCTAAGATGACCTGGCTTCTTACAGTAATGACAAGTCTGCTGATCCTGCTGAACACGAACCAATGCCTGGTACTGCTGGGGGTTATACTGAAATGTCCTCTGCTGCTGCTGGCCAGGATACTGCTGGACAATCCTCTCAACTTCCTGTAGCGCCATCTAGTGAGCGTTCTCCATGCTCTTTCTCATCAGTCCAGTCTACGCCAGGTATGCCTATGCCTGCACTCTCAGAGCCTCAGCTTGAACTCGCTGAGCATCTACGGTCACTCTCTGGGCATCTACCATTCCCTGGATCAAAGTAAACATTTCTGCCCCGTCAATAGGCACACCTCCGGAAATCAGAGTCGGTGAAGGAGGAAGGTTCTCTGTCACATCTGTGACAATCCTCTGAACAGGTGGGGGAGGAGGACCCCCGAAAAGTACAGATACTCCCACATGCATCAAAGATGTAGGAGGAACTACGGTTGTCTGTCTATCAGGTAGAGAGGTGGCAGAACCGTCTAAAGCTGGTGCTCCCACTCTCATAGATCGTATCTTCGGCGACATCCTAAAGACAGATCCAAAAGAATCAATTAAGGAAATAAATATGATATCATCAAGGAAGGACAGTAAAGTTCTAAAGAAGCAACATTCAGAAGGAACAAGATAAATAGATTGGAAATATTCCTAGTTGTGATTGCATAGGTCAATGATGCATCCAAGGTTTGATACCTCTATCCCTTTAGGTACCACAGTTCTACTACAAGCACACTCAGTGCTAGCTTTCTTACCTACTGTAATTGTTGATACTAGTCGTTCTTATCACTCAAGTGCATATCAAATGCAACATACCATACTAAGTACTGCTCCCTCTAATACAACCCTAGATGGACACCCAAGTCAGTTTGTAGTGCAATCTCAATCATGCTCAAGCCAACAAATCCTTACACATGTACCCCATCCACTCATATACTAATATATATCTCTTCCACTATAAAATTTATCCTCAAAATAAAATCCTCAAAACTAACTCCTCGAACAATTTAAAGTAAAATGCATATACTTTCTGTCACTACCGTATTTTCTAGAAAAGGGTATTTTGGTCATTTTATAATTAATTAAATATTGTGCATGTTAAATATTTATTTATTATATTATTTATTTATTATTAGCATGATAGATTTATTTTTTGGACTTGTGTTAGTGGACCTAACTAGTTTAGTTTAGACTCATGGACCAACATGTATTAATTGTTAGAATTGAGCCCAACTAGAAAGCCCATTAATTAGGAGAATGATTAAATTAATTAAACCATTAGACTAGAAGCTTCCCTCCTTAATTAATTTCTTCATGAGAGGCCCCAAGGGGTATTTTAGACTTTATATAGTAGCTTGAGGGAGGGGGCAAGTGAGGTCTATATAAAGGGGATGAAAACTTTTTCTCTCTTTATTTTTCATTCCAAATCTAGATCTAGAATTTCCCTCAAAATAATTTTATCAAATCCCTACCAAATTTCAACCCAATTACTTCCCAAATCACCATTGGAGACTAGAAGAGCAAGGATCTAGAAGGAGGAAGCAAGGATCTATAAAGAGGAGCAAGGATCTACAAGTTGGAGGTCAATTTCACCAATTTTGGAGGTTTCATTGGGAATCCATCTCCCAATAGGTATAATTCAGTTTTTTTCCTTAATATAGCTTCTAAATCTGAGATTTAATCATGAATAATCAACCTATATGTATGTAATGCCCATAGGATTTGGTTTTGTGTTCATAGGAAACCTATGGAGAAAGTTATGGTGCTTTTTGTGTCAATTTTGGGAGAATTCCGAAAATGACTTTTGTTGTGTGTGTCAATTGATCCTATAGATCAATTTGGCATATGTTTATGTGTTTGGGACTAGTGTCGTATCCATAATTGGGTACATATAGGTCGTATCCCAATAATTTGGTGATACGTGTTGTTTTGGGGGTTTTCCCTCCGACACGGGACTTTGTACATGTCGTATTTTGACACGGACACATAGATCTACATTTGACACATTATTTTGTTCATAAATATTATATGTGATTTGTTTGTGTCCTTTGGGGTGCAATTGGATGTGTGGTGGACTCGTGTCGCATGCATATCTTAAATCTAGTGGGATACGGTGTAATACTCTCCAATTGTTGTGTATTTATGTGTAGATCTAATTAATTGTGCTTTAATTCTTGAATTATAATTGTGTATGTATCTATATATATTATATATGTATTATGTATATTTATTATAGTGTTTATTGTATCATAGATCTATGTATTATATATGTATTAATAGAATATATATTATGTAGCTTTCTTCTACATGCATTAATATATATGTTATAATATATGTTAGAGATGTAAATATATGTATATATTATATATAATATATGTGTATGTTAATTAAGTAATTAGATTATTTATAGTTATTATATGATTATTTATATATATATATATATATATATATATATATATATATATATATATATATATATGTATGTAGATATATATTTATAAGTGGTATCATATGTATATATAATATAGTAGATATATTTATATGTGGTTATATATATTGTTATATTATATATTGTTATGTATTTATATTATTGTATGATTATACATATATGTATAGTTATATATACATATTACTATATGTGTGTGTGTATGTTACTATGTGATATTTTATACAATTTACTATGTATAAGTGTATGTATAGTTATATATAGTTTTATATGTTTATTGTATAAATATATATTATGGGTTATATATATGTATTTAAATATATATTGTATAAATATATATATATATGGTGGGTTATATATATATATTTATATATATATTGTATATATATATACATATATTTTTAGCGACAACAGCGAGCCAGAAGTGTCGCAATAGCAGCAACAAATACAAATAATAACAGCTTTTCAGCGACAGCAGTCAGCGATAGTTGCAGAAAACTGTCGCTGAAACAATAGTGTATCAACAGAGTATCAGAAGCTTCAGCGACAATTTTTAGTGACAGTGCAGGAAACTGTCACAAAAACTGCAGTGTATCTATATACACAGCAGCTTTCTGTGACAGTGGACAGGGTATTTAGCGACAGTTTGGCAGTTTTTAATGTATTAGATATTAATATATATATAGATATATATGTATATATATATATGGTAATTAATATATATATAAATATGTTCCTAATTGCTATTTGTATTATAGTATACTATATATGTATATATTTAGTTGTAGCATATAAATTTATTAGAATAATTAGTATACTTTAGTTATCAATTGTTATGAGTATTTTTTATATATTATATATTTGTAGGTATGTATGTATGTATACATGTATTAATAGTTAGTGTGTAGTTGATAGTTAGTATTATTCTATTAGTACATACTAGAGTTATATTGGATTGATATATGTAATTATTGATGGGTAGTTAGTATATATATGAGATTTTGGCAATTATCTTGAGATACCAAGGTAAGTATCAAGATATACCAAGGTATGAGTAGTAGGTATTGGCATAAGTAATAGGATAGTTGTAAACTAATTATGGGTTGGTATTAAGGTGACTAAAATAAGGTATATAGTATTATATAAATATTAAATGCATAGTAGTTTATAATTATTGTTGGGTAGTTAGTATAAATAAGGTTTTGAATTTACCTTGAGATGCCAAGGTAAGTATCAAGGTATTGGAGGATAATCAAGGTATTTGGTTTGGATATCAAGATAGAGGTTTAGTATTGCGATACCAAGTTAGTTCGAAACCAAGGTATCCATTTAGCATTTGTAATTAGGATTTTATATATATAATATTGTTTGATATGTACATATGTGTTATATTTATCCCTTGTTTGCGTATCCTGAGATACGGTATCTTAGTATCCTAAGATTTAGTTTGTATGGCCTAGATTCATAGTGTGTGAGCCCAATATCTTTGAGTTAGACTCATGCAACATAGAAATAGGTAGTTGACCATAATTTGACTATAGTTGACCATAGTTGACTTAGAGTTGACCTAGTTTGACTTTTGACTTAGAAATGACTTTATGACCTAGAAAGTTGACTAGTTTAATTTATTTCTCTTTCCAAAAACTTGTATTAATGCAATATTTCATATATAGGTCTGTGACACCAGTTCAGACATTATTTTTTATTATTTGCTCTGGATCACAGACGAGTACATTCTTTGATAGTTTTCATTATTTGATTACCATTATAATCCAAGTATTTAGAAATGTTACTTATGATTCTTGACACGATGGTACACGGATTGGTATTGTTATTGGATCGTTAGTCATGGGATATTACCTTGATTATGGAGATGGTATCGGATACTGTCCTTGTTGGTATTGGATAACATTGAATATTGTAGATTAAACATTGAATATATTGGCTAGTGACGTGTCATAATTCGATCCATCATATCAGTCGGGGCGGGGGAAATACCAATTAAATATGTGATCAAGAAACTATCGGCTAGTAGTGTAATCATTGGCTACTAACTAACCATGCAATTCACGTATGATTGAGTTAGCTCCTTAGTGTAATCATTGAATCTCCCAGGCCGATCACATATTTAGTTAGTATCTCAAATCACATAGTTATTGTAGATTCCATTATTCAGTTCATTGATTACCTTATTCTATTATGACATTATAGTTCTTTCCTTTATTCTTGTACGCATTGATTATATTCTGTTGTTAGTATTGCCTATTCTTTCATTGTTCTTGATTATCAGTTATATTCTCATCGTAGATAGCATTTTCTATTCTACTGCTTTATAGTTTTTGTCAATTAATTGGAACTGCTATTGGGTTGTACTTCGCTCCATTCCTGACTGGAAAATATTTTTCAGAGGATCCGGGAGATTGGTGTCTGACATACTACGGACCTCAGCCTATAGATGGTGCAGACTTGGACCCACTAGTTCTGGAGTGACTGTTGAGAGATTTAGCCGGATTCACTAGTTAGCATAATTAGTTCTCTTTAGCATTTTGGTACCGAATTTATTTCCGGCATATATTTGTGTTTGGATATTATTTCTATTTGTTGTTGTTATATTTTTAACTGCTTAGTTATGTTAGACTTCTGTGATATCTTCTCGTGCCATAGAAATGTGATTGAGTATTGTGTTGAATTAAGTTGATTACTCTCTTCTTGGAGTTGAGATATTATTGGAGGTTTAGATAGCATTTTCTATTCTACTGCTTTATAGTTTTTGTCAATTAATTGGAACTGCTATTGGGTTGTACTTCGCTCCATTCCTGACTGGAAAATATTTTTCAGAGGATCCGGGAGATTGGTGTCTGACATACTACGGACCTCAGCCTATAGATGGTGCAGACTTGGACCCACTAGTTCTGGAGTGACTGTTGAGAGATTTAGCCGGATTCACTAGTTAGCATAATTAGTTCTCTTTAGCATTTTGGTACCGAATTTATTTCCGGCATATATTTGTGTTTGGATATTATTTCTATTTGTTGTTGTTATATTTTTAACTGCTTAGTTATGTTAGACTTCTGTGATATCTTCTCGTGCCATAGAAATGTGATTGAGTATTGTGTTGAATTAAGTTGATTACTCTCTTCTTGGAGTTGAGATATTATTGGAGGTTTATGTTTTATAGTGAGATAATTAGATAGTATAGTTGACCAAGACAGCGTTCTACCGCCGATGCTGCGACGTAGGCTGGGCGTTGTTCCCGACTTGCATCCCTACACCGGGTGCGGGTCGTGACACGTTTTTAGTGGTGGCCCATGTAGGTCAGGCTTTGCAATATTGCGATATCGTGGTAGTGTGATGACTTAGTTGTACTACTGCGAGCCTGCGATAGGATATAAGACATAGGATACTAGGAAGAGAGAGGGATACTCAATCACAACTAGGAATTCCAATCTGAATTGAATCGCTACTTTTGATTCCTTCTGAATACTTTTGTCCTTCCTTGATGATATCTTATCTTGTGTCGAATTGATCTTCTTTGTTTCGATCTGTCTTCAGGATACCGCCGAAGACTAGATCCCATCGATCGGGAGCAGTTTCTGCGAGGTCTGCCACCTCTCAATCTTTCACTCAGGCAGTAGGGTTTGTACCTCCTACGACATCAGTTCATGTAGGAGTCTCGGCTGCCTTCGGGGGTTCTCCTCCACCTGTTCCGAGGACTACTCCAGTTGCTTCAGAGGGACTTCCACCACCTCCATTTTCAGGAGATACCGCACCGATGGTTGCACTATTTAGAGAGATGATGGAATTACAGAGGGCACAGATAGAAGCCCAGCACAGGCAGTCAGATTTGATACGGCAGAGTATGGAAAATGCCCATCAGATAGCTATAACAGCAGTTCAGAAAGAGGCTCCTCCACAGCCACTGGATATTCAGATCAAACCAGGCAACATTCAAAATTTCAAGAAGCTTGAGCCTCGAGTTTTCAAGGGTACATAAGGTATAGTCTATGCTGACGATTGGCTTGAAGATATCGAGCGACTTATGAAGGTGTCCCGTCTTGCGGAGGATCTGAAAGTTGAGGCGGTAGGACTTCAACTATTCGACGTTGTCCACACTTGGTTCAGGAATGAGCCAATTCTTACTGATGTGGGGCAATCTTGGAAGATATTCAAGGATCTCTTTAAGAAGAAGTTCTTTGCTCGGACGGACAGATTGGAATTAGGAAGGCAATTTGAGAGCCTTACACAAGGAAGCATGTCCGTAGAGGAGTATGTCGCAGAGTTCGGAAGGCTGAGCTGATTTGCGAAGTACTTGGTGAGAGAGCCAGAAGTTTAGGCTATTCGTTTCCGCGAGGGTCTGAATTGGAAAGTCAAGATTCTCATTCCGTCTTTCTACGAGATGTATTCTGAGATAGTTTCGGAGGCACGCAAGGTCGAGCGGGAGTGGAACTTGAAGCCGAAGAGGGACCACGATATGTTTGGGGGTGACAGTAGCAGTGCAGGACCGGCAAAGAGGCCGCGGTTCCAGCAACAATAGTTTTCAGTACAATTTGGAGCCTATCAACAACAATATTAGATGCCAGAACCTATTGTTGCTCCAGTACAAGCTCTAGTACAATAGATACCACAGCAGCCTCAGAGACAGGTGCAACAAGCTCCTCAATGCACCTATTGTAAGAAGACTGGGCACACTTGGGAGATGTGTCGGAAGAGACTTGGAGCATGCTTACATTGTGGATCAACGGAGCATATGGTAAAGGATTGTCTCTGGACACTTCAACGTCCAGGCCAGGATGCTGATCGAGGCCAGAGAGGTGGAGTTAGGCCACCTGTAGCACCACAGATTGCTCATCACCCGCAGAGGGAGCTACCTCGGCAGGGCGGAGCATTTGCGATGACGGTCGAGGAGACCAATACTACAGGTGATGGGTTAAAGTGTCTGTTCTTTCTTTCTGTTCCTTTTATCTGTTTTGATTGATTGATTCTTTAGTACCTTTTGGATGCTTGTGTTATATAGTTAGTGTAGCTATAGAATTCTCTGACAGAGACAACAGTAATAAGACAGAAGACAGGTGGAGACCATGACCATGCATGTTATTCTTTGCATAGGACTGTTCTTAGTGAGATAAGACCTTATTAGACTATGATTGCTAGGGGTTTGACCTAGAAGGAGTACGATCACCTTTAAATTTCGAGGACGAAATTATTTTAAGGGGGATAGACTTGTCACTACCGTATTTTCTAGAAAAGGGTATTTTGGTCATTTTATAATTAATTAAATATTGTGCATGTTAAATTTTTATTTATTATATTATTTATTTATTATTAGCATGATAGATTTATTTTTTTGGACTTGTGTTAGTGGACCTAACTAGTTTAGTTTAGACTCATGGACCAACATGTATTAATTGTTAGAATTGAGCCCAACTAGAAAGCCCATTAATTAGGAGGATGATTAAATTAATTAAACCATTAGACTAGAAGCTTTCCTCCTTAATTAATTTCTTCATGAGAGGCCCCAAGGGGTATTTTAGACTTTACATAGTAGCTTGAGGGAGGGGGCAAGTGAGGCCTATATAAAGGGGATAAAAATTTTCTCTGTCTTTATTTTTCATTCCAAATCTAGATCTAGAATTTTCCTCAAAATAATTTCATCAAATTCCTACCAAATTTCCACCCAATTACTTTCCAAATCACCATTGGAGACTAGAAGAGCAAGGATCTAGAAGGAAGAAGCAAGGATCTACAAAGAGGAGCAAGGATCTACAAGTTGGAGGCCAATTTCACCAATTTTGGAGGTTTCATTGGGAATCCATCTCCCAATAGGTATAATTCAGTTTTTTCACTTAAAATAGCTTCTAAATCTAAGATTTAATCATGAATAATCAACCCATATGTATGTGCTACCCATAGGATTTGGTTTTGTTTTCATAGGAGACCTATGGAGAAAGTTATGGTGCTTTTTGTGTCAATTTTGGGGGAATTCCGAAAATAACTTTTGTTGTGTGTGTCAATTGATCCTATAGATCAATTTGGCATATGTTTATGTGTTTGGGACTAGTGTCATATCCATAATTGGGTACATGTAGGTCGTATCCCAATAATTTGGTAATACATGTTGTTTTGGGAGTTTTCCCTCCGACACGGGACTTTGTACATGTCGTATTTTGACACGGACACATAGATCTACATTTGACACTTTGTTTTGTTCATAAATATTATATGTGATTTGTTTGTGTCCTTTGGGGTGCAATTGGATGTATGGTGGACTCGTGTCGCATGCGTATCCTAGATCTAGTGGGATACGATGTGATACTCTCCAATTGTTGTGTATTTATGTGTAGATCTAATTAATTGTGCTTTAATTCTTGAATTATAATTGTGTATGTATCTATATATATTATATATGTATTATGTATATTTATTATAGTGTTTATTATATCATAGATCTATGTATTATATATGTATTAATAGAATATATATTATGTAGCTTTCTTCTACATGCATTAATATATATGTTATAATATATGTTAGAGATGTAAATATATGTATATATTTTATATAATATATGTGTTTGTTTAATTAAGTAATTAGATTATTTATAGTTATTATATGATTATTTATATATATATATATATATATATATATATATATATATATATATATGTATGTAGATATATATTTATAAGTGGTATCATATGTATATATAATATAGTAGATATATTTATATGTGGTTATATATATTGTTATATTATATATTGTTATGTATTTATATTATTGTATGATTATACATATATGTATAGTTATATATACATATTACTATATGTGTGTATGTATGTTACTATGTGGTATTTTATACAATTTACTATGTATAAGTGTATGTATAGTTATATATAGTTTTATATATTTATTGTATAAATATATATTATGGGTTATATATATGTATTTAAATATATATTGTATAAATATATATATATGGTGGGTTATATATATGTTTTTATATATATATTGTATATATATATATACATATATTTTCAGCGACAACAGCGAGTCAGAAGTGTCGCAACAGCAGCAACAAATGCAAAGAATAGCAGCTTTTCAGCGACAGCAGTCAGCGACAGTTGCAGAAAACTGTCGCTGAAACAACAGTGTATCAGCAGAGTATCAGAAGCTTCAGCGACAGTTTTTAGTGACAGTGCAGGAAACTGTCACAAAAATTACAGTGTATCTATATACACAGCAGCTTTCTGTGACAGTGGACAGGGTATTTAGTGACAGTTTGGCAGTTTTTAATATATTAGATATTAATATATATATAGATATATATGTATATATATATGGTAATTAATATATATATAAATATGTTCCTAATTGCTATTTGTATTATAGTATACGATATACGTATATATTTAGTTGTAGCATATAAATTTATTAGAATAATTAGTATACTTTAGTTATCAATTGTTATGAGTATTTTTTATATATTATATATTTGTAGGTATGTATGTACGTATATATTTATTAATAGTTAGTGTGTAGTTGGTAGTTAGTGTTATTCTATTAGTACATACTAGAGTTATATTGGATTGATATATGTAATTATTGATGGGTAGTTTGTATATATATGAGATTTTGGCAATTACCTTGAGATACCAAGGTAAGTATCAAGATATACCAAGGTATGAGTAGTAGGTATTGGCATAAGTAATATGATAGTTGTAAACTAATTACGGGTTGGTATTAAGGTGACTAAAATAAGGTATATAGTATTATATAAATATTAAATGCATAGTAGTTTATAATTATTGTTGGGTAGTTAGTATAAATAAGGTTTTGAATTTACCTTGAGATGCCAAGGTAAGTATCAAGGTATTGGAGGATAATCAAGGTATTGGGTTTGGATATCAAGATAGAGGTTTAGTATTGCGATACCAAGTTGGTTCAAAACCAAGGTATCCATTTAGCATTTGTAATTAGGATTTTATATATATAATATTGTTTGATATGTACATATGTGTTATATTTATCCCTTGTTTGCGTATCCTGAGATACGGTATCTTAGTATCCTAAGATTTAGTTTGTATGGCCTAGATTCATATTATGTGAGCCCAATATCTTTGAGTTAGACTCATGCAACATAGAAATAGGTAGTTGACCATAATTTGACTATAGTTGACCATAGTTGACTTAGAGTTGACCTACTTTGACTTTTGACTTAGAAATAACTTTATGACCTAGAAAGTTGACTAGTTTAATTTATTTCTCTTCCCAAAAACTTGTATTAATGCAATATTTCATATATAGGTCTGTGACACCAGTTCGGACATCATTTTTTATCATTTGCTCTGGACCACAGGCGAGTACATTCTCTGATAGTTTTCATTATTTGATTACCACTATAATTTAAGTATTTAGAAATGTTACTTATGATTCTTGACACGATGGTACACGGATTGGTATTGTTATTGGATCGTTAGTCATGGGATATTACCTTGATTATGGAGATGGTATCGGATACTGTCCTTGTTGGTATTGGATAACATTGAATATTGTAGATTAAACATTGGATACATTGGCTAGTGACGTGTCATGATTCGATCCATCATATCAGTCGGGGCGGGGGAAATACCAATTAAATATGTGATCAAGAAACTATCGGCTAGTAGTGTAATCATTGGCTACTAACTAACCATGCAATTCACGTATGGTTGAGTTAGCTCCTTAGTGTAATTATTGAATCTCCCAGGCCGATCACATATTTAGTTAGTATCTCAAATCACATAGTTATTGTAGATTCCATTATTAAGTTCATTGATTACCTTGTTCTAGTCTGACATTATAGTTCATTTCTTTATTCTTGTACGCATTGATTATATTCTGTTGTTAGTATTGCCTATTCTTTCATTGTTCTTGATTATCAGTTATATTCTCATCGTAGATAGCATCTTCTATTCTACTGCTTTATAGTTTTTGTCAATTAATTGGAACTGCTATTGGGTTGTACTTCGCTCCATTTCTGACTGGAAAAAAAATTTCAGAGGATCCGGGAGATTGGTGTCCGACATACTACGGACCTCAGCCTATAGATGGTTCAGACTTGGACCCCACTAGTTCTGGAGTGACTGTTGAGAGATTTAGCCGGATTCACTAGATAGCATATTTAGTTCTCTTTAGCATTTTGGTACCGGATTTATTTCTGGCATATATTTGTGTTTGGATATTATTTCTATTTGTTGTTGTTATATTTTTAACTGCTTAGTTATGTTAGACTTCTGTGATATCTTCTCGTGCCATAGAAATGTGATTGAGTATTGTGTTGAATTAAGTTGATTACTCTCTTCTTGGAGTTGAGATATTATTGGAGGTTTATGTTTTATAATGAGATAATTAGATAGTATAGTTGACCAAGACAGCGTTCTACCGCCGATGCTGCGGCGTAGGCTGGGCGTTGTTCCCGACTTGCATCCCTACACCGGGTGCGGCTCGTGACACTTTCCTTAAAGTCAAATATTTAAATACTGAAACAAAAATTTAATCACTTCCAAAAATCCTTACAACTTTGTCTAGGTTCATTGAATTGAATCTGAATCCTCAAATTTTTTTTTAATTACATAATATCTCAACTCTTCAAAATTCTTAAAAATTGAAATTTATTTTCAATCTTCAAATTATAATTTAAATCAATATCTTGTAGTCTAATAGCTCTAATGTTAATCTTTCTCACTGTCCTCATCAACATGTGTCATCAAATGATACCATAAATTAGTCCATAAATTCATCTTGATATGAAATCAAACTCTACAATGACACCAAGATCTTAATTTAATAACTGATCAACAAGAATCAAATTCAATATCAACAAGTGAGAATGGACGGAAACAAGGAAAATGATTTAAATTGGAAATTATAATAAGATTCTCAAGGGTCATCCCAGGAATCTCTCAAGGAATTGTGATTGAGTATTGGCTCTCATCCTAGTATCATATGTCTTATATCCTATAGCAGGCACACAGTAGTGGAAAAAAGATGTCACACTACCATGACATCGCACAACTTGCGAAGTCTGACCTGCATAGGCCACCACTAAAAATGTGTCATGACCCGTACCCGGAATTTGGGCACGACTACGTGGGTACGTCCAGCCTACGCCGTAGCATCAGCGATAGAACGCTGTCTAGGTCAAGCACTATCTAAACAATCTCGTATGAGTATCCAACTCCATAAGGAGACACGGATAACATAATATAATATGAACAACATACTCAATCACATAACTACTGCACGATAAGATATCGAAGAAGTAAAATAAAATACAACACAAGTCTAAAAGTAAATAATCTAACTCAAAAAATATCCATGTCTCAACAAAGTATGCCGGAGACAAATCCGGTACCAAATGATCTGCTAAAAGAACTAACTAGATAACTAGTAATTTCGGCTAGACCTCCTAGAATCACAACTGAACTACCAAGTCCAAGTCTGCAGCTACTCACCCTGTGGTCCATAAAATGTCGGACACCGGTCCTCTAAGGCATAGTCTGGAAAATTATTTCCAGTCAGGAAGAAGCAAAGTACATTTCTAATAGCAGTTCTATATCAATGATATAAACTATGTAGCAGTATATAGGTGGAAATATACAAGATGCATGTACATGTACGAGAGATATACAATAAAGGAAATACTGGAAATACTGTAAGTAAATGCGAGAAGGAACAATATGTCAATGAGCAAGAAAGAATACTATGACTAAGTGTGTGAGTACTAGCTTTAACATGTGATCGGCTTGGAAACTTGTACAGGAATAATGGCCTGGCTAGTCATACGTGCGGTGTATGACCAACACTAACATATGAATAAGACTTATACATGAAGGGTATGATCACATATCTACACTAAAATACTCTCCACCTCGACTGGTATAGTAGATCCAACCATGGTACGCTATGGCACTGGATTCCCTAGGAAGGTAGCAAGTCTCCCCGGAAATCAGTGTCTGTACATGCACAAGATAACAATAAAACAAGACTTGTACAAGCTACACCATGAACAAAGAATAACATCTCATGACGAGATCCGTATATACCATTCCGTGTAACCATTGTGTCGAGAATATGGATATTTACACTAGATACAATGAACATAGGAGATATCATAAATAAGAAACTATCAGAGAATGTACTCGCCTTGGGTCCTTAGCTGGTAATACCAATGTCCTATCCCAGAGTATCGCCTGGATGATCCAACAGTCCTATAGACATATAATACAATTCAATATTGCATCAGACGTTACACTAACACAATCACAAATACATTGAACTAAGGGGCTATGCCAGGTATGCCACTTAGTCAACTAGGGTCAAGTGCGCATCTAATTGCGCGGGTGTCGTGTCTGTAATTGCTGTGAATTCAGACAGTCGATGATACGGGTCTCGCCAGCACGTCTGTGTAGATGGCAGTTTGATAACAGTTCACAGGGTCATAGGTCATGTGTAGTTACGGGGTATCCGTATTTACACTTGGTTACCTAGTAGAGATATATATATAAAATACTCAGGATATTTATACCAATTAAATACGTACATAATATATATATATATATATATATATATATATATATATATATATATATATATATATATATATATATATATATATAAGTGTATATCAATAATTTCATAAAAAATAGGTATAAGTGTATATACTCTAATAGAATTATATAACACATATATATATATGTTTAAAATATACATACCATATTTTATATATATACAACCAATATTTATACATATACAAAGAATATATATATATACTGAATATATATATATATATATATATATATATATATATATATATATATATATATATATATATATATATATATATATATATATACTAATTTAATACATATACCAAATACGTATATATGTACATATATATATATATACCAATTAAATATATATATTATGCTAGATATATATATATATATACACCAAAATACGTTTTACTAAACATATACCAATACAATATATATATATATATATATATATATATATACCAAAATAATAAATATATTATATACAGGTATATATATACCAATACGAACATTAACATATATCATATATATACGGATATATTAATATATATATATATATATATATATACATTGAATACATATATATAAAATAGAGAAATACAATATATATGTATATGTATATTCATATACATGTACGAATCCTACCAATATTACATACATACTTGCATACATACATACACACATACACACATACATGTACGCGAGGGGAGAAATCATACCTGAGCGCGTCTACGACAACGGCGAAGACATCGACGACAATGACGAGGAGGTGGTTCTGATGTTGCTGGTGGCTGGAGTTGGGATGACCGGAGCTGGCTCGCAGGGGAAGAGGGACAGGTCGGGGAGTGGTTGTCGGACTGGACTGATGATGGTGGTGGTGGTGTTAGCTTGTGGTGGTGGCTCGACGGAGAAGATGGAGGGTCTGTCAGCTGATAGTGAAGTCTAGGGGGGCTTGGTGGTACGGGAGGGGGTCGTGGTGGTTCTATTGAAGCGGGGTGGCCGGAGGGATACAGCGGGAGGTCGGAGGGATTCAGCTGAGGGGGAGATGGCTCGGGGGAGATGAATGGAGTAGGGGAAGAGAGGAAGGTCGGCTCGAGACTGGAGGAGACAGGGCTCGGCGGAGATGGTTCCGATGGCGATGGATGGATCGGCACGCCGGGCCGAACTGGTTGATGGGGGTGGTGCGGGTTGGCAAGTGGTAGAGTATGGTGGTGAAAGGAGATGACAGTAGGCTGGGATGTGTGGGGTCGAGCGGTGTCGGGAAGAGAGGAGGATCAACAGTCGTGGAAAGAGCTCGGCTGGGGGTGCAGAACTGGGTGAACTCCGGTGGGTCGGTCGGGGCTGGGGGCCGGGGTGCCCGGGTGAACAGTGGGGGTGGTTCCTTATACCTAAAATTAGGTGAAGAAGAGGAAGAAGAAGAAGGAAGAAGGAGAAGAAAAAGAGAACAAGAAGAGAAAGGGAAAAAATGTAATGCTACGGTTGAGTGAGGAGGGAGGAGAGAAAGAGGTGGGGGCTTCCCTAGGTTTGGGGATTAGGGCTTGGTTGGAAAGAGATCCTTGAGGAGACAATAAATAGGAGACATTAATTGGTTTGAACTAATGGGGTGTTGACACCTAATGCAATATTTGCAAATGAGCCCCATTAAATTTGGGTATTTGCACATACACATAAAATAATGAAAAATTGGTGGACAATTTGGTGTTTGGTGTTTTGCAGGGTGAGAGAGTGTTGTGTGTTTTGTATGGGCATAATTAATGGGGTACTTGGATTAAATTAGGATTAAACGGGATTAGTCAAAATGGTATGCCCAATTTAATTAGAAATAAATGCAAGCGGTGTTCTAAAATTAATTAGGAGTACATGGGGCCAAAATTAGGTTGGGACACAAATATCATTAGTGAAAAGACTCAGAACAGAATATTACCTAATTTGGGTTGCACGAAAAATGGGTCAAGATTGCCTCCAATTTCGATTGGAACGCACAACGATACAAAGTTAGATTTTATTTAGAAATTAAATAAACGTCCGCGACGACTATTGTGCGGCTAAAATGAATCACAAGAGAGCATAATTACGAGTTACGAAAATGTCAGAATGGAAGGCGGGCACGTCTAGGACAAGGTTGTAAAATTTATTGGAAGGCAAAAGCTAGGGTAGCACTCCAAATATCGAAGCAACGGCAAGGTACAATAATTAAATAAAATTACGATAATTAATTACTATCTCCAATAATTAAATCCTAAATAATACAATAAAATTAATAACCCTATATTTTAGTCAGGTGTTCATCTAGTGAGCTTCTAGGTCCAGTCTACTAGCTCAACATTAAGAACACGGTATATAATATATTTATAAATACAAATCTCATACAATTATTTAAATTAAATACACGTAATACCAAATATATATAAAAAGTCAAAAATACTCCTGTTTTTGGAATGTGGTAGTGACAATCTGGTTAGCTATGATGCGAGCAATAGTCAGGCTAATCATATATAACAGGCTATGAGGCATGTAAATGGTCAGGCTAAACCCAACGTGATGTATGGGGTGAGCTATGATGTATATAAAGCGGGGTATGATCACATAATCTGCTAATATTTCTCCGTCCCTAGCTAGCACGAGGGAATCCAATCACGACTCCTTATGACCTATCTATGATGCTAACCCGTGTATCCATAGTGTCAGAATCAAGTACACTTTACAACTAGAATCATAGAAATGACCAACATAATGAAAACTGTCAGAGAATGTACTCGCCTGTGGTCCTGAGCAGGCAATACCAATATCCTGCTCCCAAAGTCTCTCACGAACGATCCAATGGTCCTATATATATAAAATATAATATAATAACATTAGTTGTCACACTAATACTTACATAAATATAACTATACTGCACTTAGAATCTAACGCAAGTATGGGTGATAACCGTTCAACTAGCAGGGTCGAGTGCACGCGTAGTTAAAATGCACAAGTGTCATGTCCTCAAATATCGTGCACAATAAGACAATGAGTTACCAAAATATGTTTACATCTCCAAATCTCGTGTAACACTAACACATGTCCTAGCTAGTAGGTAGTGTGCAACAGTTAAGTCTAAACACCTAGGATCTACACAATCATATACCACACTAACAACCTAATTTCCATGAAGTAATTACTAACACCAATTGCTATTTCATACATGCACACATAGATACTAGTTACTAGGGTTCTCGAATCCACAGTATCCATGCAACAACACAACATGAAGGAAAAAGAGGACAAGAGCAAACCTAGGTATGCTCGTGACCGAGGAGGGGGTGATGCTTGTCCGTGGCCCATGGAGGTCGGTCTCCGGCGGTGGTGCTCCGGCAAACAGTAGCAACAGTGGCAGCAGTAGCAAGAGGTGGTAGAGATACTGATGATGTTGGTGATGGATGTTGTCGGTGGCGACTGGTGGTGATGGCCGGGGTGATGGTCGGAGATGGTGGTATGATGGTGATGGTGATGGTGATAATAAAGTCGGGGTAGTAGTGGCTATGGTGGTCGAGGTGTGGTGGCGGGTTGATATTGATGGTGGAGATGTTGTGGCGGTGGTGATTGGTCGTGGGTGAGGTGGTTGTCGACGGTGGGGGCTAATGGTGATGGCCGAGATGATGATGATGCGGTGGTGATGGAGGCGGTGGTGTGATATAACTCAGAGTATGGTCGGAGAAGAGAAGTCGAGGAAGTGGTGATGGTAGTTGTCTGTGAGGTCGGCTGCGGTGGTTGTGAGTGTTTGGATGGGAGGAGGTGGTGTATTCTGTCGGGAAAGAGAAGTCGGGGAAGAAGGATGTGGTGACTGTCGGTTATGGGTATGGTTGATCAGTGATGGGTGGTCGTGATGATGTTGTGGTCGATCTGGAGAAGGAGAAGTCGGCTGTGGTCGGAGAAGAAGAGTGGTGGAGATGGTGGAGATCGGTTGTGGGTGTTCGTGAGAAAGGAGGATGGTCGCTGTGAGGGAGAGGCGGTTCTGTGGTGGCAGTGGTGCTTGGTGGTGGAAGATCAGAGATGGCCGGGAAGGTCGGGGAAGAGAAGTGTGATTTAGGGTTCGGTTTTGTGGAGAATATGTTGGCTGTTGAATGAAAAATAGAGAGGAAGAGAATGGTTTATATAGGAGAGAGAAAGGGATGGCCTTGCTATTAGGGCCGGCTATATGCTACCTAGGGATGGGAAAAGGTACTACATGAAGGAATGAAGGGCTAGGATGGTATAGGTTTTGAATGGAGGGCTAGGATAATATAGGGGAAAAAGTTAGTGTGTAGTACACCCAAAATGGAGGGAAAATAAAGTGTGACCGGTCAACAATGAGGGGGGGGGGTTTCTTCATGTCTTGGCTCCAATGGAAGGTGGACAACTTATTGTCCTTTTGCACAAAAGCCCCTAACAATTAAGAAATTGCACAAACAATAGGGTTTAGGATTGGATGAGGAAAAATACCATGTTTGGTGTGATATAGTGGGTTAAAAGGGTGTGTGGTATTTAGTATGAACTTTGAGGTTATGAGTGGGGTTTTGTGTTGGTGTTGGGTCTAGTTTTGGGTTAGGTTGGGTCCTTACACCAATTTAATTAAAATTAGTGTAAATGGTGTTCTTAAATTAATTGGAAGTACATAGGATTAAAATTGGATGGGACACAAGTATCATGGACGTAGTAGACTCAGAATAGATTATTGTCATAATTTGGGTTGCACAAAACGGGTCGAGATTGTGTCTCCAATTTCAATTGGAACGGACAAGGATGCAAGGTTAGATTTATTTAGATTTAAAAATAAATATTTGTAACGAATATTGTGCGACTAAAATAAAGCACAAGAGAGGGTATTTATGAGTTGCACAAAGGTCAAAATGGAAGACTGGCACGTCTAGGACAAGGATGTGAAATTTGTTGGAAGACAAAAGCTAGTATAGCGCTCCAATTATCGAAGCAACGGTAAGGTTCAACAATTTATTAAAAATCATAGTAGTAAAATATAATCCCAATAATTAATTCCGAATAATACTAATTTAATCCATAATCCTATATTTTGGTCAGGGGATTTAGTAATACATATGAGGGATTAAACTAAATGCTAAATAAAAGATTAGGCATTTGTCTAGTAGGTTTTAGGTCTAGTATACAACAAAGCCCTCAGTCACATCAAGTCTTGTTTATTAACCCAGGTTATTAATGAACACAAATATATATGCATATTATATATCATGCAATCTATTTACACAATAAAAATAAATATGGTAAATGACAATAAAGTCCTATTCTAGAAATATGGTAGTGACATATCTTGCACAATATTTATTCATTTGTTTGAATCTATCTTCAGGATGCCGTCGAAGACCCGATCGCAGCGCTCTGGAGAAGTTCGGCCAGGTAAGTTACTTCGTCACCTCAGAGAGAGAAAACAGCTACTATTTTGTCTTCTTCTGCTCCGAGGATCGTCTCACTAGTCCAGGTAGAGATTTCAGCTGCAACTTTTGGGGGTGCTCCACCACCAGTTCTGAGGACTGTTCCATCAGTCACGGAGGATCTTCCACCCTCACCACCCATACCAATAGACGGGACACAGATTTTTGCCATATTCTAGGAGATAATGACAGCGCAACAGAGGTATACATATATTCTATGTCAGGACATCGGGAGTGCTCACCATTTAGCACTAGCTACTATGGAGAAGGTAGCGTTGGTTCAGCCGCAGATTATATCATCTCATCCTGCCCCACACCAGCCGAGGCCGGATACCATCATTAATTTTAAGAGGATGGGGCATAAGGACTTTAGGGGCATCGAAGGGATCTTGTACGCCGACGATTGGATCAGGGACGTAGAGAGGGCCCTACTGCTAGCACAGATTCTCGAGAGTCTACAGGTGGAGGCAGCTAGCAGCCAGATGTTTGACATTGCTGTGACATGGTTTCGTACAGACCCGTGGATAGCGGCGCCAGGACTGACTTGGGAATCTTTTAATAAGCTTTTCAAGCAAAAATCCTTTCCGGATGTGATTCTGAGTGCTCTAGAGAGCCAGTTCCTATACCTCATCTAGGGGACCATGACGGTGGATGAGTATGCTGCAGAGTTCTACAGATTGGGCAAATTTATATAGGGATAGAATCCTCTAGGGAAGCCTAGAAAGTTTTGAAAGGGTTTGATCAAGGAGGTCAAATCTCTCACTAGAGGACATCCCACCGCGATATTTGAGGAGATCCTATTGGATGCACAGAGGGCTGAGAATGACATGGAGCTCAAATCTACGTGGATGAGAGACATATTAGGTGGAGCTAGCAGTAGTGCGAGTCCAGCCAAATGACCCAACTTCCAGCAACAAAGGACCTTCCAGCCGCAGAGATAGCAGTTTTATGCACCATTCCGAGCACCAACGCAGCAGGCATACCAGGCCTCGAGACCGACATAACAGGCCCCACAGTGTGCACACTGTGGAAAGATTGGACTTACACGGAAAGTTTGCAGAAAGGGGCTTAGAGTATGCCTATACTTTGGAGAGCCAGGCCACTAGTTGAGGGAGTGTCTAATGGCTCCAATTCGAGCAGGCCAGGGAGTAGCACCTCACAAAGAGCACCAGTGAGGCCACCTATGGGATAGCATAGGGAACCTCCTTTACCGACTCGGCAGCAACATTTCATCCAGTACCAGCACCAATAGAGATGTGCACCACGATGGCAATCTTTTGCCATGACAGTTGAGGAGGAGGAGCTCATCGGAGATGTGATATAAAGTTCAGTTCTCCATGATTCTATTTCAGCTTATACTTTATTTGATTTTGGTGCTTCCTATTCTTTTGTATCTATATCTTTTGCTCTTAAGCATCGATTAGAGTCAGAACCTTTTACTAGGACTTGAAAGATCACGATTGGGGGAGACATTATCCTGGTTAGTGATGTTTGCAAGGATCAGAGAGTTGCACTGGGAGACCGGAAGTTTAGCGCGTGCTTACTCGTAATGCCACTTCCGAGCTACGATACTGTACTCATGATTAATTAGTTGAGTAGGCACCATGCTAGTATAGATTATCGTGGAGGTAGAGTTTTATTTCATCCACGAGGAGAGGTAGAGTTTGAGATTGCCATAGGAGCAATAAAGCATAGTGAGGATGCCATCTATAGAGCCATGGTGGCAGAGAAGGAGTTGACATCCGTTTATAGCAAAGTTCATGGTTGTTTTTTTAGAGGAGTTGTTGAGGTTGCCGCTAGACCGAGATATTGAGTTCTCTGTAGACTTGGTGCCAGGTGTAGAGCCGATATCTCAGCATGTCAATAAAGTTAACAACAGTAAACTGAAAGAGTTGAAGAAGCAGGTGGATGAGTTGCAAGACAAAGGCTTCATTCGATCCAGTTCATCACCATGGGGTGCTCCGGTATTATTTGTACCGAAGAAGGATGGGTCAGTACGTATGTGTATCGACTATAGGGCTCTAAACAACTACACTATCAAGAACAAATACATGTTGCTGAGTATTGATGATCTATTTGGTCAGTTGAGTGGAGCGAAGGTATTTTTGAAGATAGACTTGTGGTCAAGTTACCACCAGGTGAAAGTGAAGAAGAAGGATATTCCGAAGATAGCTTTTCAGACTCGGTATGGTCAAGTTACCACCAGGTGAAAGTGTTGACCAATGCCCGACGGTATTCATGAATCTGATGAACAAGGTGTTCCTCTAGTATCTTGATAAGTTTGGGGTAGTATTTATTGAAGATATTTTGGTGTATTCGAAGACCCCGGAGGAGCACGAGTAGTATCTGAGGATATTTCTGGAGACTCTCAGGAAGGAGAACCTTTATGGCAAGCTTTCGAAGTATGAGTTCTTTCTTGACAAGGTTGAATTCCTTGGGCATGTGATTACAGGCGACGGGATCTCAGTGGACCCGAAGAATATTTTAACAGTGGAGTCGTGGGCTACTTCAAATTTAGTAGAGGAGATCAGAAGTTTTTTGGGGCTAGCAGGTTATTACCAGAGGTTTGTACAGGACTTCTCCAGGCTTGTGGAGCCAATGACTAGGATGACCAAGAAGGATGTGGAGTTTGTCTGGACAAAAAAGAGTCAGGCCGCTTTTGAGGAGCTGAAGAAGAGGTTGACGACAACTCCAGTATTGACGTTGCCATCAGGATTTGGTGGATTCACTATCTATAGTGATGTCTCAAGGAAGGATTTTGGTTGTGTCTTACAGCAAAATGGGAAGGTGATTGCCTATGCTTTTAGGCAATTATGTTCCCATGATAAGAATTACCCTACCCACAATTTTGAGTTGGCAGTGGTCATCTTTGCTCAAAATTGTAAAAATACTATTTGTACGGAGAGCGTGCGAAGATCTTTACAGACCACAAGAGCTTGAAGTACGTGTTTACCCAGAAAGAGCTAAATATGAGACAATGACGATGGTTGGAGTTAATAAAGGACTTCGACATATCATTGTAGTACCATCCAGGGAAGGCCAATATAGTCGCTGATGCCTTGAGCAAATATCCAATGGCTATGTGCTTTACTATGAACAAACATTTATTGGCCGATCTTGAGAGTTTAGGTATTGAGGTGCTGGTACTTAGTATCAAGATACGGATATGGGGATTACAGATATAGTCTGAGTTGATAGACATGATCTGAGCTATACAGTATGACGATGAGTCTCTGAGGAGCATCAGAGCACAGGTTCGGATGGGATTATCCGAGGACTTTACTATTGCTGAGGATGGATCACTACGACACGGTACCAGATTGTGTGTGCCAAGTGGGACGTTAAACAAGGAGGCTCTTCAGGAGGCACATCGATCGTAGTACTCTATACATCCAGGTGCTAACAAGATGTATGAGATCTGAGGAAGCATCTATGGTGGTACGGTATGAAGCGGGAGGTAGCGCACTTTGTATCCAGATTTTAGTGTGCCATCAGGTAAAGGTAGAGAGGTAAAGGTCAGGTGCTTTACTTCAGCCTTTACCCATTCCAGAATGAAAGTGAAACCATGTTATTATAGATTTTTTTTCGGGGCTTCCGTGTTTTCCATGAGGGAAAGACGCAATTTGGGTCACCATAGACAGGTTGACCAAATTATCTCACTTCTTGCCATTTAAAGTGGGTACATCTACAGAGAAGCTAGCAGAGATGTATATGTGACAAATTATCAGATTGTATGGAGTTTCTTTGAGCATCATCTCGGATTGGGATAGTCGCTTCATATTCCACTTCTGAAGGAGTTTGCAGGCTAGATTTGGCACCCAGCTCAAGTTTAGTACGTCATATCACCCCCAAACAGAAGGGAAGTCAGAGAGGACCATTTAGACTCTCGAGGATATGCTTCGCACTTATGTTTTGGACTTTAATGGCTCTTGGGAGGATCATCTTCACTGGTAGAGTTTTCTTACAACAACAACTACCAGTCCAGTATCGAGATGTCACCATTCGAGGCTTTATATGGACGGAGATGTCGCACTCCTCTATCTTAGGATGATGTTGGTGAGATAGCCTTGTTAGGACCGAAGATGATTGTGGATGCAGCTTAGAAGGTTAAGCTCATCAGAGATAGACTTCGGGTAGCGCAGGACAGACAGCGACATTGGACCGATAGCCACCAGAGACCTTTGGAGTTTGAGATATAGATTTTATTTATATTGCTTGTGACTGCTTTATTTTAGGTTAAGTGTTAAGGCTGTATTTTGTTCTAGGTTGGTGATCTGGTATTCTTGTAGATTTTTCTAACACGGGACACGATTTGCTTTGGTGGAGACGGGAAGCTTGGCCCATGGTGCATCAGACCCTTCAGTGTTCTTGCGAGGATCGGTGCAGTGGCCTATAGACTAGATTTGCCACCTGTACTAGAGGGAGTGCATAATGTGTTTCATGTGTCACAGTTGAGACAGTACATGGCAAATCTTAGTCATATATCGGATTACTCAGAGATTGAGGTAGATTCGACTCTGGATACCCAGAGCGGCCAGTGGAGCTTTTGGATCGCAGGGAAAAAGTTCTGCAGAACCAGACGATTCACTTGGTACGCATCACGTTTAGGCATCATTCTCCGAGAGAGTCTACCTGGGAGAGGAAAGCCGAGATGTGCGAGCGATACCCTTATCTTTTTAAGCCATGAGGTATCATTCTTTCTTGCTTGTTATGATTGGTTTTTGTAGTATTAGTTCTTTTTTAAATTTTGAGGACAAAATTTTTCTAAATAGGCTAGACTTGTCACTACCCTATTTCTAGATAACGATATTCTTGTCATTTAGCATATTTATTATTTAGTAATTTAAATATTTATATTATGTACTAATTAATTATATTTTGTTATGTTATTTAATTATTGATTAGTGGGCTAGCTTATGTTTATTTTTACTTGTTATTAGTGGACCCATTAGTTTGTCATGATAGAATTGAGCCCAAAATTAGACTAGATCCATTAGACCAATTCACTTAATTAATTAAGGAGATTATATTAGTTTCATATAGAATTAGAAGTTTTCTAATATAGTCCTTCCTAATTAAACCTTATGACTAACTAGTAGGAGTATCATGGATATTGTACATTACTTAGAAAGGGGGAAAGAGGGGGCCGACCACTTAAGTAGTTCTTTATCTCTCTTCTCTCATTAGTTTATTTTATTAGAGATCCCCAATTGTGTTTTTCCCCAAATTGACTCAATCCTCCACCAAATTCAACCCAATTCACTCTCATTCCCTCTCAATTTCATCATCTAAGAAGCATTGGAGCTTGGATTGAAAGGAGCACTTGAAGAAGAAGGAATTGACAAAGAGATTGTGTCCTAATTGTGTCCATTGAGCATTTTATTGAGAATCTATCTCCCAATAGGTAAATTCTGAATCCACTCCTAAATTTAGACTCTAATTCATGCATTTAACCATTAGTAACCATTCTTTGGCTTAGGGCTACCCATATCACAAAGAACTAGGTTTATATGACGTATATTGTGAATTCTACATGATAATTTATGCCCAATTAGGTTAAATTCTGAGATTGACACGTCAAGTATGTGTTATGAGATCAATTAGATCAAATTAGACTTAGATTGGGGTTATGGGACTTGGTACGTGTCTACAATTGGATATGAGTAGAGCATATCATAGTATTTTATGATTCAGTGTGATACGGGGTTCATTTTGATTGATTTGTGCAACCTCTCTTCAATTCCTATTGTAACTAGTTCATTTGATTGATTTGTGCAATCTCTCTTCAATCCCTCTTTAATTTCTATTGTGACTAGATAATCTTTAGTTGGATGTGTATCTTGAGTATCCTAGTGATACACTATAGGTGTTTGGTGTAATGACCATATAGGGTGGAGTTGGGCATAAAAAACTTAATATCAGTGTGTGTGTGTGTGTATATATATATATATATATACACACACACACACACACAATGATTAGATGTCTTTATTATATATATATATATATATATTTATTTATTATTAGATGTGTTGTGTATGTGTGGTATTGTGTGTGTGAGAGATAAGGGGAGTCTCGAGCACTCATCACTACTATTTACCCGATTGTGATATTGAGATACTTGGTTACTTTAGCATGTGAGCAGTGATGATTCCCTATAAGTGCATATTTTCTTGCATTGCAGTAAGGGATGTCAAACAATAGCAAAAACAATAATAGCATATCCATAACAGCAGTAGAAGTAGGGAATTAGGATTAGTGTTATATAAGTGCTCGGGAAGCACATTAGTAGCAGCAACATTACCTACTGCTCATGGCAGTTGGTAGAAGGGGAGGGGCAAAGGAGATAACATAGCAGTTGCAGCAGCAACTATTAGTTACTAGGATGTATAGAACAACAGTAGTGCTCCTAGAGCACTATAGTGCAAGGCACTGCAGTGAAGAGAATTTGATGTATAGCCTCAACAACAGCAGTAGGTTAGGAATAAGGGGGAGTTGATGATCTGAGATGGGGGTATCAACTTGATGAGCAGTAAAGTAATGTTCACACCTTTGGGTATCAATGAGGAGTAGGTATGAAATGCACAATTGGTGTATATAAGTATAAGAGTGTGCTAGATGGATATGTGTGTGTATAGACATAATTAGTAGTGCAAGTGTTAATATATGTGTACCATTGTTTATCACTGAGTCAGTTGCACTATGACTCTGTGAAGGTTAAGTGGTACCCAGTATATGTGCCTATGAGTGATTGTAAACCCCCTCACCCAATATATGTATTTTGTGTGTATTTTATATTTATTATATTTATTTTAGATTATTTGAAATTGATTAAAGTTTAATTGTTTCATTAGGATACTTCATCGTGGTTTGGACATTAGTGATATAGGACGACCCCATAATCTATAATGTCCTTCATAGGAAGTAGCCTACACTAGAGACACTACTTGTAGTATCTTTACGTAACGCAAAATTTGACCATTCAGCATTAGTATGGCACTGACGTAACAACCGTAGTTTATTATGTTTAAATTTTAGATATTTATATATATATAATTCTTTTGTGATTATTTTCCAATCCGGCCTTCTTCATTAAGCAACCCATAATTTCTCCATGTCAAAATAGGCCACTTCCCTCTTTTGTAGGATTTATTTATTTCTATTTTGAACATATGGAATCCAATCAAACTTTGCCATAAATTGGTTAGTTGGTTAGTTGTTGACTTTTAATAACTAACTACCTATAATTAGGAAAACTCCTAACAAACTAACTACCCATTCCAATCCTAATCCTAATCCTACCCAAAACCCACGGCTCCCCCTCCATATTCCGTACATAAATCCCCCCATGGCCGAATCCCTTTCTCCCTCTCTCTCTCTTTATATATATATATATATATATATATATATATATATATATATATATATATATATATATATATATATCCTTCTCTAAAATCCCTAATTTTCTCCTTTACCTCCTTCCTCTATCACCGTAGCTGCCACCTCCAATACCAAGACCGACCCCCCTACATGTGGATACAACGACATCTCCTTCATCCAAGAACTTTAGTTCTTCATCCTTCTCTCTCTAGTAAGTCCCTTTCTTCCTCAAACCCTCTCTAATGAGTATGAATGCATGAATAATTATGGTACATATATAAATTAATGATTTTATATGTGTTTGTAATCCATTACCATGTTCTTTATTGTAGGATTTTATTTTAGGGTTTGCATGTCAAAATTGAACAGATGAATGCATGTATGCACCCATAGGTAGAAACCTTGATTAAACCTTGTTATTAATATAGAAATATGATGTTTAAATTATTTTTATCCATATTTTTACTTTTTATTCCAGATTATTAAATTATAATTATTTTTGAAATAAATTGCATGTACAATGGGAAGTGTTACCGAGTTTTATATTTTCTCCAAAACTCTGCATCGAACCCTTCTAAAACTTTATAAATAATTAAATTATGATGTTATTAACCTATATTAAATTTATTTTTTAATTTATTTTTTTAGAAATATTATTTTTGATTTAAATGGTTTTTATGCATAAAAAGTCACCTAGTTGACCTTGTTTTCATATAAATCTATTGTAACTTGTTCTTTGACCATATATGAATGTATTTCCTATTTTTTATATTTAAAGCTTATTTTCCCAGAATTAATTATGATATTAGATTTTTATGCAAAGCATAATAGTAGGGTTATAATGGCAAAATTTTGCCAATACTATTGCTAGAGGACTAGTATGTGTCCAACGGAAACATGCATGTAGGGACTCATTAAATCATTGTTTTTTAATATTTTATAAATATTTCCAGAATTTAACATTTTTATTATTTCTTCTTTTGAGAACTTGTATGTCGAAAAAACTTTATTTAGCACCTATATTAGCATGACTAGTTGCCAACCTTCGTAGAAACCCTTTGTAGAAAGAAAATATTATTTTACTTATTTTTATGATTAATTCCAGAATTTTTATTTTTATTAATTAATGTGTTTAAAACAAATTTTTGGTAATGTTTAACGACTAGTATTATTTTGAGGGCTATTTACTTGCATGTGCAATCATCGTATAATTAATAACTAGTTAATAACCTAATTTTTACAAGATAGTAAGAGTCTAATTAGTGTAATAATTAATTGGTAGGTGTTCGAGACGTTCCTGTGGAGAGCTTCGGACCAGATTTGTTGTGCTCGTATTTTGGCTTGGAAGGCAAGTACACCTTACTTGATTGTATTATTCAGTTTACATTATGCCTAGTTTCTTATTTGTTACTTGTGTGCATGCATCTAAGAGTAATAGACTTACCCAGTATATTGTGAAGATACGAGGTATCTTCTGACCTGACACTTGGCATGGTGGTCCAACCCTTGTCCTTATCTAGTTGTGGGGTTGGATTATTGTGAAGGTACGATATATATTCTGACTTGACACTGTTTTAAACACGTTCATTGAGTGAGATAGTGCATGGACCTGCGTGTCGACTGATCATCGATACGTGAGTTTGAGTCTTGGTTTAGTAGTTGGTAGTGGTATTGTTTGTAGAGTTTATTTGACATCATTGTATTATATCTGCACCGCGTATACGATTTGAATAGTCCATTGGGAGGGGAGAGTCTGCTAGTGAGTTAATGGGATTTTTATTTCTTATTGTACTATAAAAATGGTGCAACTGTGTAACCACCGAGTTCTGTGGAATGCCTGGTGGGATGACTGTTCTTCTATTTCTCATCCTTCTTGCACCATTAGAGATATCTCAAGTGGATTTCACATAGGTTATTTAGTTACCCTATTTATTATTTACTGCTTTACTTTTATGCATATCAATTTCTTGTATATTTGTTATGTCCTCTAAGGACCTAGCACCTTTTCTAGATCCCTACGAGCATTTGTACCCGACAGACTACGGAGTTGGAGATCCTGCTGACGAGAACCTTGAGGTGGAGCCACATGAGTTTCCTTGAGCATCATAGATGACAATGCCTAGAGTCTTGGGTGTCATTATCTTGTTAGCTGATGCCCAAACTATTTTTATTATTTCTTTATTGCTTAGTTATATTGCTTTCAGTATTCGTTTGTACTTATTTTTTTAGGATTGTTCTCCACTGGACTTTATATATAGTATATTTTGAGACTTATCTATTTATTATATTTGGGGATGAGACTAGATTACTACATTCCTGTAATATTGAAACTTAGTTATATTTTACAACGTACTACGATTGGTTAGGTCCATTAAATTAGGTTCCTATACATGTTCATACAGTTGGCATGTGTAGGTATATCTGGTCGTACGTATTTTGGGACTGGGGTGTGGCATATTTTTATTGGTGGCCCATGCAGGTCCAGTTAGTCATTTCGGTTACGTTACTATACCGAGAGAGCCTGTACCAGGATTAGAGTTTTAGGTCTTATCCATATTTGACTATGACTCACCTTTCTTCTAACCCATTCTATTTAAATGATTGCATCCTGCTTGATTCATATACTTCTCCTAATCTTTCGTCCATCTCTTGTAGAGAGATGAATTTGTCCATGCAGGTTGAGATTATATTGTCTCGGTTATGTTACTGTACCGAGTAAGCCTGCAAATTGGATTCAAGTATAGGATCTCATCCACTTACTTGACCAACTTTCTTGATTTTGTTCCAAATTCTTTGAACTTGACTATCTCTTTTGGCCTTCATAATTGTATCTACTTCAGTCCTTTGACATCACTATCATTGATCCTTTATCACTCCCTATTTTGGAGGGTCACTGCACTTCCTTGATTATTCCTCGAGTATGACCTTATGCCAGAATATAGGAATCCTTGTTGTTAGGGTTAGAATAATAATTAGGGTAGCATCCCTACTAAGAATACAACTAGAATATTGACAAATCAATAAGTTTAGCATACTTAATGAACCTAGCATCCCTCACTTGTAAATTGATTGGCCATTATCCCTTGCCATATTTAGGCATGACTTGAGTACAATACAGATACTACTAAGTTTAGTTAGAAATTAACCATATTGCTTGACCCTAGTATTGAGGAACCTGTAGAAATTTAAGGTTGAAAATTAGGACTAAACATGACTTCCATAGTAAAATAATATAGGAGCTAGCAGGGCTTATAAATTTGGATTCATACCTTGACAGTTAGCAAAGCATTATCTTAGGAAACCAAGATGAAAGAACCAACGCCATAATATGACAGGAGTACCCTATCTTCAGCTTAGCTTATCACTTAGCACCCCGATTATTGTATTCATGTTTGAGTACCCATAAGCTATCGACCGAATCATAACCTTCAACCTTGAGTAACGTTATTTCTTTATTACATAATTCTATTGGCATTGCTTTAAACATTCGACCTTGCAACTGATTTAAATCTTTTTAATCGTGCCAATCTAGGAGACCATCATACTCTAGTAAAACCTATCTTTTCTTTGGAACCCACATGATCATCTGACTATCTATGAGTTACTTACCCTTCTTCTCAACCGTAGATCCATTGTCAATACCCTATAATCATTTAAACCTAGCAACTAAGTAGAATCTTTTCTTGATCGTCCTTGACCATGTAAGCTAGCATACCACATCCTCCTATAAAACCTTGTTATCATCAATAGTCTCTATTTACTTCTTGTTTTCCCGTAGCCTTAATTTTGATGCTCGTTATTTTGTATGTTGACATAATTATTCTTCATCTTTCAAATCGTGCCACCTTACCCTTTTATTGTAGGACAAGTAATTTCTTTTATGTTAGGATTATAGCTTGATAGGATTATAGTTTATCGATCTTGAATTTTAAAATTTTGTGCTTAGTAGTTAGAACTTGAACTATTTGTACCTTCCTTCATCATAATCCCACGTGCTTATATTTTGGACTATCTTGACTTATGTTGCTATTATAGCCTAGTTTTGCAAGCTTATTCTTCTATCGAGCTTGTTCATGACATATGTAATATTGGGTGCACACACTAATATATTTGTCTAATTAGAATCGGTGTATTATGGCTAGCTAACCTTAGTACGCTTGGTTCGCTCTTCGCATGACTACTTTATGTAGATTGTGATATATAGTTGACTTAGCTTGTTAGACAAATATACTTGCCCTATAGGTCTGTGCATATCATATCGGTTATGTAACTGTATTGATCTGAGCATGTGAATAAAAATTTACCACAATAGAATTTTAATCCATAACTGCCTTGACAACTCTCTTTTGAATTCTTCAATCGCCCTTGAACCCCGTACTTGTGTTCAATCCCATTTCCTTAAACTTTTTATTATTGTTTTTCGTCTTCCCCTATTTCAGAAAGACAAACGCTCGTGCTTAATATAAGTTTGACACATGGATAGTACTAGGTATACCCTATAGGCCAATCACATTACTTTGTGACTATCTTTTGTAATTAAGGGCATATCATATGATAGGTTTTGTTTTAAAATTTTGAGGATTAGTAAGCACTATTGAATGATTGAGAATTTTTTTTTGTATGTTATGAAAGATTGATAAATTCTAAGTTGGGTAGAAGTTGCATTGTCAACTTAAGCCGAATTTTATGTATAGGTGAAAATCTTATATCGTGATCAAGTAAGATAAGATTGAGAGATTTAAGTTATTTGAATTTTAAAATTTTTTATGATGATAACGAATTAACTTTAAAGATAAGAATGTCTTATGGTATAAATTTTGATATTTTGATATTACGGACAAAATATTTATGATTTGAGCACATGAATTAAATTTTGAATAGTGGAGGTTGAATCATCAATTTAAATTTTGAGGACAAATTTATAATTTTAAAATTTGAACATAGATAGATTGGATTAAATTTTTTACAAATTGATGATTTGAATTAAGATTTAAATTTTGATTGTTGGATCACCTATTTGAAATGTTAAGGATGTAAATTGAATTTAAAATTTGAAGTGTACAAAATTCTTAAGTTAAAAATAAGAATAAGATTTGATTAGAGTTGTTTATTATTTAAAATCTAGAGGAGATTCTGATAGTGAGAATCGTGATTTGAAATTGAAGTGGGTTATTTTAAATTTGAAGATGTCATATAGATCTGATTTAAACCTTGATTATTTAAATTAAGAAAAAGATTATGATAGGTTGAATTTTGATTTAAACAGTGGTTATTTTAAATTTTGAAGAGATTGCAATGGATTTTGAATAGATTTTGTTATTTAAATTTTTGAGAAGATGACGGTTGATTTGACTTAGATACGAATTTGGAGGATTTAACAAATCGTGCCTTATTTTTAATTTTGAGGATAAAATTCTTGTAAGTTTGGTAGATTGTAAACCCCCTCACCCAAAATAGGTATTTTGTATGTATTTTTTATTTATTATATTTATTTTAGTTATTTTAAATCGATTAAAGTTTAATTATTGTATTAGGATACTTCATCGTGGTTTAGATATTAGTGATATAGGACGATCCCAAAATCTATAATGCCTTTTGTAGGAAGTAGCCTACACTAGAGACACTACTTAAAGGATCTTTCCGTGACCCAAAATTCGAACATTCAACATTAGTATGGCATTAGCGTAACAACCGTAGTTTATTGCGTTTAAATTTTAGATATTTTTATATATATAATTCCTTTGTGATTATTTTTCATTCCAACCTTCTTCATTAAGCAACTCATAATTTCTCCATGCCAAATTAGGTCACTTCCCACTTTTGTAGGATTTATTTATTTATTTATAGCTATTTTGATCTCATGGAATCCAATCAATCACTGCTCTCCCTCAATATTCCGTACGTAAATTCCCCTTTGGCTGAATCCCTTTCTCCCTCTATCTCTCTTTATATATATATATATATATATATATATATATATATATATATATATATATATAACTAACTACCTAATTAGGAAACCTCCTAACAAACTAACTACCCATCCCAATCCTAATCCTACCCAAATCCCACGGCTCTTGGGCTCTCCCTCTATATTCCGTATGTAAATCCCCCCTTGGCCGAATCCCTTTCTCCCTCTCTCTTTATATATATATATATATATATATATATATATATATATATATATATATATATATATATATATCCTTCTCTAAAAATCTTAATTTTCCTCTTCACCTCCTTTCTCCATCACCATAGCCGCCACCTCCAACACCAGGGCTGACCTCCCCTTCACGTTGACACAACGTCATCTTCTTCATCCAAGAACCCTAGTTCTTCATCCTTCTCTCTCTCTAGTAAGTCTTCTTCTTCCTCAAACCCTCTCTAATGAGTATGAATGCATGAATAATTGTTGTATATATATAAATAAATTATTTTATATGTGTTTATAATCTATTGCCATGTTATTCATTGTAGGATTTTATTTTAGGGTTTGCATGTAAATAATTGAACCCATGAATGCGTGTATGCACCCATAGGTATAAACCTTGATTAAACCATGTTATTAATATAGAAATATGATATTTAAATTATTTTTATCCATATTTTTACTGTTTATTCCAGATTATTAAATTTTTATTATTTTTGGAAAAAATTGCATGTACAATGGGAAGGGTAACCTAGTTTTATGTTTTCTCCAAAATTCCACATCGAACCCTTCTAAAATTTTGTACATAATTAATTATGATGTTATTAACCTATATTAAATTCAATTTTTAATTTATTTTTTCAGAAATATTATTTTTATTTAAATAATTTTTATGTATAAAAAGTCACCTAGTTGACCTAGTTTTCATATAAATCTATTGTAACTTGTTCTTTGCGCATATATGAATGCCTTTCCAATTATTTTTGATTTAAAGCTTGTTTTCCCAGAATTAATTATGATTTTAGATTTGTATGCAAAGCATAATAGTAGGGTTACAATGATAATTTTTTTTTTAATACAATTGCTAGAAGACTAGTATGAATCCAACGGAAAGGCCAATAAATAGAATTGATAAAGATGCATGTAGGGACTCATTAAATCATTGTTTTATAATATTTTGGAATTATTCCCAGAATTTAACATTTTTATTATTTCTTCTTTTTAGAACTTGCATGTCGAAAAAACTCTATTTAGCACCTAAATTAGCATGACTAGTTGCCAACCTTCCTAGAAACCCTTTGTAGAAAGAAAACCATTATTTTGCTTATTTTTATGATTAATTTTAGAATTATTATTTTTATTAATTAATGTTTTTAAAAAGGATTTTTGGTAACATTTAACGAGTAGTATTATTTTGAGGGCTAGTTACTTGCATGTGCAATCAACGTAGAATTAAAAACTAGTTAATAACCTAATTTTGACTAGATAGTAAGAGTCTAATTAGTGTAATAATTAATTGGTAGGTGTTCGAGATGTTCCTGTGAGAGCTCCGGACCAGATTTGTTGTGCTCGTATTTTGGCTTAGAAGGCAAGTACACCTTGCTTGATTGTATTGTTCAGTTTATATTATGCCTAGTTTCTCATTTGTTAGTTGTGTTCACACATCTTAAAGTAGTAGATTTGCCCAGTATATTGTGAAGATATGAGGTATCTTCTGACCTGACACATGGTATGGTGGTCCAACCCCTTGTCCAAGTCTGGTTATGGGGTTGGATTATTGTGAAGGTACGATGTATCTTCCGACCTGACACTGTTTCAAACATGTTCACTGAGTGAGAGAGTGTATGGACCTGCGTGTCGACTTATCATCGATACGTGAGTTCGAGTCTTGGTTTAGTAGTTGGTATTGGTATAGTTCCTAGAGTTTATTTGATGTCATTGCATCATGTCTATACCGCATATACTGTTCAGATAGTCCATTAGGAGGGAAGAGTCTGCTAGCGAGCGTATGGGATTTCTGTTTCTTACTATACTGTGAAAATGGTACAACTGTGTAACCCCCGAGTTCTTCAAAACACCTGGTGGGATGATTGTTGTTTTATTTCTCCCCCTCATGCACCATTAGAGATGTCTCGAGTGTATTTCACATAAGTGGTTTAGTTATCCTATTTATTATTTACTACTTTACTTTCATGTATTTTAATTTCTTGTGCACTTGTTATGTGCCTCTGAGGATCTGGCTCCTTTTAGATCCCTACAAGCATTTGTACCCGACGGACTATGGAGTTGGAGATCCTATTGGCGAGGACCTTGAGGTGGAGCCACATAAGTTTCCTTGAGCATTATAGATGACCGTGCCTAGAGTCTTGGGTGTCATTATCAAGTTAGCTGACGCCCAGACTATTTTCATTATATCTTTCTTACTTAGTTGTATTATTTTCAGTATTCTTTTGTACTCATTTTTTTTCGTGTATTATTCTCCACTAGACTTTATATATAGTGGATTCTATGACTTATCTATTTATTTAGTTCCTTATTTTGTGATATATGTGGATAAGACTAGATTACTACCTACCTGTAATGTTGAGATTTAGTTATATTTTATATCGTACTACGACTGGTTAAGTCCATTAAATTGGGTTCCTATACTTGTTCATTCAGCTGGCATGTGTACGTATACCTGGTCCTACGTATTTTGGAACTGGGGCATAACAGTGATTGAGGGTATGTGTGTTTAAGAGGGTGAAGGTAATTAGAAATGATATTAATGTTTTGATGAGTGTACCCTAGCTAGAAGTGAGGATTATATAAGAACCAAAGTGAGGATAGATAATATTGAGGTAATGAGGTAGAGTGTCTTAGAGTAATAATTATTATTATAATACCTTAAAATATAATGGTATATAAGTATATTTATATGCTATATTTAGTGTCCAATGTCTAGTATAGCTCAAACCTATCAGTATGACCTAAAGACCTAGTATCACATAGTATTGATTAGATTAACTAGTTTTGGTCTAGCAAAATAAGTATTACTTAGTATTGACCAATATTGGCTAGTGTGACCATAAAAAATTAACCTTTAAACCTAATGTGACCTAGTCTTGACCCAGAATATCATATTAGTGCATTTTAACTCATTCTCATTCATTACACCCAATTGACATGCCATTCATATATAGGTGTATGTGACACCAGCTCGGATACTGAGATACACTATTTTCTCAAGACCAAAGGCGAGTATATTCTCTGATAGTTTTCTTATTTGCTAGTCTCTATTTTTCATGTATTTAGTATTGAGATATTTGATTTCTGACATGATGGTTTCATGGATTGGTATACGTGGATCTTGGTCATAAGATGTTATTATTGTGATGATTCAGTAATTACCGTATCGTGCTTCATGATTACTCAGTAATTACCGTGATATCTTAGTGATTATATATACCGTGATCATAGTACATGATATTATAGACCGTGCAGTATAATATACGTGTTATAACTTATCGTGATTTGGATCCCTGTACTAGTCGGGGGTTGGGGAAGTATTAGTGGATATGTGATCATACCTTATAGTCCGTGATTTAGTGTAGCCCGTGATAGTTAGCAGATCATGCAACTAATATGTGATCATGCTAGCTCACCTTTTATATATAGCCCGTGTTAGGCCAAAGCCGATCACATTATCTTACTAATATTTCAAGGCACATTTACTATATTGTTTCCTTTATTATAGTTTATTACATTGATGTTCCTCACCATATTATTCTCAGTTTGTTGCCATTATTTACCATGATGCTCTTTCTCGTGATATATGCTAGTTTGGTTACTTTGATCATTTATTATCATTTTTATTATTGTTTCATAGTTTTTTACAATTAATGGAACTGCTATTGGGTTGTACTTCGCTCCAATCCTGACTGGATATATTTTTCAGATGATTCATTAGTGGATTGGTGTCCTACGCACTACGGGCCACAGTATGGCGAGCCAGTTGAGATAGCACCCGTAGAGCCTATTAAGATAGTACCAGTAATCGATGAGACTTAGCTAGTTCATTTATGATATTTTATATTTCAGTTAGACACTTTTAGCATGTATTATTATTTAAGCTTATTGTATTGGGTTTAGACTTGGACTTGTGATGTATTTTAGTCTTTATTTCTTTTCTTCTATTCTATATCATGCCATATCTTCCTCTAGTTTTATATTGTGATTGAGTATTGATTACCATTATTATATTATCATATTGTCCTCTATTTGGCGGTTGAGATATCTTGACAGGTACATTATATATATTGTGTGAGATATTTAGATAGTATTGTTGACATAGATAGAGTTCTACCATCGATGCTGTGGCGTAGGCTTGACATACCCACGTACTCGTGCCCTTACACCGGGTGCGGGTCATGACATGATTATATAGGGTACATCGACACCATTAAGGTAGACCGAATGAACATCGACCTCGGCTCGTCCATCAACATCATCCTACATAGTCTGATTTAGACCTTGGGTATCCCAATGCATCGGTTGGCAGCTACCAATACTGCCATCAGTGGCTTCAATGCCGAAAGGAGCTACCCTCGGGGTAAGATTTGCCTGAAATGCCAGATCGACGACTTACTAACATAGGTCACCAGCTATGTCATAAATGTTGACGTATCCTATAATATCTTATTGGGACATCCATGGATACATGAGTACATGATTGTGCCGTCAACTCTGCACTAGTAATTAAAGTACGTCGATAATCACAGCATCGTTAGGACAAAATTTGTTGATGTCGATCCATTAAAAGGGGCCAAAACGTATTAATCTGACTCGATCCTATACAAGCAAGTCTACCAAGATGATGGTAGCAACGACGCCAACGATGAAGCAAAATTGGTGCAACATCCGACGAGCCCTTGAAGGTCCATCTCAAAGGACGTGCCACTAACACAGCTTCCCCCCTCATGGTGAAACTATAAAAAAAGGCACACGAACTTCTGGTCATTCACCTTCAGAGATCGAGTCTACCGCAAAAAGAAGATCCAGTACCCATTACTGCTTCTGAACCATGGTGGTAAAATTTTGCAGGAAACCTCCAAAGCCATCACTTACATTGGGGACAGATCATGAGAAAGGTGAACTAGGTCGATTCTATACAAGGAAGTCTACCAAGACGATGGTGGCAACGACGCCAACGATGAAGCAAAAATTGGTGCAACATCCGACGAGCCCTTGAAGGTCCATCTCAAAGGACGTGCCCCTAACACAGCTCCTCCCCTCATGGTAAAACTGTACAAAAAGGCACACGAACCTCTGGTCATTCACCTTTAGAGATCGAGTCTACCGCCAAAAGAAGATACAGTACCCATTACTGCTTCTGAACCCTGGTGGTAAAATTTTGCAGGAAACCTCCAAAGCCATCACTTACATTGGGGACAGATCATGAGAAAGGTGAACTAGGAGAGTACATGGCTGCTCATGATGACGTTTCTTCTCTCGATGATGTAATCCCCGTAGACAAGATACCTTATTTTATCAATAAAGAGTTATCTTTGAACTACTCTGATGTTGCACATTTAAGTACATTGTATTACTTAGAGCACGGTCTAGGCCTGCAACTGCACACACAGTGACTACCACTTATGCAGTGAACCGAATCCTCCCTAGTCAGAACTCTTGTCACCCTCACTTTTCCAGCTATGGGTAGTTTGATAATTTGGCATGGGTATTTAATTTTAGGAATATAATATAAAATATTAATGTGATGATTGTATTAATTATTTAATTATGTTGAGCTATAAGTATTTGTGACTAGTATTAGTTATTTCATTAGAGGCTTGTGTTAATTAGTTTTGTTAGAGAGACTAGCCAATATTTAGACTTAACATATATGGACCTATTTAGATTTGTCATGACAATTAGTGAGTCCAACTTGGAACCAAGCCCATTAGTCATTCTACTAATTAATTAAGGAGAATTAGTCTAATTATAATTAGTTAGAGACTTCCAAAAATATCTACCCTTATTTATTCCTCATAATACATCATGTAGGAGTATTTGGGACCTTAGCATGTAGCTTGGGAAAGGAGTAAGAGGCCGACCACATAAAGAGGGGCTCTCCTTCTCTCTCTTCTTATTTGTATTATATTTTGTTTCTTAATTCTCGATCCCCAATTTTCCATTTTTTCTTCATTAATTTTCTACACAATTCACCACCAATTCTTTCTCAAATTCACCACTCCTGGTGCCTTGGAGCTTGGAGAATCAAGGAGCACAAGGAGGATGAACTTTGGATCTAGAGATCATGTCCGGATCGTGTCCAATTGCATTTTTATTGGAAATTCATCTTGCAATTGGTAATTCCTGAAATTTTCTTTCATTATTGCTTCTTAATCATACATTTGACCATTAGGAATGACCCTAGGGCATAGGGCTACCTATAGGAACAAGTTCTAGGCTATTTGGCTATGTTTTGTAAATTCTATGTGGTAATTTTTGGATATTTTGGTAGAATTATAAATTTGACACATTAATTATGTGTCAAAAGACCAATTATATCTAATTAGACTTAGATCGGGATTATAAGACTAGGTACGTGTCCACAATTGGATACGTGAAGGCCGTATCAAGGTATTTTGTGATACGGTACGACACGGGGCCCAATTTTGGGGGTTTTGCATAATTCTCTTCAAAATCTATTTTAATTCATCAGAATAGATATTACTATATATAATTTATGTGTAAGAATAATTTATGTTGGAATATTTAGGAATATAGCACTTTTCTTAAGGAGTATCATGACTATTCCTAGTTCATACGCTAAGTGTTTGATTTAAAGCTCTATTGTATCATATAGATATTTATGTGTAGGAATATATATGTATATATATGCTTATTCTTTCAGTTACTATTATATATGGGGGGTGTGTGTGGCTTTAGTGTGATGTGAGGTAACTATGCAAGTGTTTACAGTATCAGTGTTGGCTCAAGTAAGGATGTGTACCAATATGTAGGTGATATGTGTGTAGGTGTGCGACAAGTAGTTGCTGAACTTGTGCTGTGAACTAGTGGTGATGTCAGAGACCATAGCAGTAATAGCATTGCACTAGGTGCATTGCTATTCAATTTAGTAGCAACATCAGCAATTTGGAGTTGCCACACAACAACAGGTAAGATGGGGGTCGGGTTTTAACTCTAGTGGTGCTATGGACTGAGGGAAGTATGGATGTTGTTGTGTGGTGTAGGTGTTGATTATGTGAGGGAATTAGATAAATAGCAATAAGGGATGTATTCTCAGTCTAGATTCGTGAGGAAATAGGGTAAGTATGAGTATGTGTGACTGATACATGGGTGAGGACATTGTGTATGTATCAGTGATTACTTCAGTACACCAATGTGAATTATGTACCAGTGATTGTGTGTAATTGGTGTTGTCACTAAGGTTTAGAAGTGAGGCAAGACAAAAGCAGTATAACCGGGTAAGGTTGCATTAAAGTTTAGGGGTGCTAGGATGTGCGAGAGCAGTAAGGCTTGAGGGGAAGAGGGTACCTGCAGGGGGTGCAAACAAGGTGTATAAATGCAATAGCATGATGTTACACCAACAATAACATGAGCCATTGCAAATAGTAATATTGCAGCATACATAACTGCAGTTGTTATGCTCAGTTTATGCATATGTTGGTGCACATACATGCAGTTGGTATCAGTTAGGAGATTGAGATGTTGGCGTGAGTATACCTATAGTATCAATAGAAAATCTTAGAATTAGAAGTGCTTAAGTATGAGTGTTGTGAGTTAGTACAATAGATATCAAGTACATTGAATTAAACTATGAGTGAGGGTCAACTGTGATGTACACTAAGCGTTAGTATCCAGAATAGAGAGTGTCTTGAGTGCCAAGGTATCAAGGTAAGTTTTGAATATGAGTGTTAGTTAATGAGGTATTAAGTATAGGCTAAGGTTATACCCTATACTAAGGTAATATTATATAATAGGTAAGACTATATATATATATATATATATATATATATATATATATATATATATAAGTGACATATATAAGATATGTAGTATATCATATAGTTTAGTAATACCTACTAGTTATCAACCTAGAAGATAAGCATATACCAATATCAAGGTAATGACCTAGTTTGACTAGCATGACTTAAGAATGGCCTAGAAAGCATACCTTAGTGCATTTTAACTTATTTATCATTTATTATACCTATTTTGACATGATATTTCCTAAATAGGATTGTGTGACACCAGCTTGGGCATTGAGAGACACACCTTGCTCAGGACCTGAGGTGAGTACATTTCTCTGTTTGTTTTTATTTCATGACAGTGTATATATCGCATGTTCTAGAACTATATACTTGATTCCAACACAGTGGTTTCACGGACTAGTACTATATGGATCCTGTCAGGAGATGTTATCTCTTACCGTGTTCAGCGGGTACTCCTTCACATGTATTTCATCATGTGTATCGGGTATTGATTTTAGTGTACTTCATGTTCACACACTGCTCGTGTTTACACACTGCTCGTGTTCAGTGTGTCCATAATCTTATTCGTAACGTATCATGATTGGATCCATAAGTATTGGCTGGAGATAGGGGAGTAAGAGTTGGTTATGTGATCAAGCCCAAGGGTATTCGTGTATATGTTGATTACATATCACACGTATAATCGAGTTACAATATTGTATTCGTATTCAACCCAGACCGATCATATAATAAACTTGTACTCTTTGGCACATTATCTAGTTTTATCTATTTTCTTTTCTTTGTAGTTATTCTATTGCATGTTCTTCATTCCAGTACATTACCTGTTTACTCTAGTTTATTTTATTCTGATATTTAGTTATCTTGTATTCTTTTCTATTATCTGTTATATATGCTCGATTATGTATTTGAAACTACTTTCAGAGGTATGTACTTTGCTCCAATCCTGACTAGATATATTTTTTAGATGATTGGCTCGTAGACCAGTGTCCTACCTACTAGGACCACAGGACGGCATGCCATTAGAGGATACTCCTTTAGAGCAGGAGGACCTAGTACCAGAGTCTGAGGAGGTTTATATTATCTGTTTAGACTAGTATTACACTTTTATTGAGGCTTTTGGCATGTATATATTATTTCAGACTTGTGGATGTATTGTGACTTTTTCTTTCATTATTCCACCTCGTGCTTTATCTTTTTTAGTTTGCACTATGATTGAGAATAGATTATTATTTATCAGATACCATATTGTTCCTCCGTTTGGAGTTGAAATGATTGACAGGTACCATATATACATATTATATGCGATGTTTAGATAGTAGAGTTGACCCAGACAATGTTCTATCGTCGATGGTGCGGCATAGACTGGGCGTTGTTCACTACTCGTGCTCTTATTTCGGGTGCGGGTCATGAAAACTCTTACTTCATAGTTCCAGCAAGGAGGAGAGGTAAAAAACTCTTCATCTTCAGCAGAGTAGAATGCCTCCAGTCCTTTATCCCAGACGAACATGAGCTAGAACTCGATACCGGCAAAATACAACTTTACCGGTACGGTTCTCAAGCTAAGAACCTTATTTAGAAATTCAGTTATGATCTTAAAAGTGACTGAGGCCTAAATTATGGCATAGGTCGACGACTGCCTCTGCGCCTCTATGCTCCTACGGGCAAGTCCAAGGCTTACTACCAGAAAATTCGACATATCCTAGGGTATGTTATACCTCCATCGACTCCCAAAGGCTCGAAAGAAGAATGTGATTTGCACTCCCACTCTTCCGAATCTTTTGGTTTGGACTCCGATACCAGTATCGAGGAGATGCTCAAAAAAATGTTATCTATCAATATAGTTTCAGCTGACCTAGACGAAGATGACGAGGACCACCTGAACTTTTTTAAGTAGAACTGTGGGTCCAACGCTTAGATCACAATGGAAGTTATGGTTCGAACAATGAGAACCTTCCGCTGAAGATGAAGTTGTATATGTCAAATTGGGCGATGAATCCTCCTCTAATACTGTCTTCATCAGCAAAAGCATATTCGTAAAAAAACTTGAATCCTTGCTACAGCTTGTAAGGGAGTATATCGATGTCATTGCCTGGAACTATTAAGACATGCCAGTAATGGATCCCCATATTATAGTACATAATCTCAACATCTTATCAAATACTAAGGCAGTAAAGCAACAACAATGGTGCTTCCGTTCGAACATTATGAACACCATCGAAGCTGAAGTTAACAAACTAAATGCTAGTGGCTTTATCTGTGGGGAGCAGCACCCAGACTGGGTAGCCAATATCATGTTAGTCATCAATAAGAACGACAAGATCTGAGTCTGTATAGACTTCCATAAATCTAAATATAGCATGCCCAAAAGATGACTTTCCCTTCCCGATCACTGATATAATGATCGATAATACATGTGTCTTTGAGCACATATTCTTCATGGGCGGATTCTCAAGCTCGACGACGAGAAGCATACGTCATTCCGAACATCGATATGGGTATACTGCTACATAGTCATGCCCTTTGGTATGTAGAATACAGGTGCAACATACCAACGAGCTATGAGTACCATCTTCCGTGAATATCTGTGTAAGACAGTCGAGTGTTATGTTGATGATATCGCTGTCAAAAGTCATTCTAAAGATGATTGCCTCCAAGACTTAAGGACTGTGTTCGACCTGATGCGGGTGCACCATCTCGAGATGAACCCTACCAAATCTTTCTTGGGAGTCTCCTACGATAAGTTCTTGGGTTTTGTTATAACTTCAAAGGGTATCCACATAGACCTTGACAAGACCAAAGCAATCCTTGAAATGCATCCGCCGAAGAACCTGGAGAACTTCGTGGCCTTCAAGAAAGATTGGCATATATCAGAAGATTCATATTAAATCTCTTTAGACGTTGCCAGCCATTCACCCAAATTATGAAGAAGGGAGTCTCCTTTGTCTGGAACCAAGAGTGCCAGTGTGCATTCGATGACAGCGAGGATTATCTCATGAACCCCCCGATGTTGGTGGCCCCAGTAATGGAAAAGCCCTTCCTGCTTTATGTGCATGCGATGGATTACTCTATTGGCGCTCTATTAGCCCAAAAGAGCGATACAGGTCATGAGCAGGCCATCTACTACCTTAAAAGAATGATGGTCAGTACGTAGCACAAGTATAACCTTGTTGAGAAGGAGTGCCTCGCTTTGGACAAATGATCCATGTGATCTCGCGAGTTAATCCTCTTAGGTTCCTCATGACCAAGCTAGGGGCGCTTAATTTCCACTTGGCTACGTAGGCTATACTATTGTTACCATACCATATGGTATTTATTCCACAGAAGGCGGTTAAAGGCCAAGCATTGGCTGACTTCCTTGCGTCTTGCCAGGTGCCAAAAATATCAAAACTCTATGAAAAAATCCCAGACGAAGTACTGGACTCCAATATGATAATGGGAGAGGCCTTTTGGCGAATGTTCTTCGATGTTATTTTAAGAACAGGGCCCAAAGGAAATATTATCGTTGGGGCCGGGATAGTACTGATTTTCCCTGATGATCTGGTTATCCACGATGCTTACTCACTCGCAGAGGCATGCTCTAACAATGTAGCAGAGTTTAACGCCCTCATTATTAGGCTCCATATTGCTAAACAAGTAAGATTGGACAACTTAGAAGCCTACGGTGACTCTAAACCGATAGTTAGTCAGGTTTGGGACAAGTACGAAGTTCAGCATGAAGATTTAATCCCTAACCACCTAGCTGCACTAAGTATAATCTCCACCTTTGACGCGTTCTTCATAGAATATGTGCCCCGATTGCAAAATATTGATGCTGACGCTCTCATTAGTCTCAAAGCTTCTTTTGCTGTTCTGGTCAACACTCACCAGTTGATCACCCTGGTCAGCCAAGAACTAGTATGTCCGAAAAGAAATATTTGTACGTGTCTAAGCTACACAACGGAGGTAGATACCGATACCCAAGACTGGAGACTCCCTTTCAAAGACTATGCAGTCTATGGCATTCTGTCTGAAGACCCGAAGGTAGCTACTTCCATCAGGATACATTCCTTCCGATTCGATTACTCTGCAGCTACTAAAATATTGTATCACCGTTCCTATGATAGGCTTCTTATATGATGCCTAATCAAATGCATAGGGGAAGCAAGCACTCCGTGAAGCTCATAACGGTATTTACGGTGCACAACAACCCGTCCTGAGGCTCCAGGATCGTTTCAGGATAATAGGTTACTATTGGTCGACAATGGTAGTGGATGTTGTCGACTATGTAATGAAGTGCTGGATATTCCAAATCCATGCATACTTCATCTACCAGCCCTCAAATTTTTTATACCCAACGGTTGCATCTTGGCCATTAGAGGCGTAGGGAATGGATATTATAGGACCGATTAGTCCACCTTCATTTATAGGACATCGGTTTATCCTAGCTATCACATATTACTTCTCCAATGGGTGGAAGCTGTACCATTTGCGAAAGTAAAGACGTCAAATGTGATCAGCTTCGTCAAGCATCACGTCATTACTAGTGGTAACCTTGGAAGCTCCTCTGAAAAGACATCAAGGAACTCCTCGACTCCCTAGAAATCTTCTCTTCTGCTACTACTACTACTGCTACAATTATGTCTTCATGCTGGTCCTCTACTGACCGAAAGAAGATGAAATCCTCCTTACCCGAAATAATAAACAACACTCTACCCCTATGATAATCTATCGTCGCATGGCTGTCTCTCACCTAGTCCATGCTAAAGATAACATCAAAGTTACCCGTAAGAAACTCGATCAACCTCGTAAGTAAAGAATGCTCGCACACTACGACCGAACATACTACATATACTCTACTAACCCCCATGCGTCTATTACCAGTGAGTATATTCAGCCTCTCTGGTAATGCCTTAAACTCCAATCAAATTTGCGTCATATATTGTATACATACAAATGAATGGGAAACCCTGAATGAAAGAATGTTATAATAGAAAAAATTATGACTAGAATATTACGTGCCACCATGTCGCCCGATGCCAAAGCCTCTTCCAAGGATAAGGTGAATGCTTGCCAATAACCCTATTGTGTTCCCTGCTGCTACCTCCTTTGGTAATACTATTGTGGTCTCTGTTGGACATGTTACTGGTGCCTCTATTGGTACATCTGCGCTAGCATTGGAAATAGACATTTAGCTAATTTCCTCACTACTAATGCTGGCCATCTGTGCTGAACAGCTTCTGGTGTTGGCAATGCCAAAAACTGTTGGACTGGCCCTCCTGGCCTCTATATCAATAGGCAAGTGGCAATCTTGTGGTCTGTACTACCATACCTAATGCACAGCCCATTGGCCGCCCTACACATGTCTCAAGTGTTGCCTCTCTTTCTGTAGTGAGTACATCCCGTTGTTGCCTCCTGACGCTGTTGTTGCCGTGTTGGCTGCTGCTACCGAGCCAGTACCGTCACTACTAAATTTTTTTTATCTTCTCCGCTCGGAATCATAGATACGAATGCCAGATGATGGTGTTGACATCCGGGGTAATGCTCCTCCTCCTCCACTCTGGGCATAGGACCTCTTTTGAATCCCAGTCCTCAAAGTTGTTAAGCTCAAGTCTTTTAGCTGATGTGAGCACGATATCAAAGGTCTGGTAGTCGTGCCCCTCCACTAGTTGTAGGATATCTAGGTGAACCCCTGTTGTAACCTTGTCGCCCTCTCTGGCTTCATAACTACCATTATCGTAGCAAACCTACTCAGACTACTAAACTTTACTGCGTATCCATCCACTGTTCTACCGACCTGCTTGAGACCGATAAACCTCTATTGCAACTCAAACTGTACCCCAACTCCAAATTACTTGGTCCTGAGGAACAGGTTAATCATATTCGATTTCAGATTTAAGATCTTGTCTTTGATTAGTGGACTTTTGTGGAGGTTGGTTTGAGGTATCCTATCCCTTGGGACAACTTCATGATGCCGAAACCTTAGCCCCTCCTAGGATAGCGTCAAAATCTTGGAGCCAAGCATCTGCTGTAATGGCGTCTTCTGTTCCATCAAAATACCACTAGTTAAGTTGACAAAATCTAACCGACACCTCCAAATTTGTTTTTTTGCTCCACTCCAGAGCTGTCTGCAACCCCTAATTCAATAAGACATTCAACTCATGCTACTAGAAATGCTGATGCTGCTATAGTTCCATCTTACGCTGTTGGGTAGCCAACACTCCTCAGATAATTTCTAATAGTGCCGGGGTATCAAGCGTTGTTGGTACTACTGACACTGCTGTGGTAACTAGGATATCTGGTTTCTACTGCTCAGCATCCTCTACCACTGGCTCAACCATTGGTTCGACCCAAATTTGATTCTAAGCAGGTAATGCCGCCTGGTGATGCAAAGTAGAACCCTTCTCTGCTGGTTCCCTGCCATGCCTGCTGCCTCAATAACCAAGGATAAGGTATAGAAGCATGGAAAAATCAATACCATGCACCCAATGTAAACACAAGCCAAGCGCAGTCAAGGGCTATGGGCTGAGAACGGTCAAAGGCAGACATATGCCAAAGATAGTCATACACCAAATAGAGTCGAAGGCCATGCGCGTAAGGCAGCCTAAGATATCCGCCAAATACAGTCATGCATCAATCAACTGACAGACTACTCTGAAGCGTGCAATACTATATTAGCACAACGAAGGTTCTATGTGGCAATATTCCCATGCGACGGTATTCCCTTGCGGTAGTATTTCTCCTGCGCTGAAGTTTTTACGCGGCAATGTTCCCCTAAAAGCTCTACGAAACCAAATCTTTTTGTTATTAACAAACAAGATGCTCAAGCAATTAGCGCATGATACGTGTTGCATGGATTATGGGCATTAGCAACTCCAGATCTCAAATTGGCACGTGGCAGTCACAGTGCAACATGGGCCTACAAATCTGCAATAGCCGCATTTAAAGATGACATACGACATCATGAATTCTGCGCCCATGTATACGCACGCATGATCCTTTGAAGGCTATAAATAGTGGGTGTCTCCCACATAAAAAAAAGGAGAAGACACAACCAGAGATACATAGATAAAAGGAGGAAGGAATAAAAGTGAGTTGCATACTCACGTTCCCGTAGGCCTCGCCATTCACTTTCGTCGGAACGTCAATGGACTAAAAAAAGTCGACCGCAGACTTGATATCCACCGGCATACTTGCCCAAATTTATTTTATCTATACTCAGTGTCACGACCCGCTCCCAAAAAATTGGCATGAGTCGTGCGTACGTCCAACCTATGCCGCAGCATCGGTGGTAGAACGTTGTAAAGGTCCTCACCATAATCTCATGTAATGATATATATATAACATGTCAATAGCTCAACTCCATAAGGAGGACAAGATGAATATATATAGCATCAATACTCAATCACCAAACTAGAGACAGATAATGGCACGATATGATAAAGAGAATAGGAAATAACAAGTCACAATAATATCCTAGTCTAGAGTCTAGCAATAAACACAAATGGTCTCAAATGTATATGACATGCCAAAGTCTAATATGTAGACATATCCAGTACAATAAATAGATATTAGTTAAGGGTCTGTTATAGCTAGGTGTGTCACCTCGATAGCTAGTATCAGATTGTCCTGGCCCATATGTGCTACCTCAACTGTCTCTCCGTCCTGTGGGTCATAGTATGTTGGACACCAGTCCTATAAATAATCGTCTAAAAAAATATATCTAGTCAGGATTGGAGCAAAGTATAAAATACTGAAAGCAGTTTCATATACATGGTAGAGAATATATAACAGCATTAGAAAAGAATACAAGAATGCACAGGTAAATAGGAAATAAAAATACAGCTGAACTAGGCATATAAACACAAGAATATTTGTAAAAGTAGATATAGGCATCACTATGAATAAGATAACTGTAAAATAAGAGAACTGATGAAACTACTTAGTGTTTTAGAGTACAAGTTCATTATGTGTTCGGTTTGGGTTGCACACGAATATACTAAGGTAACTCAATTGTACGTTGTCATGTCCCAGTCTCAAAACGTATGGGACCAGATACGTAGCAATGGCCAGCTGGTACGACTCCGTAGGGTTTTTCAATTTAATGGGCCCGATGAAGCACACTTACGCTGTCCAAGGTTAAGTGATCCAGCTAATATCTATTTATTATATCCAAAAATTAAACTAAATCTTAATCCATGGTAAATAAAATCTCAAGAAGGAAAGGTATGCATCATTAGTCTGCAGCCCAATAATACAGCCGTTCGAATAGATTAGGAGAATAATATTGGCCTATAAACACTAGGCTACAATAGTAGAGTTATAATGGAAAATAGTACATAACTGTAATAAAGGAAAGATATAATGATGCCTACAAGGATGTCCAACACACCACCAGATCAAGCCTCATCCAAACTACTCAAATAACCTGAAAGGGAACCAGGTCCTCAGAGGGACGTAACAAGATACAAAAAGTACATGCCATAATGTAAATATTTAGTAAAGTAAATCAGGGTGAACTATCCTCCTAAGTGAATGCAATTTGAGGACAACTTAGTGTGTATGGAAAGTATAGGCTAGACATATGCCGACATAATTCACCAATCGTTGTGACTGACTAGTATATGCCACATATGCCCTCCATCTTGGGCCAATCTGCATATATAATAACGTCCAACACTCCGAAGAGCGTAGTATCTGCATAAGTAAATAAGACCAACATTTTGAAGAGCGCGGTATCTGCACGATGTCCAATGCCCTGAAGAATATGGTATCTACACATGTAACATCCAACGCTCCAAAGAATACAGTATCTGTATAAGTATATATGTTCGTATCGCTCTAAAAATACGGTATCTGTATAAAGGAGGTGGGTGTCCCATATGCCTATTAGTCGTCATCCTCGCCCAATGCCAATGTACAAGTCTCAAGTGCGACGTAGATATCTCGTAACTATATGCAAGTCACTAAGAACCATATAGCTAAGCTAAATACCATCAAACGTGCTACTCGCACCGTTGGCCAGTCAAGTCCGTAAGCCTGTATCCTATCATGAACTCACTCAATGATGTAGAATGATACATGTTAAGGCCTCAGACTTAAAATTATAACTCTGTCACTTAGGGTACGTCCACTAGACGCTAGGTCAAACACAAATTCTAACATCGACGGCTTCATTGACTACTCCCGAGTCATTCTCAGATGCACACAGTTATATAATATAGAGAGCACAATATATAATATTAACTGAATCTAAATAGTACAACAAGGCAAGGTATACTTTCCTGGAAGATAGGCGATGATTCGAACACGAACTCGCTAGGGAAGTAGCAGCGCAAGATAGAAACTGAGCAGATATCCTCGAATGTTATCACAAATATCACCAACAGTCCCAGAATGAGTGAGATACTTAAAAAAGCATATTCAGACGTCCAATTTGGACACATGGACAAAAATATAGTTTTTGGTCAACACGGTGCCTTGTACCAAAAAATATGCTAGGAGAAAAGGTCCCAAAAAATAGCATATTGTAGGTCAAACAAATATGACGATACGAACTCAACGGTATATCCAGATTTGGATTCCGGTGAGAAGATCACAAAAACGCTCGTTGGAACGGATCGTGGAGCTCGCAAAATAGTGATGAGGTCACTGTCTCAGAATCAGGCAAAACTTGGGTCACAGGACAAGTCGAACGTCGCGAGTCCAATGGCGCCAGTTTTGTCACGATACGACAAGCGTGCACAAAGTAATTAGGACATTTATAAAACACCGATACGGGGGACTTCCGACGGATATGGGTTGATTCCGGCATGGACAAACGTCAGAATCGAGTTTTGCAAAATCCCACACATCGGGAAATACCGTATGTGCCTTTCGGTATAATCGTTATGTGACGTGCTTGCCCGGTTTAATGGGACCAACTCCGTATCATAGAATGTTAATATTTAAAAACTATTTTTCTCATGAAGTGGAACTCAAATAACTACCAAACTAAATCAAACTAAAATAAAGTAATTAAAGGAGTTGGAAGAAGGTCAAGTGAAGAGTTAACCAGAGGTGGCAGTTCATAGACTGAGGACGATAAAGCCGTACCGGTGCGTCAAATCTGAGTCAAAGCTGGGTTTGCGGCATAGTTGTAAGGAGGTACGATGATGATGGTGATGGAATTGGTTAGAAGCCGCTCGGTGAGGCTCGCCGAAAATAATAGTGCGTCGGTCAGGCATAGAAGGCGTACATGGCGGTGCAGGTTCTAAGTATGGGGGAACAAGATTCCAGAGGAGTTCAAATAGAGTAATGACACATAGGAGCCGTCGATGTTAAAGAGGGACCCGTTCTTGTCGGTTCGGAACCAACTGAATCTGGGAAAGGGAGGCTCTAGGCTTACCGGCTGGATCGCGGTGATCGGCGCTCGTCGGGAAGATGAAGGTTCAGTTTGGCGGATATGGCGAGCTCGGGAGTGATGGTGATGCTCTGAGAGGGTGGTCGACGGTTGGTTCAGCGACTCCGGGATGGTCGACTACGTGAGGGATCGGTGCCCGAATGCGGTAGCCGACGCCAGGAGTTCAGGGGCACGAAACAGTCCGATGACGATGACTCAAAGGCTCCGGCGGAGAGAGAGGAGGTCGTGGAGGCGATGGCAGTGGTCGTGGAGGAGATGACAGCAGTGGTCATCGTGGAGGTGATGGCAACGGTGGCCGTAGAGGTGAGTATAGCGGTGGTGGTCGTGGAGGTGATGGCAGCGGTGGTCGTGGAGGTGAGGGCGGCTATGGTGACGGTGGTTGGTGGTGGTGATGGCTAGGGTGGTGGTCGGAGTTGAGGGTGGTGGTCGGAGTTGAGGGTGGTGATGGTGGTTAATGGTGGTTGCATGTTGAGGGAGAGAGGGATAGGGTGATATTTTAAATAAGGAGAGAGGAGAGAGTGTTGCCTAGGGATTAGGGCCGGCTAGGTTCCCATGGAGAGGTCTGGTTTTCAAGAAGGAATGGGTGGAGGTGATGTATTAAAATTTGAATGGAGGGTGGAGATTGATTGTAGGTATAGTTGCATAGTACCAAGCAAAAAGGGGAGAGGGGAGTGTATGTGACCGGTCAAGCATCAAAAATTGGGTCTTCTTCATTTGTTCCAACCAATAGGAGATGTACACATGACTAGCTATTTGCATAAAAGTCCTCAATAGTTTAGGACTTGCACAAAGAGAAAAAAGTAGATTAGATGTGGAAAAATGCCAGGTTTGGTGTGTTGTAGTGGGGGAAATTAGTGTGTGGTATTTTGTATGAGCCATGAGGGTGTGAGTGGGGGTTTGGGTTGGTGTTGGGTCTAGTTTTGGGTCAGGTTGAGTCATTGCACCAATTTAGTTAAAATTAGTGTCAATGGTGTTCTTTAATTAATTGGAAGTGTATAGGATTTAAATTGGGTGGGACACAAGTATCATGGATGTAGTTGACTCGGAATAGATAATTGTCATAAATTTGGTTGTGAGAAAAGGGTCAAGGTTCTGTCTCCACTTTCGATTGAAACGAGCAATAATGCAAAGTTGGATTTAAAATTAGAAAATGTGCACGAATATTGTAAAATTAAAATAAAACACAAGAGAGTGCATATACGAGTGACACAAAGGTCAGGGTTGAAGATGGGCTTGTCTAGGTCAAGGATATAAAATTTGATGGAAAGCAAATGCTAGTGCATTGCTCTAGATATTTAAACAACAGTAATGTGCAACTATCAAATCAAAAATAAAGGAAGTGATTTAAATAACTCCAATAATTATTCTAGAATAATTCTAAATAAATACCTAAATCTAGATTTTGGATCAGAGGGTTTACAATCTATCCACCTTAGAAAATTTTGTTCTCGAAATTCAAAATCTATCTCCCCAATAAACTCCACGTATCTCTAAATATATAAACACAACTTGGTACTTAGTCCTACTCTACTCTCTTTACCTTAAACTGCCATAAATGTATAGTCTAAAAATCTAAGGCATTTGGTCCTCTAAACATCTTTTCACCATCATGAACTGTCTCATCATTGTTATCATGCTAATCATCACCAGCAAATTACCACATATAAGCCTAGGTTACTCAAGGATATTGTGACATAATCTAAGTTTGAAACTTCTAATAGCTATAAATAAAATAACGTCATTCTTTTACTCTCAAGGACTGCAGTGGTTAGGCACTAAAATTTTTTAAGCACAAAATTCTTAAGTCTATTTATGTAGTATCTAAATTCCTTTTTCTTTAACTAAGACGGTTAATATCTCAATATTCTTTCCTATGTATAATGTCATCATCCTATAGTATCCACACTGGAATGATGCAACCTAACTTCTTATAATCGGTCTTAGCAGCAACAAGTCTAATCTAGTCAGTCAGTCATACCTAGTCTAGAAGATCAACTCGAACAATTTCTAGGAGAAATATATGTAATAAAATATAACACAAGTCTCTACTCAATACATAGTAATAAAAATATATAGAAATTATGTAATAAATATATATTCAATCATTCTAAATACCCTAGAATAAATATAACAAATACAATAACAAGAATACGATTCATAAAATTCATCGGCTAGGGTAAATTGGAAATAGGTTCCCATAACACCACGTACTACTAAGGATTAGGTTCCGCAAGCTCATGTCATATTAGTCAAAAATCTAAATCTCTATCCCTAAGCGGTTTATGTGTAAACTTCAATATTCAGCTATCATTCCTATCAGACTTCTATCTTCCATTTACACCCCCTACTCAGGTGTCAATATATAATCTAAGAGTCTAGTGGTAATCCTCTACCGATTGACCAATGAGTCAGCGTGTGATCTAACCTTGTATTTTATTCCTTGAAATTTGTAGCACTTCTAGGCTGATCAACAATTTCTACCTGCACTAAATCCTCATAATTCCAAAAGCATTATTATTCATAAATACTATAATTATTATCTCTCAAGTCCATATCAAAATTTTTCGTCCTTGGGTTACGTGACTCTAATATATTTCCCTTATCATTTATTTCATACACACCTTCATATCTTTCTAGTACGTTAATCTTGTGTTCAACTCTAAACTCTGTCAATCATGGCCTAGTACTTTCCGCTTTGTAGTATAAATCTTCGAGGCAACTATCGAGTGATAAAATTTTTAGTCTTTCCTAGATCATTCTCTTAATTTAAAAGTTCAAGGTCAGGTACTTCTCGCGAATCTCATTTTGTTGCCATTCTACCCTTTTACCTCGAACCTGAGGTTTCTTCTAGTTTACTCTATGCACCCTTCATCCAACTACATGGGTACCATCTTGTTTATAACTGGCAATCCATTATAGGTAGTTCACGATATCCAACTCAAGTCTATAACATATGTCGATACTCTCATCCTTCAATCTAATTTCTCTATTTTAGATATTAGCTCAACTAATCAAGTAATCAAGGTAAAAATCACAAGCCCAATAGACACTGGTAACCTAAAAAAATCAAGTATATCAAATCTGATTCCAGAAGCTATACCCTAGTACCTAAGTTGTCAAGTCAATCAACAACCAATCTAGTAATCCATGTATCTATTTTAGCCTAGTCATATAATCATCTTTATATAAAGGGTAAACAATTTCTAGGTCTAGTACTGGAAGTCACAAGGCAACTATAGATTAACCACTATGGTTTGCAATATAAAGTGCTATTTCATACCCTATTTTTATTAGTATCAGATAATCTTCTTCTAGATGTGAGTCTAAAATTCTGTCTTCTCAAGTTCATAATATCGTTCCTTGTATCCCTATCATGAGGCTACAACTAATTCCTTGTATCACTATCATGGGGCTACAACTAACCCGTAGCATCTAGCTATGTCTTTCCCAAATTATTCTAGAGCCTTAGAATCCAACAATCTTTCTAGCTTCTAATACTTACAAATCACTGCTACCTTAAAGGTGGGGGAGTATTTTATCAGTTCTAGATGTCTACTAATAGGTTTAATTCTTATGCTAACAATCTATACTAGCTCTAACATCTAGAAAGAACCTATCAACCTACCTTACTAAGGGTAACCATCTTCTCATAAAATATCACATCAATCATACCTTCTTCTGTTTTGACTAGGATCTTCTCTTGGAGGAAATCATCATGCGCGAGCATCCATCTCCCCAAAATAAAGAATATGAGAAACAATAATAACGATGTCGACGGTAAATGAACGAATATAATAATGAAGTCCAAGGGTGACAATCGAATACAAGAGTAGTTTTAAAATCAGTTATGGATTAAGATCTTATTCAACATTAATCCTAAGTTGCAGGATCGTTTGGTACAGTAACATAACCAAAATGATATGCTCTGACATGCATGGGCCACCAATAAAACCATGTCACGCCCTAGTCCCAAAACGTATGAGACTAGACACGTGGCAATAGCCAGCTGGTTGACTCCTTAGGGCTTTCCAATTTAATGGGCCCGACGAAGCACACTTACACAGTCCAAGGTTAAGTAATCCAGCTAAATTTTTATTTTAAATATCCAACAACTAAACTAATTATCAATCCATGGTAACTCAAGAAGGAACGGTATGCATCATTAGTCTGCAGCCCAATAATATAGCCATTCGAATAGACCAAGAGAATAATATAGGCCTATAAACACTAGGCTACAATAAAAGAGTCATAATAGGAATTAGAAAATAATGGTAATAGAGGAAAGATATAATGATACCTGCAAGGATGTCCAACACACCACCAGATCAAGTCTCATCCAAACTGTTCAAATAATCTAGAAGGCAAGCAGGTCCTCAGAGGGACATAATAAGATAAAAAAAGTATATGCCATAATATAAATACTGAGTAAAGTAAATTAGGGTGAACTATCCTCCTTAGTGAATGCAATTTGAGGACAACTTAGTGCATATGGAAAATGTAGGCTAGACATATGCTGACATAATTCACTAATCGTCGTAACTGGCTAGTATATGCCATATATGCCCCCCATCTTGGAGCAATCTGCATAAATAATAACGTCCAACGCTCTGAAGAGTGTGGTATCTGCATTAGTAAATACGTCTAATGTTTTGAAGAGCGTGGTATCTGCATGACGTCCAAAGCCCCGAAGAGCGTGGTATATGCACATGTAATGTCCAACTCTCCAAAGAACATGCTATCTGTATCAGTATATACGTCCGTATTTCTCCAAAGAACACAGTATCTGTATAAAGGAGGTAGGTATCCCATACGCCTACTACTCGTCCTCCCCGCCCAATGCCAATATTCAAGTCTCAAGTATGACGTAGACATCTCGTAACAAAATACAAGTCACTAAGTACCATATAACTACGCTAAATACCATCACACGTGCTACTCGCATCGATAGCCAGTTAAGTAGGTAAGCCCGTATCCTATTATGAACTTACTCTGTGACATGGAATAATACGTGTTAAGGCCTCAGAGTTAAAATCATAACTCCGTCACTTAGGGTACGTCTACTAGATGATAGGTCAAACACAAGTCCAAACGTCAACGCCTTCGTCGACTACATCCGAGTTATTCTTGGATGCTCACAGTTATATAATATAGAGAGCACAATATATAATATTAACTGAATTTAAATAGTACAAAAAAGTAATATATACTTGCCTGGAAGCTAGACGAAGATTCGAACACGAACTCGCTAGGAAAGTAGCAGTGCAAGATGGAAACTAGAGCAGATATCCCCGGATGCTGTCATAAATATCACCAACAGTCCCATAATGAGTGAGATACTCAAAAAAGCATATTCAGACGTCCAATTTGGACACAAGGGCAAAAGTATTGTTTCTGGTCAACACGGGGTCCACTAGTAGGCCCCGCCTTGCACCGAAAAATATGACAGGAGCAAAGGTCCCTAAAAATAGTATATTATAGGTCAAACAAATTTTAAATGATGATACGAACACAACGGTATGTCCATATTTGGATTCCGGTGAGCCGATCATAAAAATGCCCGTTGGAACGGATCGTGGGGCCCGCAAAATAGCGATGCGATCACTGTCTCAAAATTAGGCCAAACTTTGGTCACAGGACAAGTCGAATGCCGCGAGTCCAATGGCGCTAATTTTGTCACGATACGACAAGCGTGCACAAAGTAATTGGGTCATTTACAAAACACCGATACGGGGGACTTCTGATGGATACGGGTTGATTTCGGCGCGCACACACGTCCGATTCTAGTTTTACGAAATCTTACACGTCAAAAAATATCGTACGTGCCTTTCGATGGAATCGGTACATGACATAGTTGCCCGGTTTGACGGGACCAACTCCGTATCATAGAATTTTAATATTTAAAAACTATTTTTCCCATAAAGTGGAACTCAAATAACTACCAACCTAAATCAAACTAAAAAATCAAACTAAAATAAACTAATTAAAGGCGCTGAAAGAAGGTCAAGTGGAGAGTTAACCAGAGATGGCAGTTCATAGACTGAGGACGACGAAGCCACATTGCTGCGTAGGATATGAGTCAAAGCTAGGTTCACGGCGTAGCTTTGTGGAGGTGTGGTGATGATGGTGATGGCGTCAGTTAAAAGCAGCTCGGTGAGGCCCGCCGGAATAGTAGTACGCCAGTCAGGCATGGGAGGCATACACGGCGTTGCAGGTTCGAAGTGTAGGGGAACGAGATCCTGGAGGAGTTCACATAGAGTAATGACATATGGGAGCGGTCGACGTTGAGGAGGGACCCATCCTTGTCGGTCCAAAACTGACTAAATTTGGGCAAGGGAGGTACTGGTCTTACCGGCTAGATCGCGGTAATCGGCGTTCGTCGAGAATATGAGGGTTCAATCTTGCAGATATGGAGAGCTCTGGAGTGATGGTGATGCTCTGAGAGGGTGGTCGATGGTTGGTTGAGCGACTCTGGGACGGTCGACAATACTAGGGCTCGGTACCCGAATTCGGTGGCCGACGTCAGGAGTTCGGGGGCACGGGACAGTCCGGTGATGACGACTCAAAGCCTCCAGCCAGGAGGGAGGAGGTCGTGGAATCGATGGCAGTTGTCGTGGAGGTGATGGCAGCGGTGTTCGTCGTGGAGGTGATGGCAGCTGTGGTCATGGAGGTGAGGGCAGCGGTGGTGGTCGTGGAGGTGATGGCAGCGGTGGTCATGGAGGTAGAGCAACGATGGTGATGGTGGTTGGCGGTGGTAATGGCGAGGGTGGTAGTCGAAATTGAGGGTGGTGTTGGTGGTGAAGATGGTGATGGTGGTTAATGGTGGTGACGGTGGTTAATGGTGGTTACATATTGAGGGAGATAGGGAGAGGGTGGTATTTTAAATGAGGAAATAGGGAGAGAGGGTTGCATAGGGATTAGGGCCGGCTTGGTTCCCAAGGAGAGGGGGGTTTCATGAAGGAATGGGTGGAGGTGATGTATTAGAATTTGAATGGAAGATGGAGATTGATTGTATGTATAGTTGCATAGTACCATACAAAAAGAGGAGAGAGGAGTGTATGTGACTGGTCAAGCCTCAAGAATTGGGTCTTCTTTATTTGTTCCAATCAATAGGAGGTGGACACATGGCTAGCTATTTGCACAAAAGTCCCCAATAGTTTAAGACTTGCACAAAGAGGTAAAAATAGATTGGATGTAGAAAAATGCCACATTTGTTGTGCTGTAGTAGAGAAAATTGGTGTGTAGTATTATGTATGAGCTATGAGGGTGCACGTGGGGGTTTGGGTTGGTGTTGGGTCTACTTTTGGGTTAGGTTGAGTCATTACACTAAATTAGTTAAAATTAGTGTCAATAGTGTTCTTTAATTAATTAGAAGTGCATAGGATTTAAATTGGGTAGGACACAAACGTCATGGACGTAGTAGACTAGGAATAGATTATTGTCACAAATTTGGTTATGAGAAAAGGGTCAAGGTTGTGTCTTCAATTTTGATTAGAACGGGCAACGATGCAAAGTTGGATTTAAAATTAAAAAATATGCATATATTGTAAAATTAAAATGAAGCACAAGAGAGTGCATATACGAGTGACATAAAGGTCAGGATTGAAGATGGGCTTGTCTAGGTCAAGGATGTAAAATTTGTTGGAAAGCAAATGCTAGTGCATTGCTCTAGATATTTAAACAATGGTAATATGCAACGATCAAATCAAAAATCAAAGAGGTGGTTTAAATAACTCCAATAATTATTCCAGAATAATTCTAAATAAATTCCTAAACCTAGATGTTGGGTCAGAGGGTTTACATACATGTCTTGTATAATTAGCATGCACACAAATACACTAAATGGTGTGATCACATAATTGACTCCTACTCCCCCTCCCCGACTAATATTCATGGATCTAATCATTACACGTTACTCACACGAATATAATATGAACACACGGATCACACGAATATATTAAAATCATACGGAATATGCAAAGTACACGATGAGATACAAGTACAAGGAATGTCCGATGCACCAGTCAATAAATAATATCTCCTAGTTTGATCCATAAAATATTATCCCGTGTAACATCATGTCAGAATCAAGTTATACAGTTCTAGAATATGTGATATATGTGCTATCAAGTCCTGAAAACTAACAGAGAATGTACTCGCTTAAGGTCCTAAGCGAATGATATGAAACAATATCCGAACTGGTGTCACACAGACTTATATATGAAATATCATGTCATTGGGTGTAATGAAGGGATAAACAAGTTAAAATGGGGTTTCTAGGTCAAATCTAGGCTCCTCTAGTAAAACTAAGTCAAAATTTGACTTTTATGGTCAAAATAGTCAACTCTAGTCAACACTAGGTTATACCCAGGTTTCTAGGTCACTACACTTGTCATTCTAGTTAATATCACTAAGTATCTATATAACCTATATATACTAGTGAATAACATTAAGTAACTTATATATAACTTACGAATATACATATATTAGTACTACCTAGTATCTAGACACTTGAGATACCCCGTATCACAATAAACCATTACCTACCAATACCAACCTTGTTTTCCCAACTTCTTCGTACCCTAGTATCTAGTATTACCTTGGTATGTCAATTCCTATTGGTATCATATATACTTATGTCTAACTTTATTATAAAGTATCTTGATACCTTAAATACCCTTGGCATCATGAGATACCTACTTATCTCCCCTTACTCTAGAGACACAGGGATATTTCCCCTAATTACTCATACTGTAACCACCCCTTACTTGCATGCACACTGAGGCTCTCACATAAACCTTTGCTCTACTGCCTCCATAATACAAGCACCTCACTGGCTGGAAACAGCCAACTTACTTATTCTGTGCACTGGCCAACACCATCAGTACTTACTCTTGCACTCAAAACAGTCACTACAGACCTTTCATCTACCCTTGATCCCTGCTGGCACACAAGCCTTACCCAAATCTCCAAGTCACACATACACATGTTTTACAAGTACAGACCCGACCAATACCTTGTTGCACTGAACTCAGTGTCTTCCTACCTATCTGATACTCTATTGTATTGCATAATTTGTTCACATTCTTTATAGTAACCCAAGCACATTATTGACACTAATACCCACTACGCTCACTAGAACACCCAATGATAACCCTAGAGTATCAAACACTTACTCACTTTTCAACCTATACCATAATACTACACCCCTTAACCATCATATACCTGAGCACCCTAATCACACTAATACAACACCCTCCCTTACATCTAATACTCTAATATCTGGGATAACACAATTGACACTCATCTCACCTTACACCAAGGCTCATATCTGACTACGAACACAGTCACACACAATCCATACTCAGTCTATAATTACTCATCTATACCCCACGATACTTGATACACACAAACACTAACACGGGTATACTCAAATCCTAATGCACATTGAGCCCTTCACTTCATACCCAATTTGCATACTTGATACACTCGTGCTGACACCAATCCACTTCACTGATGCTAGACCGGACCCCCTTCTTAGCAACCAAGTAGTAGCAACAATAACATAATAATAGTAGCAACAAAAAGAATAGGGACAACAACAACATAAACAACTACCAACAACAATAACAACACTTGCAACCTTTCACCCTCCAATACTTGCTGTTATTGCTGCTGTATATCTAAAATAGTGCATATTGTGCACTGTTGCACTAAGATAGTTCCCCGCTTTCTCTCCTTTAACATAATGCACCATTACACACACAATTAGAATATATAAACACAAATTCTAATACACTATATATAAGTACATCTATATGAACACTTAGCATGTCATTCAATCAAACACTTTAAGTGTAATACCAAGATACTATGATACACCCTACGAATACCCATTCCATGTGATACCACTACTCAAAATACATCATACCCATCCTAATATACCAAATACAATATAAAATAGTGAGGAATGACCCAGTAGGCATTACATCAAACACTTGATGTGCCATCTCAAAGTTTTTTCCAAATGAATACAAAACTCTATGTAACTTCCACCATATGCCTCCTATGGACCTAGTTCTTCTTCCTATGGGTAGTCTTAAACTAAGAAAAAGTTTATATGGGTTTATTACACTATTCTAGAGTTTAAAGGAAAAGGGGAATAAGATTTTACATATTATGAGATGGATTCCCAATGTGGTTCCTTCAAAAGAGCACAAGAGTGAGGAATGAACACCAAACTCTAGCAAAAATTCTCTTCCTCAAGCCTCTTGCAACCTTCAAGCTTTTATCTCTCCATAGGGATGAAAATATGAGGGATTGGGATTGATTTGGAGGAATTTGGTGGATGAATGAATGCTTGGGGAAGAACTCAACTTAGTTTTTTTTCATGAACTAATAATGAAGGAGAGGGGGCTCCCTCTAGCTATATAGGGTAGGCCACTCTAGGGTTACGGTTAACTTGGTTATAATGTCCAAAATGTCCTCCAAGGTTTGTCATGAAGGGTTTCACAATAAAGTGTTTAACTAAAGAAGGTTCTAATTAAAATGAATGAGATATCATATTCATTCTCTCTACTTTAACTAGTTAACCAAGATTAATTAAATAGGTTATATTATTGGTCATGGCAAGTCTAGTTGGGGTCAAGTCTAGTTGGGTTCATTAGCGACTAGTCTAACTAGGGGGCTAATCATGCACCTTCCCCTATATTAAATATTTATATGTATACAACTATACTAATTATTATTAAATATGGATATATTAATAAATAATAATACCAAATGACATAAATATTCTTATACTGAAAAGTGATGGTTACAATCCTACCCTTTTGAAAAAAAAATTGTCCTCAAAATTTTAAAAAGAACTAGCACTATACAAACAATCACAACAAGAAAAGAAAAATTTTTACGGCTCAAAGAGATAAGGATACCGCTCGCGCATCTTGGTTCCCTCTCCCAGGTAGACACTTTCAAAAAGTGATGCCTCCATGCGACGCGTACCAAAGGAATCGTCTGGTTCTGAAGCACCTTCTTCCGGCGATTCAGAATCTCCACTGGCTGCTCTGGATAACTAAGAGTCGGACCTACCTTAATCTATGAGTGATCTAATACGTGACTAGGATCTGTCATATATTATCTCAGATGTGACACATGGAACACGTCATATACTTCCTCTAGTGCAGGTGGCAGTCTGGTCTGTAGGCCACTGTACCGACCCTCACAAGAATATCGAATGGTCCGATGTACCGTGGACTAAGCTTTCCGTCTTCACCAAAGCAAATTGTGCCCTGTGTCGGAGAAATCTGCAAGAATATCAAATCGCCAACCTAGAATAAAATACTATCTTAACACTCAATCTACAACAAAATAATCACAAGCAATATAAAACAAAACCTACCTCAAAATCTAAAGATTTTCGGTGGCTGTCGGCCCAATGCCGCTGTCTGTTCTGCGCCACCAAAAATCTATCTCTGATAAGGTTCACATTCTCAGCTATATCCACAATCATCTCCAGTCCCAACAAGGATCTTTCACCAATATCCTCCCAAGATAAAGGAGTGCGACATCTCTACCCATACAACACCTCGAATGGTGATATCTCTATACTAGCCTGGTAACCGTTATTGTTAGAAAACTCTACCAGGTGGAGATGATCCTCCCAAGAACCTTCGAAGTCCAAAACAAAAGTACGTAGCATATCCTCGAGAGTTTGAATAGCCCTTTTAAGATATCTCGTCGGTTTGGGGGTAATATGCGATATTAAAATTGAGCTGGGTAACCAAGCTAGCCTGCAAACTCCTCCAAAAATAGGACATAAAGTGACTATCCCGATCCGAGACTATGCTCATAGGGACCCCGTGCCATCTAACAATCTGCTGCACTTACATCTCTGTTAGCTTTTCCATAGATGTACCTACTTTAAATGGCAATAAGTGGGCCGATTTGGTTAACCTATCTACGATGACACAAATTGCGTCTTTCTCTCATAGAGATCGCGGAAGCCCCGAAACAAAATCCATGGTAACATGCTCCCACTTCCATTCTAGAATGGGTAAGGGCTGAAGTAAACTGCCTGGCTTTTGCCTCTCCGCTTTCACATACTGGCATACTAAGCATCTGGATACGAAGTACGCCACTTCCCGTTTTATACCATACCACCTTAAATACTCCCTCAAATCTATATACATCTTGTTGGCACCCGAATGCATAGATTAGTGAGAGTGACGCGCCTCCTACAAAACCTCCTCGTGCAACTCTCTAATCAACACACACATCCTAGTACCATGCCGCAAATAACCATCCTCAGCAATGGTGAAGTCGTCCAATAACCCGGCCTAAATATGTGCCCTAATGCTATTCAGAGTCACATCATCATATTGCGTAGCCCTGATCCTGTCAATCATCTCCAATTGTATCTGTAATCCCTATATCTGTATCTCGATATCGGGAACTTTTACCTCAATACCCAAGCTCTCTAATTGGCCAACAAGTACTTGTCTAATGTCAAGTACATAGCCACCGGATATCTGCTCAAGCTATCGACAACCATATTGGCCTTTCCTGGGTGATACTGTAATGATATGTCAAAGTCCTTCATCAACTCTAACCACCGCCGATGTCTTATGTTTAGCTCATTCTGCGTAAACACATACTTAAGCTATTGTGGTATGTGAAGATCTCCACACGCTCTTCGTACAGATAGTGTTTCCACAGCTTTTGGGCAAAAAAATTGCTGCCAACTCCAAATCATGGGTAGGGTAGTTCTTATCATGAGGACGTAATTGTTTGGAAGCGAAGGCAATCACCTCCCCATTCTGCTGCAAAACACAACCCAAGCCCTTCCCTGACGCATTACTGTAAATAGTGAATCCACCTAACCCTGATGGCAACGTCAATACTGGAGCCGTCGTCAATCACTTCTTTAGCTCATCAAAAGTAGGCTAACATTCCTTTAACCAAACAAACTCAACGTCCTTTTTGTTTAGCGTAGTCATCATCTCTGCAACCCTGGAGAAGTCTTGTACAAATCTTCTGTAGTATCCTGCCATACCCAGAAAGCTCCTGATCATCACCACTGAACTTGGAATAGTCCATGACTCCACTGACGCAATCTTCCTCGGGTCAACTGAGATACCATCTTCTGTGACCACATGACCAAGAAATTTGACATTTTCAAGGAAGAACAAGTACTTCGAAAGATTTCCATAAAGCTCCTCCTTCCTGAGAGTTTCTTAAACTATCCCAAGGTGCTCTTCGCCCTCCTCCGGCATATTCAAATACACGAAGATATTATCGACGAACACTACCACGAACTTATCAAGGTACTGTTGGAATCCCTTGTTCATCAGGTTCATGAATACTGCTGGAGCATTGGTCAACCCAAATAACAGTACCATGAACTCGAACTGGCCTTACCGAGTCCGAAAAGATATCTTCAGAATATCCTTCCTCTTCACCTTCACCTGGTGGTAGTCTGACCTCAAGTCTATCCTCGAGAATACCTTCACTTCGCTCAACTGATCGAAGAGATTATCTATTCTCGGCAGCGGGTATCTGTTTTTGATAGTAAGGTTGCTCAGACCGCTATAGTCGATACACATACGTACCGATATATCCTTCTTCGGTACAAAAAATACTGGAGCACCCCATGGTGATGAACTGGATCTGATGAAGCCCTTGTCCTGCAACTCACCTACCTGTTTCTTCAACTCTGCTAGCATGTTGTTGTTAACCCTATAGACATGTTATGATATCAGCTCTGCGCCTGGTAGAAATTCTATAAAGAACTCAATGTCCCTGTCTTGTGGCAACACTGGCAACTCCTTTAGAAAAATATCCAGGAACTCCGTAATCAAAGGATGTAGCAACTCCTTCTCTTTCTTTCGGGCTCCACAGATGACTCCCTCGCTTTGCTCTGTTGCTCCTCTGGCAATCTCGAACACTGGCTCCTTCCGCAGTCGAAACAAATCTCTACCTCCACGATAATCTATGCTAGCATGGTGCCTACTCAACTAATCTATCCCGAGTATAATGTCGTAGCTCGGAAGTGGCATTACGAGTAAGCACGCACGCACTCGACTTTCGACCTCCCAAAGTAACTCTCTGATCCTTGCAAACATCACTGACCAAGATAATGTCACCCCCAGTCATGATCTTGCAAGTCCTACTCCAAGATTCAGTCTCCAAATGGTGCTTAAGAGCATAAGACACTAATATAAAACTATGGGAAGCTCTACAAACAAATAAGAAAAATATTAGAATGGAATATAGAAGAATTGAACCCGCGATGATACCTACGACTAGCTTTGTCTGCTCAATCATCCTGGTAAATTCTCGCCCATGTTGTGCTCCCCTCTACTTTTGATGTTATGTGAAATATAGTTGTTGAGTCAGGAGTGGAGGTCCCCTCTACTATGATGCAGGTACTACTGGTGCTCTATGAGAAGGAGCTCCACCCTGATCTGGATGAGCTGGTGCCAAGCGATAATTTCTCAGCTGGTAATCTGTCGCTCCATAAAACAAACACACTCCCAACCTCTTTTTGTAGACGTCCCATCCGTGTCTTGGCTTCTTGTAGAAATGACAGATAAGAGCCTGCTGCTGATGCCTCTGGGGATGCTGATGCTGAGTCTGGAAGGTTCACTACTGTTAGAGCTGTGGCCGCTTCGCTGCGCCCGCGCTACTACTGCCAAATATATCTTGGTCTTTCTTTGTGCTAAAACTCAGGTCCCTATCGGCCTTGCGGTCCTCCACAAGAATCGTCGCATACGTCACATGGCTCGAAGAAATAAGGGCCTTCACATCCCAGTTTAGGCCCTCCCTAAAATGGCTCACCCTATCCTCCGTATCTCGTACCATGTTTCTTGCATACCTTCTCAGCCTGCCAAACCCTGCGACATACTCCTCAACCGACATGCCCTCCTACTGAAGGTTCTGAAACTGTCGCTCCAGGTTGAGTTTTTTCGTGTATGGGAAGAACTTTTTCTTGAACAGATCCTTGAAGCCGTCCCATGTCAACCCTGTAGTAGCAATCTGTGGTTTATTCAGGAACCAACTGCTAGCAATATCTGACATCTAAAATCTAGTCGCCTCTATCCTCAAGTCCTCAATAAGGTGGGACAATTGCATAATATTCTCAAGGTGCTCGAGCCAGTCGTCAGCGTAGACCCAACTCCTAGAGCCAGTCATCAACGAATAATACCCTCTGTCCCCTTGAAGTCGTAGGGACCCAACTTCTTGAAATATTGTATGTTGCCTGGTCTGGGCTGAGCAACTTGTGGCAGGGGCGATTCCACCCTCTCTACTGCAGCAAATGCAACCTAGTAGACATTCTCATTGCCCTAGCATAGAATATTCGCATGTCTCTGCTGTGCCACCATCATCTCTCAGAATATGGCGAACATCTGTGCCCTGTCAGCTGGCATGGGTGGTGGGGGAGGAAGACTCTCCGATCTTGCTGAAATAGCCCTCTGAACTGCTAGAGGAGAAGGAGGGTAACCCTCCACAGCGGCTGGGACAACCTTCTGGTGGGGGAGAAGGACCCCCAAAAATAGCTGAAGCTCCCACCTAAACTGGTGAGGCAGCCCTCCGAACTAGTGGAGGTAGAACAGTGTCTACTACTGCTCGGACAGGGGGTCAAGAAGTCGCCAACATCTCCAAAGTTGCTGCTGCTTAACGTTGTGACCTGGTCTTCAGCGGCATCATAAAGACAGATCGAATAAAGGAATCAATAAGCACAAGATACAATATCATCAAAAAAGGACAATAATATTCGAAAAAAGCAATTATTTAGAATGAATGAGAATTAGTCACATTCAATGGATTAGAAATTTTCCTAGTTGTGATTGAGTATTCTCTAGTCCTATATCCTAAGTCCTATATCCTATATGACATGCCAAAGTCTAATATAGAGACATATCCAGTACAATAAATAGATCCTAGCTAAGGGTCTGCTATAGGTAGGTGTGTCTCCTCGACAGCTGGTACCAAATTGTCCTGGCCTACAGGTGTTATCTCAACTGGTTCTCCGTCTTAGGTGCTATAGTTTAAATGACACTAGTCCTCTAAATAGTCGTCTGAAAAAATATAACCAGTCAGGATTGGAGCAAAGTACAAAATACTAAAAACAGTTTCATATACATGGTAGAGAATATATAACAGCAGTAGAAAATAATATAAGAATGCAAAGGTAAATAGGAAATAAAAATATAGCTGAACTAGGCATATAAACACAAGAATATCTAAAAAAGTAGATACAAGCATCATGGTTTGAACTGTGAATAAGATAACTGTAAAATAAGGGAAATGATGATACTACTAAGTATTTTAGAGTACAAGTTCATTATGTGATCGATTTGGGTTGCACACGAATATACTAAGGTAACTCAATTATACGTATCCGATATAACTGGCATGCACACGAATACACTAAAGGTTGTGATCACATAATCGACTCCTACTTTTCCTCCCTGACTAATATTTATGGATCCAATCACGACACGTTAAGCACAAAAATATAATATAAGCAAACGGAGCACACGAATATAGTGTGAGCACACAGAACACCCGATGTAGACGATAAGATACAAGTACAAGGAATGTTGGATGCACCCATCAATAAATAACATCTCCTGATTTTATCCATAGAATACCAGCCCGTGTAACATGTCAGAATCAAGTAATATGGTTCTAAAAAATGTGATATATGCACTATCAAGTACTAAAACTAACATAGAATGTACTCGCATGAGGTCCTGAGAAAATACCACGAAACAGTGTCCGAACTGGTGTCACGTAGACCTATATATGATATATCATGTTATTGGGTGTAATGAAGGGATAAACAAGTTAAAATAAGTTAAAATGGGATTTCTAGGTCAAATCTAGGATCCTCTAGTCAAACTAGGTCAAATATTGACTTTTAGGGTCAAAATAGTCAACTGTAGTCAATACTAAGTTATACCTAGGTTTCTAAGTCACTACACTATTCATTCTAGTTAATATCACTAAGTATCTATATAACCTATATATACTAGTTAATAATATTAAGTAACTTATATATAACTTATGAATATACATATATTAGTACTACCTAGTATCTAGACGCTTGAGATACCCCGTATCACAATAACCCATTACCTACCAATACCAACCTTGTTTTCGTAATTTCTTGGTATCCTAGTGTCTAAAATTACCTTGGTATGTCAATAGCTATTGGTATCCTATATTCATATGTCTAACTATATTATCAAGTATCTTGATACCTTAATAACCCATGGCATCATGAGATGCCCACTCTACAGACACAGGGATATTTCCCCCAATTACTCATACTGTAACCATCCCTTACATGCATGCACACCAAGGCTTTCATCGAAACCTCTGCCCTACTGCCTCCATAATATAAGTACCTCATTGCCTAGACACAGGCAACTTAGTTATTTTGTGCACTGGCCAGCACCATCAGTGCATACTTTTGCACTCAAAACAGTCACTGCAGACCTCTCCTCTACCCTTGATCCCTGCTGTGACACATACACATATTTTACAAGTACAGACCCGAGTAATACCTTGCTACACTGAACTTTTTGTCTTCCCACCTATCTGATACTCTACTGTATTGCATAATTTGTTTACTTTATCTGCAGTAACCTAAGCACACTACTGACACTGATACCCACTACCCCCACTAGAATACCTAATGATACCCTTAGAGTATCAGACACTTACCCTCTTTTCAACCTATACCACAATACTACACCCCTTAACTCTCATATACTTGAACACCCTAATCATACTGATACAACACACTCGCTCACATCTAATACTCTAATATCTGGCACAACACAATTGACACACATCTTACCTTATACCAAGGCTCATACTTGACTAAGAACATAGTCATACACAATCCTTACTCAGTCTACAATTACTTATCTACACCCCAAGATACTTGATAAACATGGACACTGACATGGGTACACTCAAATCCTGATGCACACTGATCATTTTCCTTCAAAACCAATTTGCACACTCGATACACTCATACATACACCAATCCTCTTCACTGATGCTAGACCTGACCCCCTTCTTAGATACCAAGTAGTAGCATGAATAACATAATAATAGTAGCAACAACAAGAACAGGGACAACAATAACAACAACAACAACATAAACAACATAAACAACTACCAACAACAATAACAGCAGCTGCAACCTTTTACCCCCCAATACTTGCTGTTATTGGTACTGTATATTTAAAACAGTGCATACTGTTCATTATTGTACTGAGATAGTTCCCCCTTCTCTCTCCCTTAACATAATACACCACTACACACACAATTAAAATATATAAACACAAATCCTAATACACTATATATAATTACATCTATATGAACACTTAGCATGTCATTCAATCGAATACTTCAAGTTCAATACCAAGATACATATGATACATCCTATGAATATCCATTCCATGTGATACCACTACTCAAAATATATCTTACCATCCTAATATTCCAAATATAATATAAAATAGTGAGGATTGACCCACTTGGCATTTCATCAAACACTTGGTGTGCCATATTAGAGTTTTCTTCAAATGGACACAAAACTCCATATAACTTCCACCATAGGCCTTCTATGTACCTAGTTCTTCTTCCTATGGGTAATCTTATACCAAGGAAGGGTTTCTATGGGTTATTATACCATTTTATAGTTTAAATGATAAGGGAATGAGATTTTACCTATTGGGAGATGGATTTTTAATGTGGTTCCTTCAAAAGAGCACAAGAGTGAGGAATGAACATCAAACTCTAGTAAAACTCCTCTTCCTCAAGCCTCTTATAACCTTCAAGCTTCTATGTCTCCTTAGGTATGAAAATAAAAGGGATTGGAATTAATTTGGAGGAATTTGGTGGAGGAATGAATATTTGGGGAAGAACTCAACTTAGGGGTTTTTCTTCATGAACTAATAATGAAGGAGAGGGGGCTTCTTCTACCTACATAGGGCTGGCCACTATGTGGTGCCCCATTCCCCCTTTTCGGGGAGAGAGGCTAAAAAATACTGTCGGTATCGTTCGATTGGGATAGATTGAATCAAGATATTTTTCTAGTTATGGATTTGCTTCTTCAGAATCGATTCTCATATTCAGTGGACCGTGCCCCAATGATGGACTTAGCGGTAGAGTCCAGAGGGACCTCTCCGCTACATGTTTTTTTGCCTAGTTTTTGCTGTCGCCTTGTTGCTTTCGCTCTTTTGAGTTATTTTTTGGATTTGCATTTTCTTGAACGGTTTTGATGGATTTTATTGCTTTTGTTCGTTGAACTATATTTTTATTTCTAGCTTGGAAAGAGAAGACGAGGTATGATCATCTGTTTGTGGCAATGCAGGTGATCGTATAGTAGATATTGCGTGAGCGGAGTCTTGAAGCAACTCCTTACTTTTTCTCTCCCCACCAACTTGTGAGTGGCTATATTTCGATTTGTTGATCCTTCCTCTAAGTCTTCACATCTAAAAATCTTGCATTCTAACTAAAAGATGTCAAGATAAAAAGAATAGACTTGGATTACTTGTTGCTTGTCAATAAACTTGTAAATGGTTACCTTATTGCATGCTAGTTCTATTAGAATATTCTTTCATCGTGTTTTAATTCTAGTTGGAATATACACTTCTTCTATATTTCTGCTATATATAGAATACACTTTGCTATGCAATAAAATGATCAGGAAGACTATACAAAATAGATCATGCCATGTTACTTGTCTCGTTCTCGTGTTGCCTTGTACTGCATCATTTTGATAACTTCGTATTAGATGCCGCTTGTTCACAGATAACTTATGCACAAGGTCTTAGTTCATAGGGACAGTCGCTGGGGCACTGGCACCGATCTAATCCAGACGAAATTTCATGTTAATCTTATGTGCTGGACGGGATGGCTTGTAGTGCCTCATATGCTTTCGTTGCATACCATCATCGTCAATGACTATAACTCGTCCACTATGGTATCATGCTAGTGATCCCCATGTATATTTAAACGGTGCAAAATAACTTTGTCTTCATGGCAGAGAAGGTCATGGTAAGTATTATAAATTGAACTAAGATAAGATAAAAAAGACCACATAATAACTTGCATGCTTCACATAAACAACGTGTTGATTGGTATAGTTGGGTTAACTCGCTTTTACCAGTGCATTTCGATGCACTGACTCTCGTTGCAATAGGTTTCCCGCGCTAAAGCAATCCTGCAAGGAACTAGAGCGACTTCCCAATCTAGTCTACCTACCGGTACGCCCTGATCGTGCCTTCAAAGAGATGTTTTGAAGTTCCAGGAGCTCATGCACATACCTTATACAGCTTCGTGGAAAGGCGATTGCTTCGCCCGAAGGTGTCTATAGCTTTGAAGTTTTAGTAAAAGGATGTAATTTACCACACAATTATCTCATTTTGCGTCCACTTTTTTAAGCCCGTAAGACAAATATCTGACTCATTCAAAAGTTTGTAAAAGATATTCATTATCAATAAAGGGAACTTTTTCATGTTTCCATATTGTGTTCAATTATCTGCGTACTCTGAATATGTGCTCGTTATATAAAAATACCTTAGCCTTGTGCGTTGTACAACCTAGGCATGCATGACATCACGTCCGGAAGACGACTATCAATTCTACAGAATTGCGGCATAACATATTGGTATCATAACACAGCTTCAAGTTCCTTTGACCCTCGTGTCGAAAATGTTCCTTTAACAATCTATTCCCTATGCGAACTCTTGAACTCATTTGGCCAAAATGAGATACGTTCCATCCAATGAGTCTATAATATATTATGAGCCTGATGCAAGTTACTTTCTTTTTAAGGAAAGACTCAAGCACAAGCATCAGTGCTAGCACAAGGAGAGGTACAAGACCAGGAAAGTAGTTCTGGCACCTCAGAAAGTTTCGGAAGCCTGTCACGACCCGTACCCGAAATATGGACATGAGTAGAGAACCATACCCAGCCTACGTCATAAGAACAACTAGAACTCTATCTAGGTCCTCGATACTATCTAACATCTCATGCAATATATATAAGGTACCTGTCAATGTCATCTCAAATCTAAATGGATGAACAAATATAATGACATTATAATGATATCTATACTCAATCACAATATCAAACTAAGAAAGATAAAGCACGATATAGAATAAAGAAGATAAAATATGAATCACCATACAATCGCAAGTCCACAATATGAGTCTAGGCACAGTACAACTCCAAAATAATATACATACCAAAAGTCTTAATAAAAGTCTAATATAAGTCTAAACAATATGTCTAAGCCTCCTTAGTATCTAGCACTAGGTCCTCATGCTCTAAGGGAGTATTCTCTAGTGGTACGTCGTCCTGTGGCCCATAGTAAGTGGGGCACTGCTCCACTATCCAGTCATCTAAAAAATATATCAAATCAGGAAATGAGCGAAGTACAAAACACTAAAAGTAGTTCCAAAACATAGTAGAGCATATATGTCAGGCAGTAGAAAAGAATACAAGATAACTACAATAGGAAATAAAAATGAACTAAAGCAAACAAATAATGAACTAGAAAATAAAGAACAGGCAATATGGAATGACTGTAAGTACTGAAATAGATAACACTAACTAATGTGCTTTGGAATACAAGTTTGTTATATGATCGGCTTGGGTTAAACACGAATTTAAAATGGTAACTCGATTACACCTGTGATATGTAATCGACATATATACGAATACACTTTGGCTTGATCACATAACCAACTCATACTCCCCATCCCTAACCAATACTTATGGATCCAATCATGACACGTTATGAATACGAATATGAGACACTGAACACGAGCAGTGTGTGAACACGAAGTACACTAAAATCAATACCCAATACACATGATGAAATACATATGAAGAAGTACCCGCTGAACACGGTAGGGATAACATCTCATGACAGGATCCATCTAGTATCAGGCCATGTATCTGCTGTGTCAAAATCAAGTATACAGTTCTAGATTAGTGATATATACACAATCATGAAATAAAAACTAATAGAGAAATGTACTCGCCACTGGCCCTGAGCAAGGGGGTCTCTCGATGCCCAAGCTGGTGTCACACAATCCTATTTAGGAAAGATCATGTTAATTTGTGTAAATGAGAGGAAAGAGTTAAATTATTAAACTAATATGCTTCTAGGTCAATTTCTAAGTCACTCTAGTCTAACTAGGTCAAACTTGGTCAACTTAAGTCAACTAGCTACTTCTAGGTCCAATACTAATTAGTTAGTCTATATTGCTTACTAACTAGTTAATACTAACTTCTTTAAGCTATACAAGGTCATTAATTAGCTAAACTAGCTAAGCTAGATATTACCCTAGAGTATAACTAGTTAATATATATATATATATATATATATATATAATCACACTAATTGATATCATAACAGACACTAACTTATCTAACTACCAACTATTATCCATTTATAACTATCTAACTAACATTACCACTAGTGTCTGCTATGATATCAATTAGTGTGATTTTATATATATATATATACTAACTAGCTAACTATATATCACACTAACTATTAATTAATACTAAGCTACTACCACTAACACCCCTTGATGCATTACCTACCTAGCATTGACTTTAAGATACTGCTAACTGTCCTTATACTAACAACTAATGAACTAACTTACACTGACTGGTATCATAAATATATACTGACTTATCTATAATATTAACTAACTGACACCAGTTCCTACTGATACTCTACTACTACCCCATCCTTCACTAACTGCTAACACTAATACCAACTGACCTTGATATACACTAACTATTCAACTAATACCAATATATCTAATACCTAGCAATTAACTTAACACTAAAATACTAGAACTCAAAATCTAATATCCAATACTCACATACATTGATGTTGCCTACCCTCTTTCCTTATCCTACTGCTATAAACAAAACTAACCCGATCCCCCTTCTTGCAAGCCTGCACTTGCAGTTCAGTGCAAGTGCACAAGTGCACAATCAGAACTGGCAAAACTGCAGTGCAGCCTTTCCCCCATCGTTCCAATTAACACTCACCCACCCCTTCACTAATGACTGATACATAGTATTATACACCCTGGTGCCAATTGCAAGTATTACCAACAAACACAATTGAACCATTCACACACTCACAAAAGAACATAATGAATATAATGAACACTGTCATAATTCCTGCAAACACTGTCAACCTATCATAAGTTGCAGCACAAGCAAATACAACCTAAACCCCCAAGTTACTATTTTAACACATATACAGAAGAGAGCACATATAACTATATATATAGTATAGCTATATATATTCACTAACATATTTATATAGACTCTAAATATCAAATACTTATATTCATATGAAACTAAAGGCATTTAAATAAATACATGTAGAGTAAAAGTTAAGAAACTAGGATACACATCAAATTGAGGGGCCAAAATCCTAAGTTCTCCACAGTAATCATTTATATATATATAATACATCATAATACGACTAAACTAACTTGCTACAATGAGAATTAAGGAGTAATTGTACAAGACACAAAATTGAGCTCCCTATCACACGGTATCGCACCATATCATGATATGGCCTATTCGTGTCCAATTGTGGACACGTATATAGCATTCTAACCCCCATCAAAGTCCAATTTGACTAAATTAGGCGTATGACACACACTTGATGTGTCAATCCTGAAATTATCCTAAAATACACACAAATTACTATATAAAATTCATAATACACAACCAATTAGCCTAGAACTTGTTCCTATATGTAGCCATATGCCATTGGGATATTCCTAGGAGTCAACTACATGATTTAGAAACTACAATAAAAAAAATTCAGAAATTAGCAATTGGAAGATGGATTCCCAATAAAAATTAAAGTGGACACGCTTCTGACACGATCTCTCCACCAAGCTCCTTCCCCTTGTGCTCCTTGCTTCTCCAAGCTCCAAAACTCCTTTAGAAATAAAATAAGAGGGAATAAAAGTGAATTGAGTGAGAAATTAATGGAGGAAAATAAAGAAAAATTGGGGATCTAGAATTTGAGTTCCAATGAATGCAAATGAAGGAGGAGAGAGAAGGAGAGCCCCCTCTTAATGTAGCCGGCCCTATTCCTGCCCCTCCAAGTCTCATTGAATGTCCAAATCACCCCTCTCCATCCAATTATAATAGGATTAAGGATGGACAATTTTGGAAGGTCTCTAATTAAGTCTAATCCTCATAATGAATTAGTGGGAAATATGCATTGGGCTTGGGTCCATGTTGGGCCCACTAGTAGTCATGACAAGCCTAATTAGTTAACAAGTGTCAAGTCTAAATAATTGGCTAGTCCACTAATTAATAAATAAATAATACAAGGCACCAAACTACCCCTAGTTGGAAAAACTATCCCTAGTTGGAAAAGTGAGGGTGACAAAGCCAACGAGCTATGCCCCCTGTCGACCCGATAGAGTGAATGATGCGGATGCTTGAAGAAAGCCAATAGAGGAATGAGGCTCGCTATGGGCGAGCCAAGAAGCGGGCGAAAGACCGTCAGAACAAGTTTGAAAGCAATCTTGAAGCTCGATTTACAGTCCAACGGAAGCAGGTGGATGCCCTGCAGTAGATCTTTCAGATCTTAGCCTCCAACCATGCTGGAACGACAGCAACGACACCAGTGGAGCGATCCACGCCTGAAGTCGAAATACCTCAAACTCCAAAGAAGAAGGATGTGACTACCTTCGACTTTGCCGACTTCAAGAAGGTCTGTAACACGTCTTTTCGGGGGGATGTAGATCCGATCATAGCTCTAGATTGGCTGGCAGAGCTTGAAGATCACTTCAAATTGCTGGAGGTACCTGAGGAGAAGCGTGTTACGTGTGCCTAACTACAGCTTTGTTTGAAAGCACTCGATTGGTGGGACGTACATCAAAGATCTCTCTTCGCTTGCGATAAAGAGGAGACGATCGCATGGGCTACCTTTCGTAGCACGTTTGAAGATGAGTTCCTACCACCTACCATACATCGGCAAAAGGAGAACGAGTTCGTGCATTTTCGGCAAGGCAATATGACCATGAAGCAGTACTCCGCTAAATTTAATCGGCTCACCAATTATGTAAGCTCCTACTTACCTGATGCGGTGAGTCGAGCAAGGCAATTCGAAGGCGGCCTACGACCTGCCATCCATGTGCACATTGTTGTTCCCCAATATCTGACTATGCAGGAAGTTCTCAATCATGCCCTTTCTTTCGAACTGTAGTACCCTTCGGTTGCTGTTGGCGCTGTGCATACTACCAATCACAAGCGCCCTAACAATGCAGGAGGAAACAATGCTTCAAAGCATCCTCATAACGGCAGTCAGCAGAGAGGAATTCCTGGACAACCATATTTTTTGTAAGAAGCAAGGGCACACCATCAATAAATGTTGCAAGAAGCATGGGTTATGCCTCATTTATGGTGATCCAAACCACGCAATTTGTGACTGCCCGTGCTTCTTTGATCGCCACCCTCAACATCCAAAGTCTGCTCCAGTGCATCAAGATAACCGAGTTGCGCCACAACAAGAGCGTCGTCAAGCTCAAGGTCTGGTGTACACTTTGACATGGGAAGAGGCCCTAGCTTCGATCACCGTTATGACAGGTATATTGCTTTTCAATAACATACCTGCTCGCATGATATTTGATTCTGGTGCTACGTAAAGCTTTATATCCATAAATTTTGCCATAAAAAACAAGATTGTGATGACATTGTTATATCTTAGCACTCCATCTGGCACAAAAATACTTGTTCTTTCAGTATGTCAGGGCGGTCTTGTCTATATTGGAGGAAGAAAACTGTCGCTCGATGTGTTAGTCCTAGATGTTCGGGATTACATCATCTTGGGGATGGATTGGTTCGGTGCTTGCTCAGCTACTATCGAATATGTAGAGAAACGAGTCATCTTTCGTCTACCTAGAGAGGCTGAATTATGCTACAGGAGTGGTTCAACAGCTGAAGCGTCGAAGACCTGCGTGGTAATTTTTGCGATATCAGCTCGGCGGATGCTACACTCTGGATGCGACGGATACTTAACGTCGGTTTGAAATATTTAGCGAGATTTTGCAAACGTTGAGTCTTCTTCCGTTATGGTAGAATTCCCTGATGTATTTCCAAATAAACTACCTAGCATGCCACCCGACCGAGAAATCGAGTTCACGATTGATAGATTCCCAAATACCCTATCGATTTCCAAGGCTCCATACCGAATGGCCCCTGTTGAACTAAAGGAGTTAAAGTGGCAATTGCAAGAACCACTTGACCATGGATATTTCATCTGTGCGTGTCTCTTTGGGGCGCGCCTGTACTATTTGTGAAGAGAAAAGATGGGACGTTGTGACTCTGCATAGACTATCGGCAGCTAAATACGGTCATTATCTGAAACAAGTATCCCCTGCCCAGGATCGACGACCTCTTTGATCAGCTGCAAGGGGTGTCAGTGTTTTCGAAGATAGACGTTCTCTTTGGCTACCACAAAATAAAGATCAAGCCAGAGGACATGCCGAAGTCAGCATTTCGTACCGCTATGGCCACTATGAGTTCTCTGTCATACCGTTCGGACTGATGAATGCCCATGCCGCATTCGTGGATTTAATAAACCGTGTGTTCCGACCATTCCTTTATAAGTTTGTGGAGGTATTCATAGACGATATCTTAGTTTACTCGAAGAATGAGGATGAACACGTTGGATACCTGCGGATGGTTCTTCAAACTCTTCGAGACAATAAGTTGTTCGTGAAGCTAAGTAAGTGCAAATTCTGGTTGGATAGCATATATTTTCTCAGGCACATCATTTCTACGGAGGGTATCTCAGTCGACCCAAAGAAAGTTGAAGCTATCATGGAGTGGAAGATACCAGAGGCGGCCAACAATATTTAGAGCTTTCTTACTCTAGTGGGCTACTACATGAGATTCATAAAAGATTTTTCCAGGATCGCTTTGCCTCTGACTTATCTCACTCGAAAATGAGTAACATTCGCATGGTCGGACAACTTGGATGCTTCATTTATAGAATTAAAATAATGACTCATCTCAGCACCGATTCTTACTCTTCCTGACGGACCCGATAATTTTAATATTTATAGCGATGCTTCAGTCAGGGGTTTGGGATATGTCCTTCTTCAGAGGGACAAGGTAATAGCCTTTGCATCGATGATTTAATATTCAACGTGAATACTACCACTACCTCGATGCAAAGGCTATCACCTTATCCCTCTGAAGACTACCGCTACCTCATTCCGGACGGACCTCCGCACGATATTTTGGTATTACAGAATAAAGAGGAATGTAGCATTGTTTGTGTCTTAATACATGGCTTGTTAGCGAGTAAAGGCCGAGCACCATAAGTCAGGCAGGGAGCTATGGAACCTTGCTATACCAGATTGGAAATAGGAACATATATATATAACCATTGTAAACACCCCAAATTTTTCAGAAAAAATGTTAATACAAATTTTCCCAAATTTTCGGAAATTTTCCTGGAATGTATATCGAAGGTGAAGGTGATCTCCATATTTTAAATACAGTTTATTAGTGTTAAAATATTACGGAAATAATATTTTGTGGTGTAAAATGGAAAACCGGACATGTCGTATTTTTCGGTGAATTATTTGGACTCCGAAAACGAGTTTTAAGCCTTAAAAACTTTTGGATTGGTAGACCGAACCAAACCAGCCTATCGGGTCGGATCTGAGCAAACCCGACACCTGAACCTGTTGGAAACCCTAGTAGCAGCCGCAGGGACCCTATAGCCGCCTATAAGGGGCTGCCTCGACATCCGTGCCCAGCTTCTGAAACCTAGCCGCCGTCGCCTCCAAACTCGACACCCCGACCCTCCTGTGATCGACCACCCGCCGAGTTCAGCATCGATCAGCCGCGCTCGACCCTGAGAAGCTGCCGCCCCTCTCGTCGACCCGCCCGTCCCAGTATCCGATCCCCTCAACCTCGCCTCGAGACGCCATCGCCAGATCGACCCCCTCACCGTCGATCAACTCCGCCGACCCCTCACGAGCAGCGCCTGACCCGACCCCCCTTTGCTCGAACCTACCTCCGCCGCGCCGTCCAGCCTTCGACTCCCCGTCGACTCCACCGACGTCGACCAACAACCCGAAGCCGCCCTAGGTCGAGACGCCCTCTGCCGGCGAAGTCGACCCCTCCGTCTCCAGGCACAGCCCTAGCGGACACGGTAGATCCTCGACCAGGACACAAATTGGACTCTCGGACACGTGAATCTCAGCATTCACGGGCCCTGTTCAGGTATCGTTTTCTCTCAAACCGTAGCTTCATTTTAATTTCTGTTAGTTGCTACGCGTAGACTGTATAACCCTCTCGGTGCCCGTGCAACTCGCTCAGTGCATCGCGTCCTGTGGTGATCGCACACCGTGATCCAAAAATAGGAAAAACAACGCCCCAATTCACCCCGGAACTGAGTGCGCCCCGCCAAACGGGACGACTTGGTCGCGTGCGGTCTTCACAAACACGTGCGCGTCATTGATACGGTCGTGTGGGATTTCGCGGAAGTAGATTCGGAGGTGCGTGCACCCCGAAATCAACGCATATCCGCCGTCGACACCCCGTATCTGACCTTTCTAGAACACGCTGTAACTTCGTGTACACACGTCGGATCGAGACAAAACTTGCGCCATCGGACTCGTAGCAATACGCTAGTCCTGTGACCCAAGTTTGTTCTGATTCTGAGAACGTTTGATAAAATCGCGTATCGTGGGCCCTGTAGGCTCCACTTGACGGATGATTTTGTGATCGGCACATCGGAATCCAATTCTGGAAGTTCCGTTGGGTTCGTATCATCGTTCCTGACTTGTAGACACCGAGTTGGAGTAATTTGGAGACCTTTGACCCTGACACGCTTTTCGGTGCAAAGTGGCCCACATATGGAACTTACTTTGGCCGGAAATGACCTTTTTGCCCCTGTGTCCAAATTGGACGTAAGGACAGGCATTTCTAGCAGTTTGATACCTTCTGAGACTGTTGGTGATGTTTATTACAGCTTTTGGGGTAGCACCTACCGGATCCACCGGTACCAGGACGACAGTTGATATTCAAACATCAGGCAAGTGTACCTTGCCAAACTCTGCAGTACTGTTATATATTTTCCTTGCTTCATTTATATTATTGTGCATGCTCAACCTAGGACCGTTTGACATACTTAGCGTCCAATTATCAGTCGGGTGCCAACATCGTACGCGGTGTTAGGTAATGTCATATAGATATGGACATACGTGACACTTTATCTTCTCGTACTTGTCTTACCAAGTACGCTTTGACCCAGGACACTGGACACTGATCATGAGACCGGATCTTCCCGAGATGTTCGAGGTGATACTGTATAGGACTTGGCATAGATTCTACATTCTAGATACATCAAGACTTGTGCATTAGTTATGACCCCGCTGACATGGAAGTGAGACGTTATGTTCATGATTTGCGTGGTTACATTGGGTGGGGAGAGACACACAGAATATAGGCTGATTATATATATACACCCCTACTATTATGAGGCCCATGACTCTGAAGCCCGAGCTTGGCCCATTACTCATTATTACTGCTGCTACCGGCTCCCCTACACAGAGCTTGTAGTAAGCTTCAGCCTGAGTTCTAGTGCTGCTCTCATCTTGCATATCACTTAGCTGGTTATTTAGTATTCCCTTATTGTTCCATCTATTGCTGGATAGATTCACAGGCTACAGGTTGATATGATTATGTCGGCTACTCAGTATCCCGCTGAGCTTGACCACCTCTTGACACCACTGCTACCGGCTCCCCTACACCGAGCTTATAGTTGTTTCAACCTGAGTACTGTTGATATTCTCTCTTGCAATTTATACAGATGTTACATACTTACCCTACTTACTTCATTATTTGCTGCACTATTTATATTCTGGCTTGTATTATTTTCTGTACCTCGCTATGTCCCCTGAGGACCTGGATATGGATTTTGTCCCCAGATTTTGCAGACGAGGTTTACCCCGAGGTATACGGGATCGCAGCAGGAGGAGCCGATCCAGGAGCTGTACCGCCATCTACGGACGAGGTCTTAGCTGAAGACTTCTCCTGAGCATCCATGTTCATGCTCAATATTTATTTATTTATTTCAGTCTTTTATATTCTGGTCTGTTGAACCATTGTACTAGATATTATGGGGTTATTCCCCGAAGTACTTTGTTGAGACTAGATGATGATTTACATTCTTATTTATTCTGTGGATCATATTTTATATCTTGTGTAGATGAGATTAGTTGTGCCATGATTGTCGTAGACTTGATTTTACAGCTTAAGTATGCCCTGATGGATCCATTAAATTGGGTTTGTCCATCGGTGCGTACTGCTGGCCATTGCCACACGTCCGGTCCCACGGAATATTGGGACTGGGGCGTGACATGGTTTTTGTGGTGGCCCATGCAGGTCAACGACAAATTGTTCTGTTTCAACTTAGGAACTGAACCAGTCTGCCCTAAGGATAGGATAAGTTCTAGGATCTCATCCATTATTTAACCCATTGTTGAACTCTATATCGAACTCAAAATTGTTATTTGAACTGCATCCTGTATTGATTCCTATGAGCTTCTTACAGTTTATCTTTTGGTTGCAGAGAAATAGATCCCAGGAACGGAGACGAGATTCCATTGGATATGCCATACGATGCTGTGGTTACTTATATAGACGGAGTGACTCCAGGGAATGGAGGACAAGCGTCGCAGAGCGATCAAACCGGTCAGCCTAATCCAAGGTTCCGGAGAGATGACATCCCACCTCCACCACAGTTCACTCCCCAGATGCCAGCTTTTCCGCCAGGACAAGCCATGGACGGGCAACAGATGTTCCAGATGATGTATGCCATGATGCAAGCACAGCAACAGATTCAGCAAGAGGCACATCGTCAGAAGGCCGAGAATCTGAGAACCAGCCTGGTATCCGTATTGGAGCAGGCAAATCCACCAGCAAGGCGATCAACGACGGGATCTATCACCGACTTCCGTCAACTCAAGCCTCGTACATTTTCTGGTAAAAAGGGACCAACAGAAGTTCATGAATGGCTCATAAACATTCAGCATCAGTTAGAAGCCGCTGAACTTCCTAGAGAGAAGTGGATGACTGCAGTCAGAATGCAGTTAACAGAGAATGCACATCACTGGTGGTTAGCAGAGGAGATGAGGCTCGGGCAGGACCGAGTCACCTGGGAAGAGTTCTCCAGACTCTTCAGAGAGATGTACATTCCTGCAGTAGCGCGGTCAGAGCTTAGAGACAAGTTCTACCACCTTATCCAAGGCAGCATGACAGTGGAAGAATACAACGCGGAGTTCATTCGCCTTAGTCGCTTTGCCCCAACCTTGATTTCGACCGAGGAAGAGAAAGCTGAGAAGTTCTTTGACGGGCTGAAGTTCGAGCTCCAGAGATTGATTGGATTGGTCGCACCTACATCTTATACCGACGTTCTTGCAGCAGCACGACGCATGGAGCGCATCACTAGAAGAGAGTCGAACCTGAAGAGGCCTATCAATTCAGCACCATCCAGGACAGCACATGAGGATTCAGCAAAATGAACCTAGAGGAGTATGCCAGAGAGGACAGCACACAGGGCCATATCTCTCCCTACTTGTCATCACTGCGACAAGATAGGTCACATTGAGAGAGAATACAGACGTAAGTTGGGACTCTGCCTAGCTTGCGGTTCCAACCAGCATCAGACCAGAGACTGCACCGAGTACAGAGAGAGAGCACCGAGATTAGCTTTGCCTGCACCACAACCAGCTTATCCAGCCGTAGGAGCACAGCAGGCAGGAGTTGGAGGCGTCAGGCCACCAGCCCCAGTAGGGAACCAGCAGAGACCACCCCTGGCACCACAGGCAGCTTTATTTTAGCAGGCTCAGCAGTAGCGAGGCCAAGCACAGGGGCGAGGACAGGCATTCACATTAGCTGTTGAGGAGGAGGCTACAGCAGGCGAGGTCATCGCAGGTACTATTTTAGTAGCTTCATTACCAGCTGTAGCATTATTTGATTCTGGAGCATCGCATTCATTTATAGCAACTAGTTTTTTAGCCACCCATAGAGTAGCTATCGCACCCCTTCCAAAAATGAAGAGAATTCTTACGGGAGGTGGAATTATTTTGGTTAGTGACGTCTGTAGATCATGTTCTGTAGTAGTTTATGGCTGAGAAATGCGAGCTCAATTCATGATATTTTCTATGCCAGATTATGATATCGTACTTGGTATGGACTGGTTAAGTCAGTACCATGCGACTCTTGATTGCCGACTTGGGCGGGTTATATTTAGACCGCCTGGCCATCCGGAATTTGAGTTTCTCCGAGGAGCAGTAGAGCAAGGAGCTCAGCCTACTCTTAGGGTACTATCGGTAGAAGAGGAGACAGGTTACCCAAGAGTCATCTCAGAATTTGTGGATGTATTTCTCGATGATCTTCCAGGTTTATCGCCTGATCGGGAAATAGAATTCACAATAGACTTAACTCCAGGAGCAGAGCCAATCACTTCATCAGTTTACCGGCTGCCACCTAAGGAGTTAGTGGAGTTGAAAGCACAGGTTGATGATCTTTTGGAGAAGGGTTTCATTCGGCCCAGTGTTTCACCTACGGGAGCACCCATATTATTTGTGCCAAAGTAGGATGGAACAGTACGGTTATGCATTGACTACAGGACACTGAATGCTGTGACGATCAAGAACAAGTATCCTTTACCACGCATTGATGATCTATTCGATCAATTGAGTGGTGCAAGGGTATTCTCGAAGATTGACTTAAGATCCGGCTATCATCAGATCAAGGTGAGGAAGGAAGACATCCCGAAGACAGCTTTCAGGACCAAGTATGGACATTATGAGTTCTTGGTGATGCCGTTTGGTTTAACCAATGCGCCAGCAGTATTTATGAGTTTAATGAACAGAGTCTTCCATCAGTTCTTGGATAAATTCGTGGTGGTGTTCATTGATGACATTCTCATATATTCCAAGAGCCCTGACGAGCACGAGGAGCATCTTAGAATCGTGCTGGAGACCTTGAGGCAGGAAAAGTTATACGCCAAACTCAGTAAGTGTGAGTTTTGTATGGACAAAGTACCTTTCTTGGGACACATCATCTCAGGAGAAGGACTTTCAGTAGATCTGAAGAAAGTTGCGGCGATAGAGACTTGGCCTACACCCACATCAGTTGCAGAGGTGAGAAGTTTTCTCGGACTTGCGGGATATTACCGAAGGTTTGTTGAAAATTTCTCGAGGATTGCAGAACCGATGACGAAGTTGACCCGTAAAGACCAGGAGTTTATATGGACAGAAGACTGCCAGAAGGCTTTCGAAGAACTGAAGAAAAGATTGACAACAGCACCTGTCTGACTCTTCCTTCAGGGTCAGGAGGTTTTGTTATTTACAGTGATGCATCAGGCAGTAGACTAGGATGTGTTTTGATGCAACATGGCAAAGTCATTGCTTATGCATCGAGACAGTTGAAGGTTCACGAGAAGAACTACCCAACACATGACCTGGAGTTAGCAGCAGTTATATTTGCATTAAAGATTTGGAGGCACTACCTTTACGGGGAGAAAGTAGACATCTTTACAGATCACGAAAGTCTGAAGTATGTGTATACTCAGAAGGAGCTTAACATGAGGCAGAGACGCTGGCTTGAATTGATGGTAGATTTTGATATCGATCTGCAGTATCATCCGGGAAAGGCGAATGTCGCTGCAGATGCGCTCGGCAGAAAGCCTACGGCTTATTTCCTGACGATGCAGCCCGAGTTATTGAAAGATCTACAGGAGCTTCAGATAGAGGTTGTCTTACCGGGATAGAATGGGTTAATGGCTAATCTTGAGATTCAGTCATCACTCGTGGAGAAGATTAAAGAGGCATTGCCCACCGATGCTAGATTCCGAAGACTCAAAGAAAGGACAGAAGCAGGCATGCAGACAGGACTTCGCATTCATGAAGATGGGACATTGAGGTTTGGAAATCGCCTGTATGTTCCAAATGGAGAATTGAGACAGGAGTTAATGACGGAAGCACATAGCTCTATGTACTCTGTTCACCCAGGAGGAACCAAGATGTATCGAGACTTGAGATAGTATTACTGGTGGCATGAAATGAAAAGAGAGATCGCAAGATTTGTGGCCAAATGCTTAGTCTGCCAGCAAGTGAAGGCCGAGCATCAGAGGACTGCAGGTATGTTACAGCCGCTTCCGATACCGGAATGGAAGTGGGAGCATATCACAATGGATTTTGTTACAGGATTTTTGAGGAGCCCCAGCAGAAAAGACGCAGTATGGGTTATAGTGAATCGACTCACTAAATCGGCACACTTCTTGCCATTTAGAGTTGGACAGTCCACAGAGGTACTAGCCGACATGTATATGCGACAAATTGTCAAATTACAAGGAGTACCTGTTAGTATCGTATCGGATCGAGATTTGAGATTTACATCTCATTTCTGGAGAAGCATGCAAGAGAGCCTGGGCACCAGACTCAAATTCAGTACGGCATACCACCCACAGACAGATGGCCAATCGGAGCGCACCATTCAGATATTGGAGGACATGTTGCGATCATGTATGCTAGACTTCGGAGGATCTTGGGAAGATCATTTGCACTTAGTAGAGTTCTCCTACAATAACAGTTATCAGGCCAGCATCCAGATGGCACCATTCGAGGCATTATACGGAAGGAAGTGCAGATCACCTATATGTTGGAGTGACATTGGTGAACGTCAAATACTGGGTCCAGAATTGGTAACGCAAACAGTGGAAAAGGTGAAACAAATTCAGAATCATCTACGAGCAGCTCAGGACCGACAGAAGCATTGGGCAGATACCCACAGACGTCCCCTAGAGTTTAAAGAAGAAGAGCATGTATTCTTGAGGATTTCGCCCACTCGTGGTACTATCAGATTCAGGAGCAGAGGCAAGTTGAGCCCAAGGTATATTGGGCCATTTGACATTCTAGAGTGCGTTGGTGAGGTGGCTTATCGTCTTGCATTACCTCCATCCCTAGAAGGAGTGCATGACGTATTCCACGTCTCACAGCTGCGAAGGTACGTGACAGACCCGAGTCACTTAGTCGATCATTCAGAGATCGCAGTAGGCCTAAGCTTGAGATATGAAGAACAACCAGTTGGCATCCTCGACGTCAGTGAGAAGACATTACGGAGACAGACAATTCGATTGGTTCGTGTAGCATGGAAACATTATTCCCCAGGAGAATCGACTTGGGAACGAGAAGATAGTATGCGCCAGCGATACCCCCACTTGTTTGAGGAGGCAGTTATAAACTAAGCAACCTTGTATTTTTATAGTTTTCTTTAGTAGCTTATTCTTTGATTGCGAGAACGCAATCCTTTTAAGGAGAGAAGATTATAAACACCCCAAATTTTTAGAAAAAATGTTAATACAAATTTTTCCAAATTTTCGGAAATTTTTCTGGAATGTATATCGAAGGTGAAGGTGATCTCCATATTTTAAATACAGTTTATTGGTGTTAAAATATTATGGAAATAATATTTTGTGGTGTAAAATAGAAAACCGGACATGGGGTATTTTTCGGTGAATTATTTGGACTCCGAAAACGAGTTTTAAGCCTTAAAAACTTTTGGATTGGTAGACCGAACCAAACCAGCCTATCGGGTCGGATCTGAGCAAACCCGACACCCGAACCCTGTTGGAAACCCTAGTAGCAGCCGCAGGGACCCTGTAGCCGCCTATAAGGGGCTGCCTCGACATCCGTGCCCAGCTCCTGAAACCTAGCCGCCGTCGCCTCCAAACTCGACACCCCGACCCTCCTGTGATCGACCACCCGTCGAGTTCAGCGTCGATCAGCCGCGCTCGACCCCGAGTAGCTGTCGCCCCTCTTGTCGACTCGCCCGTCCCAGTGTCCGATCCCCTCAACCCTGCCTCGAGACGCCATCGCCAGATTTACCCCCTCACCGTCTATCAACTCCGCCGACCCCTCACGAGCAACGCTAGACCCGACCCCCCTTTGCTCGAACGTACCTCTGCCGCGCCGTCCAGCCTTCGACTCCCCGTCGACTCCACCGACGTCGACCAACAGCCTTTAGCCGCCCTAGGCCGAGATGCCCTCTGCCGGCGAAGTCGACCCCTCCGTCTCCAGGCACAGCCCTAGCGGACTGGGTAGATCCTCGACCAGGACACAGATTGGACTCTCGGACACGTGAATCTCAGCATTCATGGGCCCTGTTCAGGTATCGTTTTCTCTCAAACCGTAGCTTCGTTTTAATTTCTGTCAGTTGCTACGCGGAGACTGTATAACCCTCTCGGTGCCCGTGCAATTCGCTCGGTGCATCGTGTCCTGTGGTGATCGCACACCGCGATCCAAAAACAGGAAAAACAATACCCCAATTCACCCCGGAACTGAGTACGCCCTGCCAAACGGGACGACTTGGTCGCGTGCGGTCTTCATAAACATGTGCGTGTCGTTGATACGGTCGTGTGGGATTTCGCGAAAGTAGATTCGGAGGTGCGTGCACCCCGGAATCAACACGTATCCGCCGTCGACACCCCATATCTGACCTTTCTGGAAAACGCTGTAACTTCGTGTACACACGTCGGATCGAGACGAAACTTGCGCCATCGGACTCGTAGCAATACGCTGGTCCTGTTACCCAAGTTTGGTTCGATTATGAGAACGTTGACAAAATTGCGTATCGTGGGCCCTACAGGCTCCACTTGACGGGTGATTTTGTGATCGGCACATCAGAATCCAATTCTGGAAGTTCCGTTGGGTTCGTATCATCGTTCCTGACTTGTAGACACTGAGTTGGAGTAATTTGGAGACCTTTGACCCTGACACGCTTTTCGGTGCAAAGTGGCCCACATATGGAACTTGCTTTGGCTGAAAATGACCTTTTTGCCCCTGTATCCAAATTGGACGTAAGAACAGGCATTTCTAGCAGTTTGATACCTTCTGAGACTGTTGGTGATGTTTATTACAGCTTTTGGGGTAGCACCTACCGGATCCACCGGTACCAGGACGACAGTTGATATTCAAACATCAGGCAAGTGTACCTTGCCAAACTCTGCAGTACTGTTATATATTTTCCTTGCTTCATTTATATTATTGTGCATGCTCAACCTAGGACCGTTTGACATACTTAGCGTCCGATTATCAGTCGGGTGCCAACATCGTACGCGATGTTGGGTAATGTCATCTAGATATGGACATACGTGATACTTTATCTTCTCGTACTTGTCTTACCAAGTACGCTTTGACCCAGGATACTGGACACTGATCATGAGACAGGATCTTCCCGAGATGTTCGAGGTGATACTGTATAGGACTTGGCATAGATTCTATATTCTAGATACATCAAGACTTGTGCATTAGTTATGACCCCGCTGACATGGACGTGAGACGTTATGTTCATGATTTGCGTGGTTACATTGAGTGGGGAGAGACACACAGACTACAGGCTGATTATATATATACACCCCTACTATTGTGAGGCCCAAGACTCTGAAGCCCGAGCTTGGCCCATTACTCATTATTACTGCTGCTACCGGCTCCCTTACACAAAACTTGTAGTAAGCTTCAGCCTGAGTTCTAGTGCTGCTCTCATCTTGCATATCACTTAGCTTGTTATTTAGTATTCCCTTATTGTTCCATCTATTGCTGGATAGATTCACAGGCTACAGGTTGATATGATTATGTCGGCTACTCAGTATCCCGCTGAGCTTGACCACCTCTTGACACCACTGTTACTGGCTCCCCTACATCGAGCTTATAGTTGTTTCAACCTGCGAGCTTATAGTTGTTTCAACCTGAGTACTGTTAATATTCTCTCTTACAATTTATACAGATGTTACATACTTACCCTGCTTACTTCATTATTTGCTGCACTGTTTATATTCTGGCTTGTATTATTTTTTGTACCTCGCTATGTCCCCTGAGGACCTGGATATGGATTTTGTCCCCAGATTTTGCAGACGAGGTTTACCCCGAGGTATACGGGACCGCAGCAGGAGGAGCCGATCCAGGAGCTGTACCGCCATCTGCGGACGAGGTCTTAGCTGAAGACTTCTCCTGAGCATCCATGTTCATGCTCAGTATTTATTTTTTTATTTTAGTCTTTTATATTCTGGTCTGTTGAACCATTGTACTAGATATTATGGGGTTGTTCCCCAAAGTACTTTGTTGAGACTAGATAATAATTTACATTTTTATTTATTCTGTGGATCATATTTTATATCTTGTGTGGATGAGATTAGTTGTGACATGATTGTCGTAGACTTGATTTTACAGCTTAAGTATGCCCTGATGGATCCATTAAATTGGGTTTGTCCATCGGTGCGTACTGCTGGCCATTGCCACACGTCCGGTCCCACGGTATATTGGGACTGGGGCGTGACAACCATGGATTTTATTATTGGTTTGATAAAGACGCAATGGGGAAATGATGCCATCTGGGTCATCGTCGATCGACTCACCATGTCAGCTCACTTTCTTCCTATTAAAATTACTTGGAGTGCTGACCATCTGGCACATATCTACCTCAATGAGATCGTTCGACTCAACGGTGTGCCTGTATCCATTGTCTCCGATTGAGATGGAGGATTCTTATCACGCTTCTAGAGATCCTTCAGTCAGCAATAGGGACGAAGTTAAAGTTTAGCTATGCCTACCATCCTTAGACAGGCGACCAGACTGAGCGGGTAAACTAGATCCTCGAAGACATGCTATGGCTCTGCGCCTTGTACTTGAAGTCAAGTTGGGACACGCATCTACCGTTAGCCAAATTTGCATACAATAATAACTATCAATCCAATATTCAAATGACTTCGTATGAGACATTATATGGGCAAAAGTGTAGATCTCCTATCAGTTGGGATGAAGTTGGGGAACGACAATTTTTGTCCCAGAGCTTGTAGAACAATCCATACAAAAAATTTGTTTGATCCGCGAACGACTGAAGGTAGCATAAAGCCATCAGAAGAATTACTCAAATGCGCACTGTCAACCTCTAGACTTCTTAGAAGAAGAACATGTATTTCTCAATATCTCGCCCATGCGAGGAGTTTCCATATTTGGAGCAAAAAGGAAGCTAAGCCCAAGATTCGTCGGCCCATTCAAAATATTTAAGAGAGTTGCCCCAGTCGCATATCAGATTGCCCTACCACCGTCATTATCTGAAGTTCATGATATCTTCTACATTTCACAGCTTAGGAAGTATGTGTACGACTCGAGTCATATGGTAGATCTTGGTCAACTGGACTTGAATGCAGACTTGATGTATGTTGAGTACCCTGTGCGAATCTTGGATCGAAAGAAAAAGTTGCTTCGAAGTAGTTCGGTTCCTCTCGTGCACGTGCTTTGGAGAAATTATTCAATCAAAGAGTCGATACGGGAGCTTGAGTCTGAGAGAAAAGAAAAGTTTCCTTCATTATTTCATAGTGGTAGGTTCTATTCCTAAGTTTCATGAACGGAACTTTCTATTAGTTGGTTAGGATGTGGGGCCCCGTTTCCCCTTTTTAGGGAGTGCGGCTAAGAAATACTTTATGTATTGTTCGATCGGGATATATTAAATCAAGATCTTTTCCTCTTTATGGATTTGCTTCATCGGAATCGATTCTCATATTTAGTGGACCATGCCATAAGGATGGACTTAGCGGCAGAGTCAAGTGGGACCTCTTCGCTGCAAGTTTTTTTGCCTAGTTTTTGCTGTCGCCTTGTTGCTTTCGTGCTTTTGATTTGGTTTTCGAATTTGTATTTTCTTCAACGGTTTTGATGGATTTTATTGCTTTCGTTCATTGAACTACATTTTTGTTTCAAGCTTGGAAAATGGAGAAGAGGTATTTATCATCTGTTTGTGGCAATGTAGGTGATCGTGCAGTAAATATCGCATGAGCGGAGTCTTGAAGCACCTCCTTACTTTTTCTCTCCCAATTAACTTGTGAGTGGCTATAATTCGATTTGTTCATCCTTCTTCCAAGTCTTCACATCAAAAAATCTTGTATTCTTGGTTGTTCCAATCAGACGATACCTTAATAACTAAAAGATGAGAAGATAAAAAGGAATAGACTTGGATTACTTCTGGCTTGTCAATAAACTTATGAATGATTACCTTGTTGCATGCTAGTTCGCTTAGAATATTCTTTCATCGTGTTTCAATTCTAGATGGAATATACACTTCTTTTATATTTATGCTATGTATAGAACATAATTTGCTATGCAATAAAATGATTAGGAAGACTATAGAAAATAGGTCATGCCATGTTACTTGACTCATGCTCGTGTTGCCTTGTACTGCATAATTTAATAACTTATTATTAGATGCCGCTTGATCACGAACAACTTGTGCACAAGGTCTTAGTTCCTACGGATGGTCGCTGGGGCACTAGAACCGATCCGATCCGGACGGAACTTCATGTTAGTCTCATGTGCTGGACGGAATGGCTTATAGCGCCTTATATGCTTTCATTGCATACCATCCTCGTCAATAACTAGAAATCTTCTACTATGGCATCATGCTAGTAATTCCCATGTATATTTAAACTGTGCATACTAACTATGTCTTCTTGAAAGAGAAGGTCATGGTAAGTATTGTGCAGGTGGTACAGACGGGCATGTAAAAGTCACCAGGTGGTGTCATATTTATTTCAGTAAATTTTTATAACTACTGCATGCTTGTATATTGAACTAAGGCAAGATAGAAAGACCATATAATAACTTGCATGCTTCACATAAACAATATATTGATTGGTATAGTTGGGTTAGCTCGCATTCATCGGTGAATTTTGATGTACTGACCCTCGTTACAACTGGTTCCCAGCGCCAAGGCGATCCAGCAAGGATCTAGAGTGACTTCCCAATCCATTCCACCTATTGGCACACCCTGATCGTGCCTTCGAAGAGACGTTTTGAAGTTCCAGGAGCTCGTGCACACACCTTATACAGCTCCGTGGAAAGGCGATAGCTTCGCTTGAAGGTGTCTATAGCTTTGAAGTTTTAGTAAAATGATGTAATGTATCGTACGGTTATCTCATTTTGCATCAACTTTTTTAAGCCCATTAGGTAAATATCTGACTCGTTCAAGTGTTTGTAAAAGTTGTTCATTATCAATAAAGAGAACGTTTCTATGTTTCCATATTGTGTTTAATTATCTGCGTACTCTGAATATGTGCTCGTTATATAAAAATACCTTGGCCTTGTGCATTGCGCAACCTAGGTACGCACGACATCATGCCTGGGGCACGACTATCGATTCTACATAATCGGAGCATGACACACTCTAGGGTTAGGGTTAGGTTGGTTACAATGTCCAAAATGCCCTCAAAGGTTTGTCATGAAGGGTTTCACAATAAAGGGTTTAACTAAAGAAGGTTCTAATTAAAATGAATGAGATATCATATTCATTCTCTCTACTTTAACTAATAAACCAAGACTAAATAAATGGGTTATATTTTTGGTCATGACAAGTCTAGTTGGGTTCAAGTCTAGTTGTGTTCATTAGAAACTAGTCTAACGAGAACTCTAAGCATTAGAGTTTTTTTTGTACTTTTTTTGTTCTATTCTAATTAATACAAAAAGTTCGTTCAAGTTTTCCCGTATTTTTGTGATGTCGACAAAAATAGAGACTCTACTGGGGATGAAATTCTCCTCTAATGAGAAGTTGGTAATGCACTCCGACGAAAGCAAGATGGGTTCAACCCAGGAAATGCTGGTGGTTTATTTCGGCCAACAGGTGTTCGGAGAGATGCTGGACAAGATGAGTTCCGTATCGAGGCCCGCAAGACCTCGCAAGACTTGGATCGCAAAGGCCACTGTGTCGCGCCCACAGTCCTCGAAAGATGTGCTCCCAACCACCACCATTTGGGATGCGCATGAGGTTGACGCATATCTTGTCTCTGTCTTCGCAGCCACTCCTGAGAAGAACTGTGCTAAGTCTCAAGAGCTGCTCCCACAGCAAGATGCTTCAAATAAGAAGCACTCTGCATCAAATTGCAAACACATGAGGTCTTCTTCGCATATTAAGGCCGAAGAGCAAGATTATGTCTTCGCCAGAATCTCCTATGTCACTAATATGGATCCTATATACTATGCGCCTGTCACCCTCACTTTTCCAAATAGGGGTAGTTGAGTAATTTGGCATAGTTTTATTATTTTAGAAATTAAATATTACTTAGTGTGCTATATAATTATTTGGTGCCTTGTATTATTTATTTATAGTTATTAGGCTAGAAATCTTCAGATAAAAAAGTCGATCGTTCTCCTCCATTTTAGAGAGCCAAAAAAGGATCTTTCGTATATAATCCTACATAATATCAAATGTTATCAGTTCCGGTACATATTAATTTGACTTGACAGTAGTGAACCCAATTAGACTTGTCATGATAACTTATTGAGCCCAACATGGACTAGGCTCATTAGACCCATTTTTACTAATTAATTAGAAGTATTAGACTAATTTGTATTAGTGTAGAAACTCCCAAAATAGCTATCCTTAATTATTCTTCATAATTCATCATGTAGTGGCATTGTAGACTGTTGCTTGTGACTTGGAGAGGGGAAAAGGGGTCCAGCCACTATAGAAGAGGCTTTTTTTTTTCTCTCTCTCTCTTTCTCTCCTCTTTATTTGCACTCATTTCTAGATCCCAAAATTCCTACATCCTTCACTTCATCCCTCAATCAATCCCTCTCAATTCTTTCACATTCTCTCTTATTCTTATCATTCAAGGAGCATTAGAACTTGGAGTAGCAAGGAGCACTTGGAGAAAGAGCTTTAGCAAGGAAATTCTGTTTAGATCGTGTTCGTAGGAATAATTTATTGGGAATCCATCTCCCAATAGATATAATTCTAAATTTACCTTTATTGTAGGTTCCAAATCAAGCATTTCACCCTTAAGAACCCTCTCATAGAATAGGTCTACCTATAGGATGAAGTTCTAGGCTCTATTGATGTGATTTGACAATTCTACATAGATTTTTGTGAGCAATTTAGGGAATTACGAGAGTGACACATCAAGTATGTGTGTCATTATACCAATTTAGTCTAATTAGACTTAGATCTGGGTTGGGGGACTAGTTATGTGTCCATAATTGGATACAAGCAGGCCGTATCACGATATGGTGTGATACAGAGCTCATTTTGGATATTTTATAAAATTACTCCTCAATTCTCATTGTAGGAAGTTACTTTAATTGTATTAGGATGTATTTGATACATATAAATGCTATATATGGAAGAACTTGGGTTTTGGTTCTTCATCTGGACATATATAATGAATTTCTCAATTATACTCTATAGGTGTTCGACTAATTGACACTAGTGCACATAAATACATAGGTGTATATATATATAATTACCTATATATCAGTGTGGGTATGTTTTTGTATGTATATATGGGAAGGAAATGTTATCAGTTTAGAGCAGTAAAGGCAAGACTTTATTAGCAGCCTAGAATTAGAAGAGGTAGTACCAGCAGCAAGGTGGCCTTGGGTACTCCAATGTAGTAGTATTTTGGACTTGTGCTCGAATTGGTTCAGAGGAGGAACTTAGAGAATTAAGTCCTGCATACATAAGAAACATGTACCCGGATTCACATTATGAGTATCTTATTTTTGGTTGTACCAGGGTATGGTGTGTGACAGAAGGGCTAAGTTAGTAACATACGGATGCAGGACAAGGAATTCATTCGCTCCAGTTCATCACCGTGGGGTGCTCGATATTATTTTTACCGAAGAAGGATGGGTTGCTACGCATATTTATCGAATATAGAGCTCTTAACAACCTCAATATCATGCAGAAATACCTGTTGCCATGAATTGCCGATCTGTTTGATCAGTTGATCAAAGAAAAAGTTTTCTACGAGATAGACTTGTGGTTGGGTTATCACCAGGTGAAAGTGGAGAAGAAGGATATTCCGAAGACAACTTTCATGACTCGATATAGGTAGTTTGAGTTCTTGGTGATGTCGTTTGGGTTTACCAATGCCCCGACGGTATTTATAAACCTGATAAAAATAAGTTGTTCTGCAAGTATCTTGATAAGTTTATGGTGGTATTCTTGATGATATTATGGTGTATTTGAAGACCCCGGAGGAGCCAGAGAAGTACCTGAGGATAGTTCTAGAGACCTTAAGAAATAAGAAGCTGTTTGGAATAATTTTGAAGTATGAGTTCATCTATGATAAGGTTGAATTTTACGGACATGTGATTACAGGAGACAGGATCTCAGTAGACCCAATGGAGATTTCAGCAGTTGAGTCATGGTCTACCCCGAGTTCAATGGTAGAGATCAGGAGCTTTCTTGGATTGATAAGCTATTATCGGAGATTTATTCAGGATTTCTTCAAGATTGCATAGCCGATGACTAGGCTAACAAGGAATGACGTAGAGTTCGTCTGGACAGAGTGTTAGACTGCATTTGAGGAGCTGAAGAAGAGGTTGACAACAGCTCCAATTTTGATATTGTCATCGGGGATAGGAGGATTTACCATCTATAGCGATGCTTTGGGTAAGGGTTTGGGTTATGTGTTACAGCAGAACGAGAAGGTGATTGCTTGTACATCCAAGATTTGGGTTGTTTGTTGGAGGACTTGGAGAGCTTGGGCATTAAGGTGATAGCTCCTGGTTTTGCTATGCAGATGTGGTGGTTGCAGATACACTCAGAGTTGATGGACAGGATCAAGGCAGCCCAGTATGAGGATATATCTCTTAGGAGCATCAGAGCTCAAGTGAGAGTAGGATTGGAGGATGATTCCACCATTGCTGAGGATGGTTCTTTGCGACATGGTGCTAGATTATGTGTGCCTAGTAGGGAGCTGTGTGAGGAGGTGTTGCAGAAAGTGCATCACTCTTAGTATTCTATACATCTAGGTGCCAACAAGATATTTTGGGATACACGAGAGAGTGTGTGATAGTATGGCATGAAGAGGGAAGTGGTACAGTTTGTATCCAGATGCTTAGTGTGCCAGCAGATAAAAGTCGGGAGGTAGAGGCCAGGTGGTTTACTTCAGCCATTACCCATTCCAAAGTGGAAGTGGGAGCACATTACTATAGATTTTGTGTCCGGACTTCCATGATCTCCAGGAGAAAAAGATACGATTTGGGTCATCATTGACAGGTTGACCAAGTCTGCCCACTTTTTGCCTTTTAAGGTCGATTTGTATACGTAGAAGCTGACAGAGATGTATGTGAGAAAGATCGTCAGGATACATGGGGTTCCATTCAGCATAGTCTCGGATCGGGATAGTCATTTCACTTCTTATTTCTGGAAGAGTTTGCAGCCGAGTTTGGGCACCCAGCTCAAGTTCAGTACTGCATATCAACCCAAGACAGATGGACAGTCAGAGAGGATCATTCAGATTCTCGAGGATATGCTGCGCACCTGTGTACTAGATTTTGGAAGATTTTGGGAGGACCATCTCCATTTGGTAGAGTTTGCTTACAACAACAGCTACCAGGCTAATATAGAGATATCACCATTTGAGGCTTTGTATGGTCAAAGATGTCGTACTCCCTTATCATGGGACAATATTGGAGAGTTTTTCTAGGGCCAGAGATAGTTGTGGATGCAGCGGATCATAGACAGACTTCGGGTGGCACAGGACAGACAACAGCATTAGACCGATAGCCATTGGAGACTTTTAGAGTTTGAGGTATAGTTTTAGATTTTCTTTTGTGCTTGATATGGGTTGTTTGTTATAGATTAAGTTCTTAGAGTTGTATTTGGTTCTAGGTGGGTGGTTTGGTGTTTTGGACAATTTCTCCGAAATGAGGCATAATTCGCTTCGGTGGAGGCGGGAAGCTTAGTCCGCGATTCATCGGACCTTTTAGTATTCTCGAGAAGGTCGGTGCAGTTGCTTACAGACTAGACTTGCCACCTACATTGGAGGTAGTGAACAACGTGTTTCACGTGTCACAGTTAAGACGGAACATGGCGGATCCTATTCACATGTTGGATCACTCGGAGATAGAGGTGGTCCCTACTCTTAGCTATCCAGAGCAGTCAGTTGAGATTCTGGATCAGAGAGAGAAGGTGTGGAGGAACCAGACTATTCCTTTGGTACGCGTCGCATGGAGGCATCACTCTCTAGGAGAGTCTACCTAGGATAGAGATGATGAATTGCTAGAGCGTTACCCATATTTATTTGTGCCTTGAGGTATGTTCTTTCTGGGTTATCTTATGTTCGGTTTTATTTATTTTTCTGGGGGTAGTTAGTCTTTAAATTTTGAGGACAAAATTATTTTAAGTGGGGTATACTTGTCACTACCATATTTTCTAGAAAAATGGTAGTTTGGTAATTTTATAATTAATTAAATATTGTGCATGTTGAATAATTATTTATTGTATTATTTATTTATTATTAGATATTAGCATATTATTTTGGACTTATGTTACTGGACGTAACTAGTTTAGATTAGATCCATGGACAAACAATTAATTCTAGTTAGAATTGAGCCCAATAATAAGCCCAATTATTAGGAGAATGATTAATTAAGTTAAACCAATTAGACTAGAACCTTCATTCCTTAATTATTTTCTTTGTGAGAGGCCCTAAGGGATATTTTAGACTTTACCTAGTAACTTGGGGAAGGGGAAGGGGAAGGGGCCGGCCATATTTAAAATTTGGGAAAATTTTCTCTCTTTTCATTTTTTTATTTCAAATCTAGATCTAGAATTTTTTCTTCCAAATTTTTTTATTCCCACATCAAATTCTACACAAATTTTTTCCCAATTCCTTCCCAAATCATTATTGGAGGCTATTAGAGCAAGGATCTATAAGGAGAAAGTAAGAATCTACAAGGAGGAGCAAGGATCTACAAGTTGAAGGCTCTTTTTACTAATTTGGAACTTTTATTGAGAATCCATCTCCCAATAGCTATAATTCAGTCTTTTCCTCTAATTAGACTCTAAATCTGTGTTTTAATCATTAGGAACCACCCCATATGCTAAGGCTATCCATAGAAATTATAATTAGTTTCATAGGAGGCATATGGAGAAAGTTATGTGGTATTTTGTGTCAATTTTGGAAGAATTTTGAGATTGACACATCTTGTATTTGTCAATAGGTCAATTAGACCAAATTGACATATGTGTGATTGTGTGTGGCTAGTGTCGTATCCATAATTGGATACGTGTAGGCCGTATCCCGATAATTTGTAGATACAGATTGATTTGGGAGTTTTCTTCTGACACGGGGGTTTGAGCATATCACATTTTGACACAGACACGTAGATGAGTGGTTAGTCTTCGTATTGTTCATAATTATTATTTTAGACTTGCTCGTGTCCGTTGGAATACAATTGGTTGTGTGTTGGAGCCGTATCGCAAGCGTATCAAAGATCTAGTGTGATAAGGGTGCGATACACTTCACGTGTTGTTCTTGGCAATTTAATTCAATTATAGATATTAAAAATATTGTAATTATAATTATTATGTGATATATATATATGTATATTTATATATTTAATCTAGAATTCATGTTGATGTATTGGTGATCATGGGAGAGTAGAAGTTCATGTGCTACATATATATATATATATATATATATATATATATATATATATATATATGTTTGTGATTTATATATATATATATGGTGAGTAGATGTATATATATATATATATATATATATATATATATATATATATATATATATATGATATGTGTATTTATGTGTGTGAGCTTGAGGGGAGAAGAAACAATGGAAAAACAGTGAAAAAATAATAAAAACAGTAAAGAAAAACAATGATAAGAAGTGGGAGAAAAGCTGTTCCAGCAAAAGCAGCTAAAAAGCAACAGGAAGCAGAAGCCAAGAAACAGCAGCAGAAGCAGCCGCAGAAAGCTGAAGCAGTAGCGGTAAGCAGCAGAAGCAGAAAGCAGCAGCAGCAGCAGCGGCAATAAGCAGTGGCAAGCGCAGTAAATAAGCAGCGGCTTATTGAAAAGCCGGTAAGCTGTAAGCTAGTATATATATATATATATATATATATATATATATATATATATATATATATATATATATATATATATAAGTTAATTGTCAATAAGCAGCGGCTTACTTATTAAAAATTGAAAAGTCGGTAAGCTGCAAGCTAGTATATATATATATATATATATATATATATATATATATATATATATATATATATATATAAGTATAATTAGTTTATATTAATAAGCTAATAGTTATGTATATATTATAAATAAGTTAGTATATATTATATATGAGATCTATATATGCATAAACACTAGTTAACATTAGTTAGCATTATTTCTATATTACCTTGGGGTACACCAAGGTAATAAGAGTGAGATATCTTGGGTACGGATATTAAATATCAAGGGCTATATTAGGATATTAGTTTTATATAATATTGTCATAAGTTTAAATACATATTAATGTATAGTGAGGTGTATAGGTATTAATATATATTGGATATTGAATTACCTTGAGATACCAAGGTAATGTCAAGGTATTGGGTTTTATTCAAGGTATATGGGTTTGAACATCAAGATAAGTGTGTAGGTGGTGTGATACCGCTTTTGGTTCAAAGCCAAAGTTTCCACTTAGTATTAGTTTAGTTAGGAGTATTATATATTGTTGTTTGTATACATATTATAATACTTTCATATCTACTAAATTGCGTATCTTAGGATACAGTGTCTTGTTGGTTTCTTAGTATCCTAGTATAGCTAGTATGGCCTAGTTATATAGTGTATGGACCCAATATCCTAGAGAATGACTCATACAACCTAGAAATAGCTAATTTGACCAAGTCTGACCAGTTTGACCTAGAGTTGACCTAGTTTGACTGTTTTGACTTAGAAATGACTTTATGACCTCGAAGTTGACTAGTTTAACTTATTTTTAATCCAAAATATTGTATTGATGTAATATTGCATATTTAGGTCTTCGAGGCACTGTACCGACTATCTTTGATAATGTTTATCGGATTTTAGGCAAGTACATTTTCTGATAGTTTCTCATTTATGATATCCTCTATGTCGCTTATATCTAGTGTAGATATCCTTGATTTCTTGACACGATGTGTATACGGATTGGTACATTCAGATCTCGTCATGAGATATTATTCTTTGGTATTTATGGTGTATCTTGTGCAAGCTTTGTTTCCTTATTCTTCTAGTGCAAATACAGACATTGGTTCATGAGAAGAGTAGCGCCCATCTTGTGGAAACCCGTGTCATAACGTACCATGGTTGGATCCACTATATCAATTGGGAGAGGGGAGTATTTAGTGTAGATATGTGATCATACCCTCCTTGTGCATGTCTTGTTTATTGTGAGTGTTGGTCATACACCGCACGTATGATTAACCAGGTCATAATTCTTGTACAAGTTTCCAAGCTGATCACATGTTAAAGCTGGTACTTACTCACTTAGTTATTAGTATTTCTTATTCATTTCTATATTGCTCATATTTGTATATATTTCCTTTATTTTCTTTATTGCATATCTCTTGTATCTATATATTGTATCTTGTATATTCATAACTATTTACTATCACATAGTTTATATCAATTATTAGAACAGTTGTTAGATATGTACTTTGCTCCTTTTCTAACTGGATATATTTTTCCCAGATAACACTGAAGAGTGGTACCCCACTCACTGCGGGTCTCAGGACGTAATTGGCTTAGAGCCAGAGACCTTGGCTCGGGAGGGTCTCATCCCGATTGAGACAGACGACCCAGGACTCATAGCATAGTAGTTAGATTCTTTTGTACTGGATTTGTCTCCAGCATGTTGTTAGTAGTATTCCTTTATATGACTCATTGGATATTATCTCTTTTTGTGAGTTATATTGTGACTCTTCAGTTCTTTTATCTTTTTCGTGTGATTATTCTATCTTATAGATCTGTGATTGAGTATTCATATTTTATTGGTGGCATTATTATATCTTGATTGCTAGATAGATAGTTTACCCAAATAGTGTTCTACCGTCGATACTGTGGCGTAGGCTGGGCATTGTTCACTACTTGCATCCCTACACCGGGTGCGGGTCGTGACACATTTTAAGTGGTGGCCTATGCAGGTCTTCGAGGTCATAATTAGTGCGATTTGTAGTGGTACTCTGATTTGAGTGCTATGACGAGCCTGTTTCAGGATATAGGATATAAGCTATAGGCTGAGGATACTCAATCACATCTAGGAAAAACTTTATTGATTCATTTCAACTGTACTTCCTTAATATTGATATTTGATCTTTAAGTGTCCTTCTTTGATTGCCTTATATCATGTGCCATATTGATTCTTTCCTTTTGCTTTGCCTCAGAATACCACCTAAGACTAGATCACAGCAGGGGAAGCAGTTTCTGAGAGATCTGTGACTTCTCGAGGGCCTGCACCAATCACTTCTCTGGTGATTGGTGTATCAGCTGCGTTCGGGGTTCCACTACCAATTCAGAGGACTATTTCGTCTGTGTCTGAGAGACTTCCACCTCCACCTTCTGTGCTGACATATATGACTCAGGTGTTCACACTGTTTTATGAGATATTGGAGGCTCAAAGGGCCCAGTCCGAGGAACACAAGAGGTAGACTGACGTATTGCGATAGGGTATTGAGAGTGCTCATCAGCTTGCCCTTGCCGTAGTAGAGAAAGGTGTTCCGGTCCAGCAACAGGTTATTCTGCAGGTTGCCCAGCTTCGGCCAAGCAATATCCAGGACTTCAAAAAGCTGGAACCTCGGGTCTTCAACGGGACGGAAGGCATCTTCTATGCTGATGATTGGCTCGAGGATATTGAGCATCTCATGAGGGTGTCCCATCTTGCTGAGGATCTGAAGGTTGAGGCAGTAGGACTTCAGCTATTCGGCATTGCCCGCACTTAGTTCAGGATTAAGCCACTTCTTGCTGATGTGGGACAGTCTTGGGAGGTGTTCAAAGACCTTTTCAAAAGGAAGTTCTTTGCTCGGACAAACAGGTTAGACTTGGAAAGGTAGTTTGAGAGCCTTACTCAGGGGAGCATGTCTGTTGAGGAATATGCCGCAGGGTTCGGTAGGCTGAGCCATTTTTTGGAGTATTTAGTGAGAGAGCCGGAGGTTCGAGCTATCCGTTTCTGTGAGGGTCTGAACAGGGAAGTGAAGACCCTCATTTCGTCTTTCTCTGAGACCTATTCGGAGATAGTTGCGGAGGCACGCAAGGTTGAGCGAGAGTTGGGCTTGAAACCCAAGAGAGATCATGATTCTTTTCTGGGGGCTAATAGTAGCACGGTGACTGCTAAGCGTCATCATTTCTTGTCCAGGCCTTCTCAGCAGCCACAGCAGCACCAGACTCTAGCTAGGGCACCATTTCACCAGGTACCATAGCAATAGAGACTGTCACAACAAGCTCCTTGCCACTTCTGCAAGAAGCCTGGCCACATCTGGAAAGTTTACAGGAAGAGGTTGGAAGTTTGTTTGTATTATGGTATCGAGGGTCATCAGCTGAGAGAGTGTTCTTCCAATCCTCGTCGTGCAGTTCAGGGAGCAACTCTAGCTCAAAGGACACAGGAGAGGCCACCTGCAGTACTGCCGAAGGGACCGCCACTTTCGACCCAGCAGCAACATTATGTCAAGCACCAGCACCAGCGTCAGGGAGGTGCACGTCAGGGACGAGCGTTCGCTATGATGGTCGAGGAGGCCGAGGCCACCGTAGATGTCATCGTAGGTTCTGTTCTTCTTGATTCCATTCCAGTTTTAGCTTTGTTTGATAGTGGTGCTTTCCATAGTTTTGTATTTTTTTTTTCTCTGAAGCATCATTTGGTAGCTGAGTCTTTGCTTAGGACTTGCAAGATCATGACCGGGGGAGACATTATCCTAGATAGTAATATTTGCAAGGATCGGAAAGTTACTCTGGAAGGCCAGGAGCTGAGTGCATATCTACTTGTAATGCCTCTTCTGAGCTACAATATTATATTCGGGATGGATTAGTTGAGTAGGCACCATGGTAGTACAGATTGTAGAGGAGGTAGAGTTTTGTTTAGCCTGTCAGGAGAGCTAGAGTTTGAGTTTGCTAAAAGATCTATAGAGAAGGGAGAATGCATTATCTGTGGAGCTATGGTGGAAGACAAGGAGTTCCCGCATCTGTTAATAGCAGAGTTCTTGGATGTGTTTCCTGAGAAATTGCCAGGATTGCCGCTAGATCGAGATATTGACTTCTCTATAGATATGGTGCCAGGTGCAGAACCAATTTCATAGCATGTCTATAGAGTGAACAACAGTGAGCTGGTCGAGCTGAAGAAGCAAGTGGATGAATTGCAGGATAAGGGGTTTATCAAATCTAGTTCTTTAACGTAGGGAGCCCCGGTATTATTTCTACCGAAGAAGGATGGGTCGGTGCGCATGTGTATCGAATACAGGGCATTGAATAATCTCACTATCAAGAATAAATATCCATTATCACGGATTGATGACCTGTTCGATCAGTTGAGTGGTGCCAAGGTCTTTTTTAAGATAGACTTGAGATCAGGCTACCACCAGGTAAAAGTAAAGCCGGAGGATATTTTAAAGACTGCTTTTAGGACTCGGTATGGCCAGTATGAGTTTATGGTGATATCGTTTGGGTTGACTAATGCCCCGATGGTATTTATAAATTGGATGAACAAGGTGTTCCACCAGTATCTTGACAAGTTCGTGGTGGTGTTCATCGATGACATACTCATATACTCGAAGATAGCGGAGGAGCACGAGGAGCATTTGAGGATTGTGTTGGATGTGCTAGGAAGGAGAAATTGTATTGGAAGCTGTCCAAGTATGAGTTCTTCCTAGACAAGGTAGAGTTCTTAGGATATGTTGTGACTGGGGATAGAATTTTGGAGGATCCAAAGAAGATCGCAGCAATAGAATCTTGGAAGATCCCGAGTTCAGTGGTAGAGATCAGAATTTTCTTGGGTCTAGCAGGCTACTACAGGAAGTTTGTGTAAGATTTTTCGAGGATTGCCGAGCCAATGACTAGACTCACCAGGAAGGATATAGAGTTTGTTTGGATAGAGGAGGGCCAGGTTGCTTTTAAGGAATTAAAGAAGTAGTTGACGTCTGCTCCTATTTTGACGTTGCCATCAGGGTCATGAGATTTCACTATTTATATTGATGTATTGGGGAAAGGTCTGGGTTGTGTTCTTCAGCATAATGAAAAAGTGATTGCCTATGTATCTAGGCAATTGCATCCTCATGAGAAGAACTATCCTACCCACGATTTGGATTTGGCAGTAGTCATATTTGCCTTACAGTTATGGAAATACTATTTGTACGAAGAGCATATAGAGATCTTCATAGATCACAAGAGCTTAAAGTATGTTTTCACTCATAAGGAGTTGAACATGAGGCAACTTCAGTGGCTGAAACTGATGAAGGATTTTGACATATCTTTGCAGTTTCATCTAGAAAAGACAATGTAGTTGTCGATGCCTTGAACTAGTATCCTGTAGCTATGTTAATGACGTAGGATCGGTATTTATTGGAGGACTTGGAGAGCTTGGGCTATGAGGTGATAGTTCCTGGTTTTGCTATGGATATGTGGGGTTGCAGATACACCCAGAGTTAACGGACAGGATCAAGGCAGCCTAGTTTGAGGATGTATCTCTGAGGAGTATCAAAGCTAAGGTGGGAGCAGGATTAGAGGATGATTTCACTATTGTTCGGGATGATTTCACCATTGCCGAAGGAAAGACACAATTTGGTTCATCGTTGACAGGTTGACCAAGTCGGCCCACTTTTTACCTTTCAAGGTGGGTTTGTCTACGGAGAAGCTGGCAGAGATGTATGTAAGACAAATCGTCAGGATACATAGAGTTCCCGTCAGCATAGCCTCGGATTGGGATAGTCATTTCACTTCTCATTTTTGGAGGAGTTTACAGGCAATTTTGGGCACCCAGCTCAAGTTCAGTACTACATATCACCTCCAGACAAATAGAATGTCAGAGAGGACCACTCAGACTCTCGAGGATATGTTGCGCACCTGTGTACTAGATTTTGGGGGATCTTGGGAGGACCATCTCTATTTGGTAGAGTTTGCTTACAACAACAACTACCAGGCTAATATAGAGATGTCACCATTTGAGGCTTTATACGGTTGGAGATATCGTACTCCCTTGTCATTGGACGATATTGGAGAGAAAATTTTGCTAGGACCAAAGATGGTTGTAGATGCAGCGGAGAAGGTTAAGCTGATCAGAGACAAACTTTGGGTGGCGCAGGACAGACAGCAGCATTGGGCCGATAGCCACCGGAGACCTTTGGAGTTTGAGATATAGTTTTAGATTTTGTTTTGTGCTTGATATTGGTTGTTTATTATAGATTAAGTTCTTAAGGTTATGTTTTATTCTATGTGGGTGGTTTGGTATTTTTGAGAATTTTTTCGACATGAGGCACAATTTGCTTCGGTGGAGACGGGAAGCACACTCCACGATTCATCGGACCTTTTAGTATTCTCGAAAGGGTCGGTACAGTTGCTTACAGAATAGACTTTCCACCAGCATTGGAGGAAGTGCACAACTTGTTTCACGTGTCTTATTTGAGATGGTACATGGCGGATCCTATTTACGTGTTGGATCACTCGGAGATAGAGGTGGGCCCTACTCTTAGCTATCCAGAGCAGCTAGTTGAGATTCTGGATTGGAGAGAGAAGGTGCTGAGGAACTAGCCTATTTCTTTGGTACACGTCGCATGGAGGCATCACTCTACGAAGGAGTTTACTTGGGAGAGAGAGAATGAAATGCGATTGCGTTACCCATATTTGTTTGTGCCTTGAGGTATGTTATTTTTGGGTTCTGTTCTGTTATATTATTTTTTATTTTCTGGGGGTAGTTCATCTTTGAATTTTGAGGACAAAATTATTTTAAGGGCGGTAGACTTGTCACTACCATATTTTCTAGGAAAGGATATTATGGTTATTTAATAATTAATTAAATATTGTGCATATTGAATAATTATTTATTGTATTATTTATTTATTGTTAGATGTTAACATATTATTTTAGACTTGTGTTAGTGGACCTAACTAGTTTAGATTAGATCCATGGACCAAAATTTAATTCTAATTAGAATTGAGCCCAATAATAATCCCAATCATTAGGAGGATGATTAATTAAGTTAAACCAATTAGACTAGAACCTTCCTTCCTTAATTATTTTCTTTATAAGAGGCCCCAAGGGGTATTTTAGACTTTACATAGTAGCTTGTGGAAAGGGGAAGGGGCCGACCATATTTAAAAATGGGGGGAAATTTCTCTCTATTTATTTTTCATTTCAAATCTAGATCTAGAATTTTTTTTTCCAAATTTCTTCATTCCCACATCAAATTCCACCCAAATTTCTTTCCAATTCCTTCCCAAATCAATATTAGATGCTATTAAAGGAAGGATCTACAAGGAGGAAGCAAAGATTTATAAGTTGAAGGCCATTTTCACTCAATTTGGAGATTTCATTGGGAATCCATCTCCCAATAGGTATAATTTAGTTTTTCCCTCTAATTAGACTCTAAATCTGTATTTTAATCATTAAAAACTATCCTATATGCTAAGGCTACCCATATGAATTGGAATTAGGTTCATAGGAGGCCTATGAAAAAAAATTATGTGATATTTTATATCAATTTTGGGGGAATTCTGAGATTGACACATCTTGTGTTTGTCAATAGGTCAATTAGACCAAATTGACATGTGTGTGATTGTGTGTGGTTAGTATCATATCCATAATTGGAAACGTGTAGGCCGTATCCAAATAATTTGAAGATACGGATTGATTTGGGAGCTTTCTTCCGACACGGGGGTTTGAGCATGTCACATTTTGACACTGACACGTAGATGAGTGGTTAGCTCTCGTATTGTTCATAATTATTATTTTAGACTTGCTCGTGTCCGTTGGGATATAATTGGTTATGTGGTGGAGCCGTATCGCAAGCGTATCATAGATCTAGGGTGATACAGGTGCGATACACTTCACGTGTTGTTCTTTGCAATTTAATTCAATTATAGATATTACAAATATTATAGTTATAATTATTATGTGAAATATATGTATATGTATATGTATATGTATATTTATATTTATATATTTGATCTAGAATTCATGTTGATCTGTCGGTGATCATAGGAGAGTAGAAGTTCATGATATATATATATATATATATATATATATATATAAACCACATACATATATTTATAATATATATATATAGTTATAAATATATGTATGTGGTTTATATATATATATATGAGATATGTATTTATGTGTGTGAGCTTGAGGGGAGAAGAAACAATGAAAAAACAGTGAGAAATTAATGAAAACAGTGAAGAAAAGTAATGATAAGCAATGGAAGAAAAGCTGAGAGAAGCAGCAGCAAAAGCAGCTAAAAACCAGCAGGAAGCATAATCCAAGAAGCAGCAGAAGAAGTAGCCGCATAAAGTAGAAGCAGAAAGCAGCAGCGGCAGTAGGCTGCGGCAGCAACAGTCAATATGTAGCGGCTTATTGAAAGCCGGTAAGCTGTAAGCTAGTACATATATATATATATATATATATATATATATATATATATATATATATATATAAGTAAGTTAGCTTATTTGATGAACAAGGTAGTAGCAGTCAATATGCAGTCAATATACTAGTTTATCAAATACCCACTGCATATTGACTGCTACTACCTAGTTTATCAAATAAGCTAACTTACTTATATATATATATATATATATATATATATATATATATATATATATATAAGAATAATTAGTTTATATTAATAAGCTAATAGTTATGTATATATTATAAATAAGTTAGTTTATATTATATATGATATCTATATATGCATAAACACTAGTTAACATTAGTTAGCATTATTTCTAGATTACCTTGGGGTGCACCAAGGTAATGAGAGTGAGATATCTTGGGTACGGGTATTAAATATCAAGGGGTATATTAGGATATTAGTTTAGTATAATATTGTCATAAGTTTGGATATATATTAATGTATAGTGAGGTGTATGCGTATTAGTTATATATTAGATATTAAATTACTTTGAGATACCAAGGTAATGTCAAGGTATTGGGTTTTATTCAAGGTATGAGTGTGTAGGTGGTGTGATACCCCTTTTGGTTCAAAGCCAAGGTATCCACTTAGCATTAGTTTAGTTAGGAGTATTATATATTGTTGTTTGTATACATATTATAATACTTTCATATCTACTCAATTGCGTGTCTTAAGATACGGTATCTTGTTGGTTTCTTAGTATCCTAGTATAGCTAGTATGGCCTAGTTACATAGTGTATGGACCAAATATCCTAGAGATGGACTCATACAACCTAGAAATAGCAACTTTGACCAAGTTTGACTAGTTTGACCTAGAATTGACCTCGTTTTACTATTTTGAATTAGAAATGGCTTCATGACCTAGAAGTTGACTAGTTTAACTTATTTTTATTCCAAAATCTTGTATTTATATAATATTCCATATTTTGGTCTTTGAGGTACCGTACCGGACATCTTTGATACTATTCACCGGATTTCAAGCGAGTACATTCTCTGATAGTTTTTTATTTATGATATTCTCTATATCTTTTATATCTAGTATAGATATCCTTGATTTCTTGACATGATGTTTACACGGATTGGTATATCCGGATTTCGTCATGAGATATTATTCCTAGGTATTTACTGTGTATCTTGTGTAATCTTTTTTCCTTGTTCTTCTTGTACAAATACAGACATTGGTTTATGAGAAGAGTAGCACATTTCTTGGAAAAACCCGTGTCATAAAGTACCATGGTTGGATCCACTATACCAGTCAGGGATGGGAGTATTTATTATAGATATGTGATCATACCCTCCTAGTGCATGTCTTGTTCCTTGTGAGTGTTGATCATACACCACACGTATGATTAACCAGGTCATAATCCTTGTGCAAGTTCCCAAGCCGATCACATGTTAAAGCTGGTACTAACTCAGTTAGTTATTAGTATTTCTTGTTATTTCTATATTGCTCATTCTTGTATTTATTTTTAGTATTTTTTTTATTGTATATTTCTTGTATCTATATATTGCATCTTGTATATTCACATCTATTTACTGTTACATAGTTTATATCATTTATTAGAACTGTTGTTAGAGTTATACTTTGCTCCTTTTCTGACTCGATATATTTTTCCCAGATGACACTAAGGAGTCGTACCACACACATTATGGGCCTCAGGACGTATTTAGCTTAGAACCAGAGACCTTGGCTCAGGAGGGTCTTATCCCGATTGAGACAGACGATCCAGGACTCGTAGCAAAGTAGTTAGATTCTTTTGTACTGGATTTGTCTCCAGCATGTGGTTAGTAGTATTCCTTTATATGACTCATTGGAAATTATCTCTTCTTGTGAGTTATATTGTGACTCTTCAGTTCTTTTATCTTATTCGTGCGATTGTTCCATCTAATATATATGTGAGTATTCATATTTTATTAGTGGCATTATTATATCTTGATTGCTAGATAGATAGTTTATCCAAACATAGTTCTACCGTCGATGTTGCGGCGTAGGCTGGACGTTGTTCACTACTTGCATCCCTACACCGGGTAGGGATTGTGACAAGTTTGTAGGGTAGCTTGGGCACCCAGCTCAAGTTTAGTACCACATATCACCCTCAGACAGATGGGCAGTCAGAGAGGACTATCTAGACTCTCGAGGATATGCTACGCACTTGTGTTTTGGATTTTAGAGGCTCTTGGGAGGATCACCTTCACCTGGTAGAGTTTGCTTCTAACAACAGCTACCAGGCCAATATTGAAATATCACCATTTGAGGCATTGTATGGACGGAGATGCCGCACTCTGTTGTCGTAGGATGATATTGGTGAGAGACCCTTATTGGGACCAGAGATGGTCGTGGATGCAGATGAGAAGGTGAAGCTTATCAGAGATAGATTTTGGATGGCGTAAGACATACATCGGCATTGGACCGATAGCCATCGGAGACCTTTGAAGTTTGAGGTATAGGTTGTTTGTATTGTTTGTGATTGCTTGTTTTAAATAGAGTGCTAAGGCTGTATTTTGTGCTAGGTAGGCGATCTAGTGTTCTTGAGGATTTATCCGACACATGGCAGGACTCGCTTTGGTGAAGGCGGGAAGCTTAGTCTATGGTACATCGGACCCTTCGGTATTCTTAAGAGGGTCTGTGCAGTGACTTACACACTAGACTTACCGCCTGCACTAGAGGGAGTGCACAACGTGTTCCATATGTTACAGCTGAGATGGTACGTGGTAGATCCTAGCCATGTATTGGATCACTCGGAGATCGATGTTGGTCCGACTCTCAACTACCCAGAGCAGCCTGTGGAGATTCTGGATCACAGGCAGAAGGTGCTGCAAAACCAGACGATTCCTTTGGTACACGTCATGTGGAGGCATTACTCTCTAGGGGAGTCTACCTAGGAGTGAGAGGTCGAGATGCACGAGCAATATCCTTATCTGTTTAAGACATGAGGACAAAATTTTTCTATGGTGGGTAGGATTGTCACCCTCACTTTTCCAAATAGAGGTAGGCTAGTAATTTAGCGTAGTTATATTATTTTATTAATTAAATATTACTTAGTGTGCTATATAATTATTTGGTGCCTTGTATTATTTATTTATGTTAATGGGTTATCCTATTAATTAAACTTGACACTAGTGAACCCAATTAGACTTGTCATAACAACTTATTGAGCCCAACATGGACTAATCTCATTAGATCCATTTCCACTAATTAATTAGGAGGATTAGACTAGTTTACATTAGTGTAAAACTTTCCAAAATAGCCATCCTTTATTATTCTTCATAATTCTCATGTAGGGGCATTGTCCACTATAGAAAGGCTTTTCTCTCTCGCTCTCCTCTTCATTTGCATGGATTTCTATATCCCCAAATTCCTATATGCCTAATTTACTTCATCCCTCCATCAATCTCTCTCAATTATTTTATATTCCCTCTCATTCTCATCACTCAAGGAACATTGGATCTTGGAGTAACAAGGAGAACTTGGAGAAGGAGCTTTGGCAAGGAAATCGTGTTCGAATCATGTCCGTGGGAATACTTCATTGGGAATCTATCTCCCAATAGGTACAATTATGAATTCACCTTTATTGTAGGTTCCAAATTATGCATTTGACCCTTAGGAACTCTCTCATGGCATAGCGCTACCTATGGGATGAAGTTTAAGGCTCTAGTGATGTGATTTGACACTTCTACATAGGTTTTTGTGTAAAATTTAGAGGAATTACGAGATTGACACATCAAGTGTGTGTCATGACACTAATTTAGTCTAATTAGACTTCAAATAGGGTTGGGGACTAGCTACGTGTCTAAAATTGGATACGAGCAGGTCGTATCTTGATACGTTATGATAGGGAGCTTCTTTTGGATGTTTTGTGAAATTACTCCTCAATTCTCATTGTAGCAAGTTACTTTAATTATATTAGGATGTATTTGATATATATATATAAATTCTATATGTGGAAGAACATGGATTTTAGTTCTTCATCTGGACATGTATCATGAGTTTTTCAATTATACATTATAGGTGTTCGACTAATTAACACTAGTGCACATAAATACATAGGTGTGTAGTGTATATATATATATATATATATATATATATATATATATATATATAATTACCTATATATCAGTATGTGCTATGTGAGTATCTTTGTGTGTGTGTATGTGGGAGGAAAATGTCATCAGTTTAGAGCAGTGAAGGCAAAACTTTATCAGCAGCCTAGAATTAGAAGAGGTAGTAACAGTAGCAAAGTAGCCTTGGGTACACCAATGTAGCAACATTTTTGACTTGTGCTCGAATTGGTTCAGAAAAGGAACTTGGAGAATTCAGTCCTACGTACATAAGAAACATGTATCCGGATGCACATTATGAGTATCTTATTTCTGGTTGTACCAGGGTATGGTGTGTGATACTAGGTCTAAGTTAGTATATAATGTTTTGGTTAATTAAGTTAGATGTTAATATTAAGCATGGAGTATCAGTTAGCAGGTATATATCAGTTATGTGTAATGAAGGAGTTAGTTAATTTGGTGCAGATGGAGTTGTATCAGTATCAGTTGATATTGATACAAAGTCAAGAGCTTAAGAGGTATTTGATGTAACACTAAGATGTGTGTATATATCTAAGAGAGCTAGTTTAGAGTACAAGAAGGGTAGATTGTTAGTATCAGATAGGTAGTAGTGAGAAGCTTAAGAAGGAAGGATAGGGTGTGGTGACAGTAGATTTGGTGTAGTTGTTCAGTTATCAGGAGTTTACTGATTTAACAGTGAACTTGAACACCAGGATTTAACACCTTGATGTTAGATATTAATGATATAACAACTGTGAAATAGTATTGGGTAAACCAGAAGTTGCAGTACCTGATATCGAAGGAGGAGTTCCTTAGTTCAGGAAGTAGCAGTTAGTGAGTTCAGTTAGGTTCCTCAGTTAGTATAAGCAATGATAACAGTTAGATATCAGTTGGTGTACCAGATTTGATTAGTTATGGTATGCTATAGCTAAGGTACTAGTTACACTCTAAGGTATAATAATTTAACCATCATTAAGATTAATTATACTTATTAGTAAGTAGTATATAACCCATTACCTAGTGTTAATAAGTTAGTATAGCTAATACACTAAGTTTTGGTCTAGAAGCCTAGGTAATAACCTAGTATAGCTAGAATAAGCTAGTATTAGCTAGTTGGTGACCAATATAGACTAATAACCTTAGCTTGGACCTAGAATTGGTGTATGACCTAGTATTTATCTAGAACATCATATTTTAGCCTATTTTGGCATTTTATCACTCTTTGCACCTTTTGACACAATTTTCCTAAATAGGATTGTGTGACACCAGCTTGGACATCGAGATACACCTTTTGCTCAGGACAAGAGGAGAGTACATCTCTTTATTGGTTTTTATTTCATGATAGTATATTTATCACATTCTAGAACTGTATACTTGATTCTGATACAGTGGCTACACGGACTGATATTATATGGATCCTGTCAGGAGATGGTATCCCCTACCATGTTTACCGGGTACTCCTTCACATATATTTTATCAAGTATATCGGGAATTATTATCATGTACTTCGTGTTCATACACTGCTCTATTCAGTGTGTTTATATTTGTGTTCGTAACGTATCATGATTGGATCCATGAGTATAGGTTGGGGACAGGGGAGTAGTAGTTAGTTATGTGATCAAACCCAAGTATAATCTAGTACATATCATTACATATCACACGTGTAATTGAGTTACCATATTATATTCGTGTTCAACCCAAACAAATCACATAACGAACTTGTACTCTAAGGCACATTAGCTAGTTTATCTATTTTTGTTACTTGCATATATTTCATATTGCCTGTTCTTTCTTTCCAGTACATTATCTGTTACCTTTAGTTCGTTTCTATTTCTAATTACTAGTTATGTTGTATTTTTTCTATTACCTGTCATATATGCTCTACCATGTATTTGGAACTGCTTCCAGAGTTTTGTACTTCGCTCTAATCCAGATTGGATATATTTTTCAGATGACTGGTTAGTGGAGATATATTCCACACATTACGTGGCATAGGATGGTGAGCCAGCAGGAGAGATAGTGCCTCTAGTACAAGAGGACGTAGTACTAGCTCTTAAAGAGACTTAACTTTTATTATTGCTTTGTATTTGACTCTTTAGAGCCTTGCATGTATTATAATTTTAGAGATTATTGTGTTGTAAGTAGATGTTAGACTTAAACTTGTATTTGTGACTCTTGTACTTCTTTCTTTATTCTATATCGTGCTATTTATTCCTCTAGTTTGATAGTGTGATTGAGTATTAATTTCATTATCATATATCATTATATTGTTCTCCCTTTGGAGTTGAGTTGACATGAAAGGTACCTTATATATATTGTGTGAGATATTTAGATAGTATTGTTGACCTAGACAACGTTCTATCGCCGATGTCGTAGCGTAGGCTGTACGTTATTCACGTACTTTTGCCCTCATTCTGGGTGCGGGTCGTGAAAGCGCCAGTGAGTGCTAGTTCAAAGAAATCAAAGTAACTCGGGCCATGAGCACCCGAGGGGCTGCATAAGCAGCACATAAAAAGCATGCATCACTGATTGTCACACGCGCTGTTGATAGAAAATTGTATAGGGGCGTCCCATGCGCTCATGCGTCGGATTTGAACCAACCGAGTAAGACTTTTCGAAACCACTTGGGTGAAGTTTCTGCACAGGAACCAAGTTGGGGAGCAAAATTGTGTTGACAAACCCATGCGCCCAGCTTGGTTGCGCGTAGGACGTGGGTCTGTCTTACTTTAAGTTTTCCACCAACAACTTGGGTGCAGTTTCTGCATAAGAATTGGGTCAAGGAGCAAACCTTCCACTTTCACATTCATACACGCATAAAATGGGTATAAAAGTGAAATTTCTATCATCTAATCTGTGCAACGTGATTAGTCACAAGCGCAAGACGAGAGAAACAACTCCCGCACATGAAGTGTCCCCTCCGGGACACACTTCTGCCAGTATTATTATCAATTGCTGCTGTACTAAAATAGCAGTCCCTCCAACCAAACAATCGGTATTCCAGCAACTTCAACCCGCGACACCAGTCCGCCAACGTCGTAAGAGGAGGAATTACTGCTCGCCTCATGCTACTCATCATGAAAGTCTCCTTCTACAAAGTAGATATCACGAAAGAAGAACTCATCCAACCCAACAGTCTCTACCAGTACATCAAGGAACCAACCATGGGGTAGTAAGCTGGTACCTACCGTGGGGGCGTTCAAAGGCACTCTCTCGAGAAACAATGCTAGGGGTAGCAACCTTTCGATGTTCTACACCAACCCATCGTTCCCAGAAGACAGTGAATCTTAAGGAACGGGCGACAACCTACCTGGGGGTAGCCAAGCTCGCGAAGATTGTACAGTCACTAGGGGTGGGGGTAGCCATTCCGTAGACTCCAAAGATGATGCAATAATTCCTTCCTTCCTTGGTGACAGTTAGACTTAAGAGTCAGAGGCGAAAAGTGAAGCTTTAATAGTTGTATCCATTTCTTCCTATGTAATGCCTATATACATGGTAGGGGACAATCAAGCCTCCAGTGATCAACAACGTCTTGACGCACTTGAAGTCATGATGCAAACCATGAGTGCCTCAATGCAGACTCTAACTCAAACTATACTGGAACTCAGGGCGAGTATAGTCCTACAACCACCAAGGTTCTCGGGGCAAGCAGGCAATGAACAGAAAAATAATGGAGAGTCGAGTGCGACCGCTCCTGCTCTTACCACTGGGACCAACCACACCTTACTGCAATTATACGCTCCCCTGTCGTTTGTCGATGCTCAAGACACAATCCAGGAGGTCAGGGAGCTGCAGCTCATTTTGACTCAATAAGCAACCGAGACGTGCTTCAGAGTCTCAGAATATGACAACCTTTTCCTCCCTAGTAGAAAAATATGGTATACTCACCCAAGTACAAGCCACACTCGATGATTCTGTTCGACGGTAAGACATCTCCTCGTCAGTACATAAATTACTTCGATTCAATGATGGGACGTCTACCTTGTGACGACGCACTCCTTACCAAGATCCTTGTAGAAACTATGACTTGAGTAGCCTACGACTGGTTTTATAGTCTCCCGCACAACTATATTTCATCATTCGAAGATCTTCGACACCTCTTCCTTGCTCGATTTTACGATAGTGGAATGGACATGACTATGCCATATCTCATGGACATAGTTCAAAAGAAAAGGAACTTGTCCAAGAATACATAGAACGATTCAGGTAGGCGACACTGAAACTGCCTCGCGGCATTCCCGATAGCCACTTAATGGATACTTGCAGGAAGAATTATTACCTGCGAAAAAGCTGTGGACAACTCCAGTCCCAGTTCTGAATTGGACAACATTTATTATAAATTTTGTAGTCGCTGAGAAAAATGTAAAATATGCCCATTTACCAGGACTACAGCTCCCTACTAGTGACGACAGAGGGAAGTGTCCTTTCAACAACAACATCAGCACCAGTGGCCGTGACAATAAAAGGAAATAAGCCATCACTGTCAACGTGTCCAAAAGCTCAGATATGCCTACTAAAAGTTTGGCAGAAGCATCTAAGCCGAAGAAAACATAATCTTTCGAAGATGATGAAGATGTCATCGAGATTTTCCAGGTGCTAAAAAAAAGCAACAATCTCCAGCTACCTGACATCAAACGATCGGATGAGGCAATCGTGAACATCACAATCTCGCAACAAGTCATGTTACTAAAAAATAACAGGCATGATAGACCCTTATACTATACAGGATATATCAGCGCTATCAAGGTGTACCAGATGCACATTGATCCTGGATCATCTCTCAGCATCATCCCCAATGTCTGCTCCAGACCTTAGGAATCTCTATGCATCAGTTGGCAGCAACCAACACGACCATCAGTGGCTTCAACGTCGGAAGGAGTTACCCTTTGGGAAAGATTTGCCTAAAATGTTAGATAAGCGACCTACAAACAGAGGTGGCCTGCTATGTCATTGACATGGATGTGTCCTACAACATTCTCCTCGGCCATCTTTGGATACATGATTACATGATAGTGCCACCAACTCTCCACTAATGCATAAAATATGTTGACAACAACGACGTCATCAATACGGAAGTCACCGATGTTGATCCTTTCAAGAAGTCAAAGCCTACTACTCTGACTTAATCTTGTATAAACAGATTAACCCGGATGAAGGAGGCAACGACGCTGATGATGAAGCAGAGGTTAGTTCATCTCAAGAGAGTCCATCTCAAAAGACCAAATATCTGCACCTCTTATGGTCAAGCTTCGCAGAACGTCTCCTAAGCCTTTGGTAGTGAAACTCCTGAGGCAGAGACATCCATCAAGCAAAGGCCCTCCCACGATAATAACCCCAGAATCTCTGGCAGTCAAACTCCGTAGGAAAACTCTAGCACCGTTAGCATTAGTAACTGGCACTAAAGAAAATAAACTAGTAGAGTATGTCGTGGCTTCCACCAACGTACCTTCCTACGTTGATATAATTATGTCAAAAAAGATACCATATTTCTTAATAAAGGGCTATCTTTGAATTACACTATTGTTGCACATTAGAATGCCATATATTCTTTAGAATATAGTTTAGGTCTACACCTCCACACATAAATAACTACCGCTCATGCAGTAGACCGAATCCTCCTTAGCCAAGATTCCTGCTTCATATTTCGGCAAGAAAAAGAGGCAATCAACCCATCATTTTTGGAAAAGTCAAAGGTCGCTGAGACTTTATTACAGAAGAACCAGAACCAGAGAGTGGTTGAATATAAATTCACCACTACAGCGTACAAAATAAGCGTATCCTCCAGAAGATGGGATATGACCTGAAGAGCGACCAAGGCTTGAACTACCGAAAAAAGGGCGACGCTTACCAGTGCATCACTTTACTCCTAAGGGCAAGCTTGAGACGTACTACCAACGAACCGGTCACGGTTTAGGGTATGTCATACCTCCTACAACTCCTAAATATAAAAAGGAAGAGGATGAGATGCAATCATACTCTTCACAGGCTTCCGCTTGGGACTCCGACACTAGCATCAGAAATATGCTCAAACAAACATTGGCTATCAGCATGTTGTTAGCCGACCTAGAATAAGATAACTAATACCCGATCTAACTCTTTGAAGTAGAACCATGGGCTCAAAAACTTGAAGTACAGTAAGAATTATGGTTCGAATAACGAGAACTTCCTATTGAAGATAAGGTGGTGCAAGTTAACTTGGGCGACGATTATTCTTCTAAACCTATTTTTATCAAAAAAAACTCTCCTTGGAAGAACGTGAATCCCTTATCCAGCTGGTAAAGGAATACATCGACGTCTTCACAAGGAGCTACGAAGACATGTCGGGCCTAGATCCTCAAATCATAATACACAAGCTCAATATTCTGTCGAACGCTAAACCGGTAAAGCAACATCAAGCAAATTTATTTGCAAAGAATAACATCCTGACTGGGTAGCTAATATTGTTCCCGTCATCAAAAAATGATAAAATCTGAGTCTGTATAAACTTTCGCAATTTGAACACGGCTTGCCCAAAGTATGAGTTCCCCCTTTCAATCATAGACTGGATGATTGACAATACTTTTGGTTTTGAGCGTATGTCCTTCACATGGATTCTTTGGCTATAATCAAATCAAGTTGTTTCCAGATGACGAGAAGCATACATTATTTTGAACACCGATAGGAGTATACTGGTATACAATAATGCCCTTAGGGTTGAAGAATGCAGGTGCGATATACCAGCGAGCCATGAGCACCATCTTCCATAACTATTTATGCAAGACAGTCGAGTGTTATATTAGTGACAATGTTGTCAAGAGCCGTTTCCAGAAGGACCACCTGCATGACCTAAAGATAGTGTTCGACTTAATGCTAGCGCACCAACTATGGATAAACCTCACTAAGTCTTTTCTGGGAGTCTCCAGTGGCAAGTTCTTGGATTTTATTATAACTTCAAAGGGTGTTCACATTAACCCAGAGAAGACTAAGGCTATCCTTGATATGCATCCTCCAAGAATCCTTCGAGAGCTTTGCGGTCTGTAAGAAAAGTTAGTATACATTAGTAGGTTCATAGCCAACCTCTTCGGGTGATGTCAATCCTTCACTCAACTTAGGAAGAAGGGTGTCTCCTTTGTTTGGACCGAAGAATGTTAGCGATCCTTCGACGACATCAAGAACTACACCACGAAGCCCAGTATTAGTGGCTCCAGTCATAGAAAAACCCTTCCTGGTCTATGTATGAGCAATGGATTACTCTTTCAGTGCTTTACTAGCCGAGAAGAGTGACGCAGGTCATAAGTAGGCCATCTACAAGTTCTGCAGGACGATGATCGATGCAAAACATAGATATAACTCTGTCAAGAAGGAGTGCCTCGTACTGCTCTTTGAGGTTCAAAAGACCCATCGTTATTTAGCCGAACAAACAATCCATGTGGTTTTATGAGTTAACCCCTTACAAGTCCTCATGACTAAGCCTGGGGTACTTAAATCTCGTCTAGCCACATGGGCAATACTACAGTCACCTTACGACATGGTATTTATTCCACAGAAGGTGGTCAAGGGCCAAGCATTTGCTAACTTTGTAGAAGCTCAACCGGTGCCAGAAACCTGAAACTTTACGACGAGATCCCAGACGAAGTGTTGCAATCTAACGCGATGACAAGAGAGTCCGTATGCCAAATGTTCTTCAAGGTGCTTCAAGAACAAGGCCCAAAGGCAATATTGTCACTGGACTGGAGGTAGTATTAATATTTCTCGATGACATGGTCATCAATCGCACTTATTCACTTACAGAGGCATGTTCAAACAATGTGGTAGAATAAAATTCCCTCATTGTTGGACTTCTGCTGGCTAAATAATTAGATATGGACTACCTAGAGGACTATGGTGACACCAAACTGATAGTCAGTCAGGTCTGTAGTGAGTACGAAGTCTATCACGAGGACTTTCTCCCCTACCATCGAGCAACAGTTGACATAATTTACACTTTTACAGAATTCTTTATAGAATATTTACCGTGGCTCCAAAACATCGAGGCTGACGCCCTTGCCAGTCTCGCAGCTTCCTTGGCAGTCCCGATTAAGACCAATCAATTGGTCACAATGGTCGGTCAAGAACTGGTCTACCCTGAGAATAATTTATGCTGATGTTTAAGCCACTCGACGAAAACAGACGTAAAAAAAAGGTTGGAGGCTCCCATTTTAGACTATGACGTCTGCGGAATCCTTTAAGACGACCAGAAGTAGGCCACTTCCGTTAGAAGATGCTCCCTCTGGTTTAACTATGATACAACCACTAAGATAATGTACCATCGTTCATATGACGGGATCCTGCTACGATTTCTATCAGACACAAAAGTGAAGCAAGCACTCTATGAAGCTCACGACGGTGTTTGCGGGGCAAACTAACCTGATCCAAAGCTACAAGGCCACCTCAGACATATTGGCTACTATTGCCCAACGATGGTAGCATATGTCATTGACTATGCAAAGAAGTGTAGAATATGTCAAATTTATATCGAATTCATCCACCGACCCTCGGAGTTTCTACACCCGACCGTTGCATCTTGGTCATTCAAAGTATGAGGTATGACATCATTGGGCCAATTATTCTGCCTTCGTCTAAGGGACACCGGTTCATCTTGGCTATCACAGATTACTTCTCTAAATGGGCGGAATCTGTTTCACTCACAGAAATAAAAACATCTATCATGATTAGTTTTATAAATATACGTCATCTACCACTTCGGCTAGTCTTGCAGGATCATTTATGACAACGATCCATAATTTGTAAAACAAGCTTTCTTCCAGTTTTGCGATAAAAAACAAATCCAGAATATAGCTTCAACTGCCTATAATTCAGCAGCAAACAAAATGTGTCATGCCCCAGTTCCAAATATAAGGAGCTGAGCCATGTGGCAATGGTCAGCGGATATACTTCGATGGGCATCCCAATCTAATGGACCCGACAGAGTGCACCTAAGCTGTAAAGTACAATGATAAAATCGAACACATAACACATAGACAGTGGAACTAAATCTCATCCATAGGCAACAGATATATTGAGCACATAGAGAAAAACATAACTACTAATATGTAGATAGAAATAACATGGGAAGTGTATCATAGTACAAATATGAGAAGAATTACACGGGAACAAACCAGCTAGTACAAATACTGAAATAAAGGGAAACAGTAAGATAACTAGGAACGATATCTGAAAGCTAGATAGTAATACCGTCCCAGGGTAAAGTCATTACCAGAGATCAAACGAAGTCCTCGAGAAGGATCTCGTCCTCTGCGATTGGTCCTGCTCCTGGATGTACACCCAGTCCATTCTCCTCCGGGTAGTCCTCCTCGCCTTAGCCTGGATGGGAACCAGGTCCTCAGAGGGATGTAACAAGGTACAAAAATACAGCATGCCATAGTATAACAGAAAGAAACAAGTGCAACACTGGTGTAATCTAGCATAACCTCCTAAGTGAGACACAATTTTGAAGATAATGTTCGACACGTGGGCTGTGCAAAATAAAATCGTAGCTCCGGATACGGAGACACACGGGACATACCGTAGCTCCGAGGAAAGAGTCACATGGGTGATACTACTACTCCGGATATAGGAATACTACATAAATAAGACATATATATATATAGCACATGCAGAGGAGCCCAAACGTCTAGTAACTATTTTCCCCTCCCAAAGCGGTCAATGAATGTTCACTGAACCAGAACCTCTATCTAACAGTCTCGTCATACTGAAGTTACTATCAACGATTACGACCTTAAAGTCGTCCCAGATTTCGGTCATGTTGACAGTATCAGGATACCGAAAATCTGCCACGATGACGGTGTCTGAATGTGTCCTAGGATTATGATATAACCAAGTATGTACATCTAGGTATTGCAAACATCTATCAATCGTTACAAGACGTTACCGACGAACGTCTGAACCCGGTTATGACCCGGACACAAAGTAACGATTCTGATCCAAAGCGCGCACAATACATATAATAAATAAATAAAAATTTGGTAACTAAAATACATGATGGCAAGGTACACTTGCGTAGATCCGGATGCTGAAGATGGGTCTCCGGTACGTCCAAGTCCGCGGGTCCCGTATTACCTAGAGACGAGATATAAGCTCAATCAATAAACTATCACAATGCTTTCTAAAATAAGAGGTTACACACGTCTAGCATTGGCTTCAATCCTTGTTACAAGCTCACATAGACACTAAGCTAGGGGGTTGACTACAGTTGACTAGGGGTACGTTATATCTAATACGATCAATCACCAGTATAATATCATCAGACCAAATCCTCAATCCCCTATATTTATCATGGTGTTTTCAGTAGTTCAAGCAATGATCATCCTCAGATTTCACCCTGGTATTCACAGATGTAATCTTGCACATTTTAAATATACTATCCACAAATAAAATATTTATCAATTATCCAACTTTCCGTTATATAATCATCATTACCATTTCACAATAAAGAAATAACCAATATTTTGGTATCACAATACCATTTTAAAATAAATAAACCTTCTCGTCAATACCCATCACAATTATGAAAGAAACATAAAACCCTAAAGTCTCATACGTAGCACTCATGACCCTAACCCTAACTAGGTTCTATTTATCAATAAGCAATACTACATTAAAACAAGGAGATAGGTGAGGGGTTACCCCGGTGGCAGCGTGTGGTGGCAGTGTCGATGCTGTAGTTGGCCGGAGAAGGTGGTGTAGCCGCAGTGGTTGGCCGAAGCTCGTAGAGAAGGCAGGAGGGGGATCCGGTGCAGTGGGGTGATGGAGGGGGTTGTTGGAGGTGACGGTGGTGGTTCTGTCGGTGCAAGTGAAGGTGGTGGTCGATCATGGTGGTGTTGGAGTTGGTGGCCGGGGTAGCAACTGGTTGCTAGGTGGATGGCCGAGGAGACGTAGCTACTCGGTGGGATGGTACTGGTGATGATGATGATGATGAAGATGACATGGGGTCGACGTTTAGAGGCCGGTACAGGCGGTGGTAACAGCGGTGGATGGTCGACGAGTGGAGGTGACGATGGTGGTTTTGTCGGTGAAGGTGGTGGTAGCAGGTTGGCCGGAGTGAGCGGGGGTAGAGAGCAGCAATATGGAGGTGGAGATGGAGGGTGGCAGTTAGCGATGGTTCGTGGGTGGTACAGCAGGTGTTGGCCGGAGAAAGTCGAGGCTCGGTCGGAGAAGATTGGTGTCTGCGGAGGATGCTGCGGTAATGGCAGCGAGCTGCTAAAGAAGGCGATGGCCGACCGGAGTAGACGGTGGTGGCCGAAGTAAATATGGAGATGGGTGGCACTCGGATATGGAGAAGTGAAGAAGAGGTGAAGAGGAAGAAAAAGAAGAAGAAGAAGAAGAGAAAGGGAGGGGTGGTCGGCTATGAAGGGAAGAGGGATAAGAGAGAGAGGGGGTGGCTTCCTGGGTTCCTAGTGATTTGGGCTGCCACATTAGGAAAGGGGGTGAGGAGTGATTATATAGGTGCGTGTGTGGTGAGGATGAGTGGTTACATTTGAATGGAGAGTCCAGATTTCACATGACAGAAATGTACAACAAAAGGGCAGAGAGGGGGTTGATTTGACCGGTCAAGAGAGGGAGAGAGGGTTTCTTCATTGGCTGTGACCAATAGGGTGGTGACACCTATCATCATTTTTGCAAATAAGCCCCTTAACTTTTGGGTATTTGTACATGCATGAAAAATGATGAGGATTTGGTGTGGAAAGTAGTGTTTGGTGTTATGTAGGGTGAAGGGGTGTTGTATTTTTGCATGGTCTTAATGAATAGGGTATTGGGTTAAATTGGGGTTAAGTTGGGATTAGTCAAAGTTGGTATCTACAATTTAATTAAAATAAAATATCATATGCTCTTAAAATAAATAGGGGCACATGGGGTCTCAATTAGGAGTGACACAAAGGTAAAGAACGGAATAGGCTTGGTGTCAGTCTCGGACCCTTTAATTGGTGCGGCTAAACGGGTTGAGTTTGTGTCCCAAAATTGATGGCAACGACAAAGGTACGCGACACAAGATTAAAGAATTAATTTTGGGCCCGGAAAATTGTGCAATTAAATTAGAGCAGAAGGGATTGTGTTTGTGAGTGACGAAAAAGTCCAGCGCCTAGGTTGGCTTGCCAGGTCAAGAGAATTTGTTGATAATTATGGGCTATTGTTGGTCTCCGAATATTGTAACAACGGTAGGGTGCACCAAGAGTTTAAATAAAGAATCAGACAACTGCAACATAAATTCTAAACCTCAAATACCCTGACGCTACAACAAAATTTCTAACCCTATCTAGTCTACCTAAAATAATAATGGAGGGGATTTACAGAATGGCAGAAGCATTCAACAGGACGATAATCAAGCTACTCAAAAAGTTTGTCTCGACCAACAAGCGTGACTGGAACGAGAAGCTTGGCTAATATATGTGGGCTTACCGTACGACGATCAGAACTCAGACTGGTAGCAAGCTATTTTCTTTGGTCAATGAAAGTAAAGACGTGCTTCCTTTGGAAACCCAAATTCCATCTCTCTGGGTAGATCTCTCCAATCAGCTAATCGTCAAAGATAACCAAACGTCGGTGTCTACAAGAGTTGTAAGCAATTATAAAAAATGCTCTCCAATCGGCTCAGCAGCGCATTGAGCTATATGAAGCATGACTTTCTGGGGCTTTCAACAAGAATATAAAAGAAAGGACATTCCAGGTCAGCAATCTTGTCTTAACAGTAAGAAGACCAAAGGTCACGACCCACAAGTCGACAAAAAAGTTCCAAGCCAAATGGGAGGGTCCCTTCATAGTGGAGATGGTCTACTTCAATAGCGTATACAGGCTCGCTAAGCCTAATGGTGACTTGCTAATGATGCTGATCAACGACAAGTTCCTAAAAAAATACTACCCCTAAGTTAGGAATAAAAAAAATTAATGTATTGCATTTCTTCTACGACGTATAATCTAGCATGACTCCGTCGTATACGATAAAAAACTATTATCCGTACTCACTAGTCCCGAATACTTAATGGATAATAGATCCTAAAAAATTCTCCATGGCAAAAAGTTCATGTCCACATCACCTCTAAACTATAAGTTGTTCATGTTTCCCTAGTAGAGTAAAAGAAAATAGTTATGTCCATATTACCTCAGACTCATTTCTTTTTATCTATATGAACCACCTCACCATGATTGCACTCAGATACAAGCAAACATTCTTGTCTTCCAGTTTTGCACCAAGATGTCCCAACCATCGTAGATGGTGTCTCCGTTAAGATTTTCTCGTAGAATTGCTCTAACCTATAATGTTCATATTACTTCTAATAGGGCCTATTTATTATGAGTTATGATACTATACTACGTCCATATTACCTATGGTATAATATTCATAAACACAATACATATAGAAAACATAAAAGTTTTAAAAGAAAAAGGAAATTTTTTATTGATATTCAAGATCATGAGTACATATGATGTAAGTCCATTACATTCAAAAAGGATTTTTATTGATATTCCAGATCACAAGTACATTTGAAAAGAAGAGGACCCCTATTTGATGCTTCTGGTACCGATATGAGTGAAGCCGGCAGATCAATGCATTCTGGGTCATAACTTCAGAAATCTCCTCATTGCAAACATCAGTACACAAAAAAGAATCCATACCGATGGATAACAAGGGAGGTTGCAACACAGAACGAGGCCTATTTAAAAAGCGTAGACCCAACACTGTCTTGTGAAAGGACCGATGGAAGTCCCAGTTAGGATGTCAATCCCAATCCTGTAATCAAGACGACTATATATGGAGAATAACTACAGTGAGCTAGGTTGGAAGTCCGTGGATAAACTTCCTTGTAATGTACTTATTCATCACGAACAACGAAACCTATGATATCCTTCCATGTTCCATCAAGATCAAGGTGTCACAAGGCGACTCCTGCATGACATGTACGTACACAAGTCAAAAAAACTTATAATAAAGGAAGAAAAATAGAAGATACTGACAAGTCAAAAGCAAGTTACCCATATGCAAGGACATTATGCGCACATATTATATGTCTGATATATATGCGTATCTCGGCAATAGCACATGTTACAAATACGATGCCCCCTAAGAGAGACGGCCGCGTCCATGCAGAGAACAGTTGCGCATAGCCTTCCAGCACATGCTTCTGATGAGAGTCATGAGACAGCGTCATCCAGGCGCCTAGTGAAGAGTTCCTGCTATCAGCGAATTATTATGCCGAAGCTTTTTGGCAACGACCATGCATGTCAAGCCGTAGGGTTTGTCTGCGTATGTTCTTGGTGATTCTTCGTCCATGCAGAAAACTGTGCGCTAGTGCCTGTGTGTTTCAAGAAAGGGAAGACAAGAGTTTTCTCTTTACCTTAAAGAGTAGCAGCCGAATGGTTTACCATCAGAGGCAGGGGATCGATGAAGCACTCGACCGGACTCCTCGAGTCTGACATTTGCAAAGGCATCTTAAGAAGGAGAAATGATTCTCTCTCTTTCTCATGTGGCTCCTATTTATAGGCAAAGATGACCAATAAATCTTCCTGAGTAATTAGGCACTAAGACCGCGGAATGAATCTCATATTTAATGAATGAAACTACAACTAGGGAAAATAGAAGAGCGGGTCAACCCCATGACATGCGTTGTGACTATGCCAACTCAGGGCTCGAGGGAAGACAATTCAGCATCCTCACCTATGCGCCAAATATCTCATGCGCCAATCAACTAATACGCAAAAATGGCCCATGTGCCTTTATCATTCATTCTTTTATTCAAAGTATTATAAACTTAATTAAGTTCAAAAACTTTGAAGGAGGTTATATAGAAGGATAGGAAAATCTACACTATGTGCCCATTGCAACCAAAAGCCATACGCAGTCAATGGTCGTGCATTAAGAACGGTCAAAGGCAGACATGCGCCAAACACAGTCATGTACAAAATACAGTCAAAGGCCATGCGCAGAAGGCAGCCAAAGACATGTGCCAAATACAGCCATGCACCAATCAACTGACAGACTATTATGAAGCTTGTAGCATCTACTTTAGCACAATAAAGGTCTGTCACTACCATATTTTCTAGGAAAGGATATTTTGGTCATTTTCTAATTAATTAAATATTGTGCATGTTGAATATTTATTTACTGTATTATTTAATTATTGTTAGATGTTAGATTTTATTTTGGACTTGTGTTAGTAGACCTACCTAGTTTATATTAGACCAATGGACCAATATTTAATTCTAGTTAGAATTGAGCCCAATAGTAAGCCCATTCATTAAGAGGATGGATTAATTAGTTAAAGCCTTATTCCTTAATTAGTGAGCCCAATAGTAAGCCTTATTCCTTAATTAATTACTTCATAACAAGCCCCAAGGGGTATTGTAGACTTTTAATAGTAGCTTGAAGGAGGGGCAAGGCCGGCCACATAAGGGAAGGAGAGAGACTCTCTCTCTTAATTCATTCTTTCCAAATCTAGATCTAGAATTCCCCTCATCCAAATTCCTTTATTCCTACACCAATCTCTCCCTAAATACCTTCCTAATTCCTTCTCTACTCACCATTGGAGTCTATTAGAACAAGGTGGAAGTAAGAATCTACAAGAAGGAGGAAGGAGCACAAGTTGAAGGCTCTTGACACTTAATTTGGAGAATTGCATTGGAAATCCATCTTCCAATAGATATAATTTAGTTTTCCCTCTCTAATTAGACTCTAAATCTATAATTAAATCATTAGAAACCCTCCTATATACTAAGGCTACCTATAGGTAGTGGAATTATGTTCATAGGAGGCCTATGAATAAAGTTATGTGGTATTTTGTGTCAATTGTGAGGGAATTTTAAGATTGGCACCTTGTATTTTTTAATAGGTCAATTAGACCAAATTGACATGTGTTTGGTTGTGTGTAACTAGGGTCATATCCATAATTAGATACGTGTAGGCCGTATCACGACAATTTGGTGATACGGGTTGATTTGGGGGTTTTCTTCCGACACGGGGGTTTGAGCATGTCACATTTTAACACGGGCACGTAGATGAGTAGCTAACACTTCATGTTACTTCTAATTATGATTCTAGACTTGCTCGTGTCCTTCGGGATATGTTTGGTGGTGTGGTGAAGTCCTATCGCAAGCATATCATAGAATGAGTGTTATACGGGTGCGGTTCACTCCACATGTTTGATACTTTGCATTCTGATTCAATTTACGTTGGTTATATCCATTAGAGTATTGTAATTATGGTTGTTATATATATATGTATGTTTCTATTTTATTGTGATGTGTTGGTGGTCATTGGAGAGTAGGAAGTTCATGTGCATCATTGGTGTTGATAGGTATATGCATATGGATATAAGGATATATATATATATATATATATAATATATATATATATATATATATATATATATGTGTGTGTGTGTGTGTGTGTATGTGTATATGTGTAAATGAGTGTATGTGTAGGTGTGTGCATGTGTGCTAAGGGGAGGTCGGGAAGCAGCAAGAAGCAGCAGCAGAAGCAGTAAGCTGCAGTATTAGAAGCAGCATAAGCAGAAGGAGCAAGCTGCAGCAGCAGCAAGCAATAAGCAGAAGCTGCAGCAGCCAGCAGCAATAAGCAGAAGCAACAGTTAAGGTATTGTGGGGGTAGTTGGTTAACAGTTAGCTATATGTAAGTATCAATTACGTAAGTTAGTTAATATTATTATTGAGTTAGTATATATATATATATATATATATATATATATATATATATATATATATATATATATATATACATATATATAAGAACTAGTTAGCATAAGTATTAGTATTGGTTAATATTATTTCTATATTACCTTGAGTTACCCCATCGTAATAAGAGTTAAGGTATCATATGATTTGGGTATTTAATATTCGATGGGTATGTTAGTTATGTTAGTTAGTATTGTTATAAGTTATGAGTTTAAGTGCATGTTAGTGTATTGTGAGGTAAGAATGGTTATTAAGTTAATGTTAGATATTGAATTACCTTGTGATACCAAGGTAATATCTAGATATTGGTTTATACTCAAGGTATCGGGTTTACGTATCAAGAGGGGTGTGTAGGTGGTGTGATACCGTATTTGGCTCAAAGCCAAGGTATCCACTTAGCATTAGTTAGCTAGGAGTACTATATATTTTTATCTTGTATATATATTATTGTATTTTCATATCTAATAATTTATGTATCTTATGATACGGTATTGTGTTGGAATCCAAGTATCCTATAATAGCTAGTATAGCCTAGTTATATAGTGTATGGACCCAATATCCTAGAGATGAATTCATACAACCTAAAAATAGCTAGTTTGACCAAGTTTGACTAGTTTGACCTATAGTTGACCTAGTTTGACTGTTTTAACCTAGAAATGGCTTTATGACCTAGAATTTGACTAGTTTAACTTTTTTTATTCTAAAATCTTGTATTGATGTAATATTCCATATTTAGGTCTACGAGGCACCATATCGGACATCTTTGTTACTATTCACCAAATTTCAGCAAGTATATTCTCTGATATTTCTCATTCATGATATCCTTTATGTCTCTTGTATTTATAGTAGATATCTTTGATTTCTTGACACGATGGTTACACGGATTGGTATATCTGGATCTCATCATAAGATGTTATTCCTTGGTTTTTATAGTGTATCTTGTGCAAGCCTTGTTCCTTGTTCTTCTTGTACATGTACAGACATTGATTCTTGGGGAGACTAGTTACATACCCAGTAAATCCTGTATTATTACGTACCATGGTTGGATCCACTATACCAGTCGGAGCGGGGAGTGTTAGTTTAGATATGTGATCATATCCACCTTGTGCATGTCTTGTTCCTTGAATAGTATTAATCAAACACTACATATATGATTAAATAGGCCATAATCCTTGTGTTAGTTTCCAAGACGATCACATGTTGAAGCTGGTACTCACTAACTTAGTAGTAATATTTCTTGCTCTTTTCTATGATGCTCAACCCTGTATTTATTTTCAGTATTCCTATTATGCATATCTCTGGTACCTGTATATTGCATCTTGTATATTCGCTCTATTTTTTGTTACATAGTTTATATCATTTATTAGAACTGCTGTTAGAGATGTACTTTGCTCCTTTCCTGACTGGATATATTTTTCCCAGATGACACTGAGGAGTGGTACACCACTCACTACTAGCCTCAGGACGTAGTTCGCTTAGAGCTAAAGACTTTGGCTCAGGAGGGTCTCATCCCGATTGAGATAGACGACCCAGGACTCGTAGATCAGTAAATACTTTTATTTGTACTGGATTTGTCTCCAGTATTTTGTTATTAGTATTCCTTTATATGACCTATTAGATATTATTTGGTCTTGTGAGTTATATTTGACTCTTCATTTCTTATATCATATTCGTGCGATTGTTCCATCTTATAGATCTGTGATTGAGTATTCATATTTTATTGGTGGCATTATTATAGTTTGATTGCTAGATAGATAGTTATCCAAACAATATTCTATCGCCGATACTGCGGCATTGGATGGACGTAGTTCACTACTCGCATCCCTTCACCGGGTGCAGGTCATGACAAGGTCCCATTCCACAATATTCCCATGCGATGGTATTTCTCTTACGATAGAGTTTTTATGCAGTAGTGTTCCCCTAAAAGATCCACGCAACCAATTCTTTCTGTTATTAACAGACAAGATCCTCAAGCAACCAACGCATGACAGGTGTTGCACAAATTATAGGCATTAGTAACCCCAGATCTCAAATTGCCATATGGCATCCATAACACAGCATGCGCCTACAAATCTGTAATCACCTCCTCTAAATATGACATACGGTAGGATAAAATTTGTGCACATAGATGCGCACGTATAATCCTTTAAAGGCTATAAATAGTTGGCATCTTCCACAAAAAAAGGAGAAGAGACTACCATAGAAACATAGACAAAAGGAGGAAGGGGCAACAACTGAGTCGCATACTCACATTCTTGAAGGCCTCACCATTCTCTTTCGTCAGAACCTCAACAGAGTAAAGAAGTAGACCACAGACTTGATCTCCACCGTCACACGTGCCTAGATTTATTTTATCTGTACTCGGAACTCAACGCATTAGATTTTCTTTTGTATTTTTTGTTCTATTCCAATTAATACAAAAAGTTCGTTCAACTTTCCCCATAATTTTTGCTATATCGACATAAGGTAGCCCTAAAATAGGACTCAAGGCATGAAGAATTGGAAGATAAGGAACAAGGAAGTAAATAATTTGACAGTTCAAACCTGGTATTGAAGAAGACAAATTCAGGATATCAAGGAGAACAAGTTTGATTAAGACTCATATGACCAAATACCCCTCAAGTTTAAAAAATAGACCTGCATGGGCCACCACTAAAACCTTGTCATGTCCAAGTACCAGAATACGAAGAACGGGGGTATGACACGGCCAACTACGTATTTTAGAGTACACCGATACTCTAGGGTACCGTCAAGATTATAAGTAGACAAGGGGTACATACTACAATCAAGTCACTTAGGGCCACACAGATAATTTATGTTTCAATCAATCAAACATGAAACAGTAAGCATAAAACATATAATATACAGCAGTAAGGCATCCTAGATGCTCTACTAAAATATTCTAGAAATTATCTATACAGGATGAGGAGCTAGTTGAGTAAAGAAATTATATGACTGTATGTCAGCTGCAGTCTGAATATATATACAATAATGTAAAGGAATTGAAGTCTATACATGCGAAATAACAAGTGCTGGTGGCTAAATGCCCAAAATAGAAGAATGTACAATGCGAGTGTAAAAAAGAAAATTGACCCTGGTCCCTTAGCAGCCACCCGTCTGGTGTGCACCATCAATCAGGAAAGATAAGCTGGATCCTCGGGCTCTTGCTTTAAAACTGGCTGTGCAAAAATAGTGGGGTTAGACCACAACTAGCAAGTACCAAAATAAAGCACAAATGAAGAAATAAAAACCCAGATCAAAGCATAAGCAATGCATAAGATAAAATCACTGATGTGTACTCCATCATCGAGGTGATATGACCCTCCTATACCAAACAAGGACAATAAGTGCCATATCAGGTTGAGATAATTTATGTCCCCTGATTCTGGTCAAGCTAAAAGTTTCTGTGACGTAGTTTCATTTTATAGCATATCGCAGCATAATAGTCCAACCCCACAACCAAACAAGGACAATGGTTGGACCACCGTACCACGACAGTACACGTCCCTAGAATACAAGCAGAAGATACAATACACATAAAAGTTCAATTTATGATCGGCCAAGCAATTATACGGCTTACTAGGTAAAGTTTGTGTTATCCTAGTAATAATGCATAATATAGGAATCCTCAGATCGTGCTATGTTCGAGAAGGGTTAGCCGAGCCAATAATAACACATAACGCGTAGGAAATGCATCGGTCCCCCATAGGACCATCGTGCTAAATATGTCAGTAGGAGTTCCAAACCTGTAATAGGGAGATGCTGGCTCAACAAAATAAAAATCAGATAATGTACTCCACTAGTGCAGATGATATACAATATCTGTAGTGGCCAGCCTTGTACACCTCAATAAGTATATAAGGACGGCCGACATGCACGATCTCGAGATACTATTCTCTCTCAATGCTCTACATATTTTAGTTGCCTAGTTAAACGTACTGTTAAATATAATCTTATTTCGTGGCCAGATGATTATTCCCCCTAAATGTCATATTTTGTACGAGTACGCTAGGTACGAATTCATATTGTTACTCAAGAGCTCAATCAAGATTCATCCAAGCGTGATGCAACAAATCAAACAAACAATATCTTACCCATGCTATGATTACTGAACAATTATCATGTTTGTGCCAAGAAAACGAGAATACGTAACACTTAACACATAACACATAGCAATATCATGTCATACCTCGGTGCATAAGTAAGCCAAGTAGCACACTCGATGCAAAAAGATGTATCAGCACGGATACAAGTAATCAGGTCAGGATACCAGGCCTAATAACCAGTCACATGAATTTCTTTTGTCACATGGAAACCCATTGATGTAGAAGCATATAAAGTATACCTCAAGAGGAGATTAGTGGAAAAATTATGTACTTTCTCACATCCCGGTTCAGTGAAACAATATCATACTACCCCTCAAGGTCCAAACAATAGGGCAGCGGTGTACTCCGTATGCTTTTTATCAGTGGCGTACCCCATACGCTCTCTCTCAGTGGTGCAAAATAATTATGGTTTTATCCCAAGCATTAAATATAATGAACTGACAGGCTGACACAGTAGTCGTAGAGATAAAGTTATTAGATAAAAAAATCTTTAGGCACGAAGATCCAGGTTATTGTTTAGTGGCTAATGGAAGTTGTACTCCGCTGATAGTACTCCAAGGGATGTTATTCCTTTCTAGTATACAAGGGTTGCTACTTCACTTTAGTACGCTAGGATTGTAGACCGAAGCGATTACTTCTCTTTAGTACGCCAACGTAGCCATGTCAAAAGTTGTCGCCTCAGTCTGACAAAATAGTCAAGGAGATCAAATCATTTAATACAGAAGATCATAGCACTCTAACCCAGGTAATCATTTAGCGACCAAAAGGTTGTTATTTTGGTTCGAGTGCGCTACCAATGCTTCTCTGTAGTAGTACACAAATAAAGATACTTCAAATAGAGTACGCCATTGATGATATCTCTTCCTGAATACACTAACATTGATACTTTAGCAGCAGTATGCCAATGAAGTTGCCTCTCATTGAGTACGCCAATATTGACAGTTTAACTTAGTAGGAATACATCGTTGATGCTATCTATCGCTGAATACACCAATATTCATTCTACAATCAGAATACACCAGTGTGACAATGAATCTGAATTCATGGCTACCAAGTTCAGATTCTCCACCAATATGCCTATACTAACAACTGCCAATAAACGGTTGTGATATTGTGTCCTTCATGCCATGTTCCTCGTAGATCGGTTACAGATAACTGCCTTTATAACCCGATCCTTCCTCGCAAAGGGAACCACGTGTTAAGTCATCAATAATTTGTGCCCTCACTATCCAGAACGTGGGCTGTATGCCTTCAAAATGTACGCGTACAATAGCAAACACAGTGTATATTGCTCATGCATATACGAGTATGTAGATAACCGTTTTTTTACATAAAACTATATAAATATGTGGATTAACATATCCATTGAGGGGCGATGGCCTGGGCAGACAGACTAGAAGAAGAATAGAAGCTTTTCATGCTAGTATAGTTAAGCTCCCTCATTGTCAGACTCTCCAAATGGTCTAAGTATTCTAGCATATTTTCCTTGTGTCGAGTAGTCAAAGGAGTAAAGTAATTGATCGCAGATTAGATCTCCATAGCTATACTTTCCAGATTTATTCTACTTAGATTGCTGTTTAGGTTTTTTGTACTCTTTTATTTTAATAGTTTGTAATACAAAGTTTCGTATAAACTTTTGTTCATGGCAAATAATTGATCATGTCAGGAACACATAGTTAATCTAATAAGTCCTCTGTTCTTTTTTGTAACATGTGAATTAGGTCAGTTGTATGATTGTTGCCTCTATGGCCAAGTTATCACATAGTCAAGTTGTGCCTATTGCTCAATCAAGATCTCTTAGGTACTGGTCATCATTCATGAAAATCTTAGCATTGCAGATCACTTAGCTCATTGGTACTAACAACTTACTAGGTTCAAGACAAAAATCTAGAGAGAAAAACAAGGCCAAATAATGCCATCAAATGAATAATGTACGTGCGTAGGGTCATATGCGAGCACAAACTGCCCAACATGGCAAGCCATGCACAAAGCACACGAATCAGGTTCATAGGTGTAAAAGTACCCATAATTATAAGCATCAGTGCTCCATGTCTACTTTTTATTATCTTGACTCAATTTTTATTATTATGCCATCGTTGATCAAAAATGCACAAACTAGTCAGATTATTTGGAATAAAGACTTGGAAGAAGGGAGCTAATCGAAAGTAAAGCCACTAACAAGTTGGTGATTTGGAGGAGAGAAATGAGAGATCTTCAAGACTCCGCTTGCGCGTCGCTGACATGATCACCTGCACGCACCAACAGATGATCAATATTTCATGTCTCAATCTCCTAGAGTTTGATACAAAATGCAAAATTCAAAGAACGAAGACAATAAAATCCATCAAAACCATTCAAGAAAATAGAAGTCACAAAACCAACAAGAAAGCAACTAAGAGGCATCAAAAATGGGCAATAAAACCAGCGACAACAAAAAGGCCCTACTCGACTCTGCTGCCGAGTCCTTCCTTGAGGCACGATCCGCTAAATGTGGGACTTAATTCTGAAAAAATCAATCCATAATGAGAAAATGATCTTATTCAATCTGTACCTATCGAACAATACTAAGTATTTCTTAGCCGAGCTCCCCAAAAAGGGGTACGGGGCACTACATCTTAACCAACTGATAAAAAGTTTTATCCTCGAAACTTAGTTATAGAATCTCCCTAAAGAAAATAATAAGGTAAACTTTTCCTTCATGTCTGATTTGAGTTCCCAGGTTGACTCCTCGACCGCGTGGTTTCGCCAAAGAACGTGCACAAGCGGGACTACACGATTCCGGAGCTACTTCTCTTTCCGATCCAAGATCCGAATAGGCTCTTTGACGTACGACAAGTCTGCCTGCAGATCCAGCTGACCAAAATCTACCATGTGTATGACCTAGTTTCATAGTGTTTGGATCCAATATCCTATAATTAGACTCATACAACCTAGAAATAGGTAGTTTGACCAAGTTTGACTAGTTTGACTTAGGGTTGACCTAGTTTGACTATTTTGACTTAGTGTCGCGCTCCAGTCCCAAAATACGTAGGACTAGGACATGTAAGCATGCCAGCCGAATGTATATGGCAACCCCAATGTATGGAACCATAACACATGCGTACGCTGTATAATGAATAATAATTCGTAAGTGGTAAAACTATCACAAGTCACAGTGTATAATCTAATCTCATCCACAGAAAATCAAATATAGACAAATAACCAATATCTATGAAACTAGATCTCAATATAAAGTATCTAAATATTACAGTCGGATGGAAACAAATTCACTGCCGAACTAGAATATAAAAGCAACACAACAATGTAAGTACAATGACTCACAACCACTAAGACTTGAAGAGAAGACCTCCTCGAAATATAAGTAACCAGTCCGGATCTGCGCTCCTGCGAATACTCCTGAACATCTATACTTGGAAAGTGACCAGGTCCTCAGAGGGACATAACAAGATACATAGGAGCATGCCATAAAGTAAATACTGAATAAATAAAGGGTTGCGCTAACCATATAAGTGAAATACAATTTGAGGACAACTTTGAGTGTATGGAAAAGTGTAGGCTAGACATATGCTAACGTAATTTACCAATCGTGACAACTGGCTAGTATATGCCACATATGCCCCCATATGAGGGCGCTCAGTAATAACGTCCACTTCCGAAGAGCATGGCATCTGTATAATATATCGTCCATACCGCTCCGAAGAACGTGGCAGCAGTATAGTATATCGTCCATATTGCTCCGAAGAACGTAGCAGCAGTATAGTATATATCGTCCATATCACTCCGTCGAGTGTGGCAGCAGTGTAAAGGAAGTGGGTGTCCCATGCGCCTACTAGTCGTGCTCCCCGCCCAATGATCTATGCATATTGTATCCACAATACGCCTTAGCTACTACGCCGCGGCGTCGTAACTCTGGCTCATAGTCTATCATTAGAACGATAGTCCAACCTTACAACCAAACAAGGACAAGGATTAGACCATCGTACCATGATAGTCGATGCTCCGCCTACTAATAACTGCTAAGTCTCCTAACATGCATCACTATTAGCAGTTATACCCTATCCGTCGTACGACCTACACGTATAGGTGGCCAACCACATACGCAAGTTCGTGCCCTACATGAGACTGACAACACGTGTAAGAAATGTGTCTTGGCCTGAGAAGTTATACTGATAACTCCACAACTTTAGGTTGGTCTACTAGAAACTAGGTCAGACATAAGTCCTAACGTCAACGCATTCGTTGACTACACACGAGTCTCTCTCGGACGCGCACAGTTATATAATCTAAAATAATAAACATGCATCTAATATATATAACTAAATGTAAACAGTACAATAAGGCAAGGTATACTTGCCAGGCAAGAGAGCTGCAAAATATAACTTCCAGATGTCAAACACCAAAAGTCAAAAACTATGGCCTCAGAATGAACATCTCCGAATGCTGAAATAAACATCACCAACGTTCCCAAAATGAGAAAAATAGCTAAAAACTACTCCCCTTTCGTCTAATTTGGACACAGGGGTAAAACGGTAATTTTGGGTCAAAGCGGGCTCCACATGTGGGCCACCTTGCACCAAAAAGTGTGCCAGGGGTAAAAGTCTCTAAATGGGACAAATTATAGGTCAAACAAACTCTAAATGTCAGTACGAACTTAACGGTATATCCAAATATGGATTCTGATGAGCCGAACACAATTTCGCCGAAAAAGTCAACTATGCGGCCCGCCAATAGGCGACTTGGTCAACTCTCTCAGAATCGCATGAAACTTGGGTCATAGGACCAGTGCAATACCATGAGTCCAATGGCGCAAGTTTCATCGCATTCTGATGAGTGTGCACTAAATGCGCAAGATTTTTGCTAAAGTTGCAACACGGGAGACTTTCTACGGATACGGGCTGATTCCGACGCGCGCACGCGTCCAAATCTATTTTAGTGACATCTCACACATTCGGGTATATTATGCGCACCTTTTGGTACACTTGGTACACGATGGGGCAGTCCCGTTTGGCGGAGCGCGCTCCGTATCACAATTTCTGGAAATTAAAAAAAGTATATTTTTGAGATTTTCTAACTAATTTAGTTTTACACACAGCAATTAATAAAATAATATAAATAACAGAAATTAAACTAGGTTAGGTGGTTTTCGTATACCAATAAGAAAAACTGAATTCGGATCTCTGTGGTGGGAGATACGAATCCGTGAACATGGATAGTTGTAACAGATTCTCTGAGATTAAATATCGTGATTTTTCTTCGACTTGGCGTTAATTTTTACCTAGGTTTACGAGATGTTCGAGATAAACTAATGTACAGTATTGGAAGGAGGATAGGTCGGGATCATACCGGTGAAGACGGGGTCGAGTTTGGTCGAGCAGGGCACGGCAAATAAAGCGTGAACACAGGTACGCTATAGTCAAATCCTAGCGCGCGTGTGGCATCGTGGTTGTGCGGTCGCACGGCGCTCCTGCGGCTCTGGCTGGGGCGGCGGCGAACTCAGGTGGCGCGGCGGCGGCGCGGCTAGGTCAAGGGGGTTGTCGAGTAGGGTTAGGGTTTGGGGAATAGAGTAGTCTTATATTACAGAGAGAAAGAGAGCGCGAGAGTGAGAGGGGAGAGAAAACGTGCAGGGGGGTGATGGGTTTGTAGCTGATGCTGTTCTCTTTTGTTTACACGGTTTTGGTAAGGATCTAAGCGGCTTATAGGGTAGGTTCAATAGTAAATGGGTAGGGTAGAAAATGGTTTAGGGTTTGGTTCATTTATTTAATTTCTTTCATTTATTTAATTTCTTTATCTTTCTTTCTCTTTTATTTGTTTTCTACTTTCTTTTCTATTCTATTTAATAACTCCTTGTATATATATATATATATATATATATATATATATATATATGTGTGTGTGTGTGTGTGTGTGTGTAGAAAATTCTAGAAATTTGTATTAGTGCGTACAATTAATCTATCAACTGTCCATAGGGTCTTCTACATGGAATAAATTAGAAAAAATTTATAATGGCTCCATAAATCTCTTATTGCACAAACACCTAAAAATAAAAATTAACTAAATTATATTTCCTTTAATTAGCTAATATTCACTACAAATAAATTGAATAATTAATTAAAAACATTAACACGATTTTCAGAATTAGGGGTTTTATATTCTACCCAACTTATAAAAATTTTGTCCTCGAAATTAAAACTAAGCCACGATAGAAAATCAAGGATGGTATAAGTTAGAGATTGCAGCTTATTCTGTATCTTCCTCCATCCTAACCTCCATAATTTTTCAATTGTCATGGGAATGTTTGGAGGGCTATAATTTGCATTGTTTAAAATGCAAGACTAGGTTTAAATGAGTGGGCGATGTTGCGCATTGCACTTTCCAAAAAGGAAAAATAGGTTTCTTCCTGTGTCAAGTTCAAAAGTGTGGACACCTTATTGCATTTTTGCATAAAAGAGCCCAACAATAAAAAAATTGTACCAAGACAGTTTCTATTATGTTGATTATATCTATAATTCTTGTTGTATAGCGTACATGACTCGGATACTGTTATTTACACAAGTTGGAATCATCGAGACCTGTCACGAGGAGTCATGATTGGAATTCCTCGTACTAGTTGGGGAAAAACGGGGAAATATTAGTAGCTATGTGATCATACCCAACTTTACATGCATCATAGCTCACCCACACCTCATGTCGGTACAGCCTGACCATTATATGTCTCATCGTTGTTACATGAGGTTAGCCTGACTTTACAAGGATGGCCGCTAATTAATATAATGAGTCTTATCAGTTCCAAGCCAATCACATGATATGCTGATGTTTCACACACTTAGTTTAGATGTTCTTGACATGCATCTCTAGTATATTTATAGAAGCATGAAAAATATGCTGTAGAGTTATACGCAGTATTTTAGTGCTGGGCGGCGTAAAATATGACTTCAGAGCCATCGAAGTACAACAGGGCTTCATCGCTAATACAACATAAAATATAAGCCCCAGGACAATCCGCGTAATGCAGTGTTTCTAGGCTGCTTCAGCGTAAAAAGGTTGTTACATCGCCACTTTGGCGTAAAACCTACTCGCTTTTAATGCAGTAGGAAGTTGTACGGGGAACGCTTCGTATTCCTCAAATGAACCTGTCAGATCATGCAATGAACCTGATTCCTGACAACGAGTACTACACAACTATCCAGAAGACGGCTGTAATAATAGTGCGACACAGAGACCCATACTGTCGTTTAGTGATATTTTCCTGATACAAAGTGCTTTTACGCATAATAGGGAATACGCTGCCTAGTTTTACACTGGCAGATGTGAGCATTTACGCTTAGCAGAAGACAAAACAAATTGTCACGTCAAAAGCTGCTCTTCGTACAGAGCTCGAGGCACGTCTCTGCATTTAATGCGCAGAATAGGGGCAGATCTCTGTATTTAATGCATGAGATTTGGTTCTATTTTCAAAGACTGGGCGAGCCATAATTACGGCTAATACGTCCACATCATCACCTCTGTATATTACGCCATCAGGCTATTTTCAGCTATAGGAGCACGCTGTACGCTATCTTCTTGAAATACGCCACCGGGCTATTTTCAGCTATAAGGAGTACGCCGTTGCTATCTCCTCGGAATACGCCAACTCAGGCTATATTTGCATTTGTGCGTGATAAGGCTATTTGGTCTAGAATACGCTCAAGACCTCAGTCAAGGAAGGAGGATCGGCTATCTTTTACGCTCGCTACCTACCCATGCAGCATCAGGATTCTATGCCTACAAGGCTTCTACGCCTACTTGGCTTCTATGCCGACTCAACCACCACTTGGCTTCTACGCCAACCTGACAACTATTTGGCTTCTACGTCCTGGTGACAGTTATTGGCTTCTACGCCAACCTTTTCTACGCTAGGGACAGTTACCTACGTGGCTTGCATGCCGTGATCTTCGCTGCAGTTATATGTATTTTCTCATCATAGGATACGCGTCACACGTAGATTCAGAAGTCATCTATACGTAGGTGGCAGTTATTATAACCGCCGCAAAAAAAGTGCCATACTCTCCACTGTCTGGCTTCTACGCCAACTGGACAGTTACTATCACTAAAACCCTATAAATAGAGATCTCTGTTCACAGAGGTGGAGGGTCAAAAAAAGGTCGAAAACTCATAGAATAGAAGTCGAAAAAATCGAAGAACAGAGAAAGAAGAGCTCATACAGAGAGTAGTGATCGACGATTTTGGCATCGAGCATCCATTCCCTCTTGCAATCTTTGAAGCATCTCCTTCTTCTACAACACTTGTTCATCATCGTGTGGTCCAAGGGACAAAGTGATCGACTGCAGATCAGAGTCCTATAGCAATATTTACCCAGATTAAGTTTTGTACTTAACATCCTCGCATAGGATTAATAGTACTTCTTGTTTGTAAACCTAAGAAAGGGTTTCATATAAACCTTGTTTTATTTCTTCCATTTATTATCAACCACAAGATGTCGACTCTGCTGGGGAACTCTTTCTCATCGGATGAGAAAGTAATTGCTCAACACGATGTAGTATCAGTAGGATCAATGAAGAAGACCTTGGTCGTCCAGTTCGACCAATCTGCCTACGAAGATATACTTCGAGCAGGGGGTAGCTCTCACTCTCTCTCTGTCTAAGACAACAGGAAACTGTATAAATTCTGGATGCCCCGGACATCCCCTACCATACCTGTCGACTCTCTGGTTTCTCCGACCAACAAGGTTATAGCTTCGCAACCTCCGCGTCCCGCGCGTAAAACTCTGTCTCCCGTCTGTGACGTGACAGATAAAACTTCTTGTAATGCCTCAGTGCTAATCCAGAAGTCTACTCCGTGCTCTGCTCGTAAAATTTAGTCTCCCGTCTGTGACATGGCAGACAAGATTTCTGATAATGCCTCAGCGCCAAATCAGAAATTCCAAACGCGCTCTGCGCTTAAGAATGCATCTTCCCTCCAGCGGAAAAGTAGATGGTCCCTGCAATCTATGCAAGGGAAAACAAGTGGTAGACTTCTCAACTTCTCGGCCTTTACGCCAACAAGAGAAGAATCTGCCCGCTATCCAGATTACGCGAGAAGCGGATGGCCAATTGAGGACCTTTTCGGTTTTACGCTAGCCTGAGCAGAGCTCCAAATTATGCCAGGTCAAGCCCCTCAGCGTAAAGAAAACCCAATTTACGGAGAGACACACTCCTCGGGGATTATCTGCTACTCAGGGGAAAAGTTATGGTTCCCAATATCCATATGACAACTGATGTAAACAAGAGGAATAAGCCTCCTTCTTCTTCTTCTTCTGTAAATCCTCCTGACTTGCGTGAATATCTGATCCAGAAGTGAAAGGATAGGGGATCTTCCAGTATGTCTATTATGCCTCCTAGGGAGCACTATTGTAATATTCATAGGATTGTAGTTAATTATTGCTGTTCTGAAGCAAAACGGTCGGTTTTTGACCGGTTGAACTACTCTCTGTCTTTCCAGAAAGAAGATCCTGCACATGCATCAGTGAACATGGCTTCACACGTTCCTAGAGGAAGGTCGAATTCAAGACATCATCCCTCTATAACTCCAAGCCAAAGGAGATTCAACAAACGCCTTGAGAACATTGAAGCTGGGGTGTTTCGAAACACCCGTTCGATGTCACAACAACGGGCTTCGTACTCTTCTGATTCCGACACTGGAGGTCGCCAGTTTCCCGAATCAGATGCTGAAAGTATAGAGTCATTCTCTACAGAGACCTATACTAGCCCTTCAATGACATCCAGAGAAATGGGGGTCTATGCCATTGAAGATGAACACGAAAAAGCTTCCTCGTCAGGACGTACTGAGCAACGCATCGCTGTGTTGGAGACATCTCTGAAAGAGATACAGTCCATGATGGAGAATATGTACCAGATAATGCTCACTCAACACACAACTGCTATAGCTCAAGCATCGGTCCCTCTGACTCAGATACGTGTGGGGGTGGACTTACCACCATCCAACGTGAATCAGGAGCCTGCTCTAGATCAGGAGTCAGCAACCCCTCCACTTCCTAATTCGAAGAATATATTGCCTCATGCTGGAGTCGCAATACAACCGATCTCTTACCACTCCGCAGTTCCTCTACCGGCTGAAGATCCTATGCAGGCAGTACGGGAATTGAAGGCCCAATTTGATGACTTAAAACAGAAGGATCAGCGAAAGAAATTGGGAATCAACCAGCCTTACCCAGCTATCTGGGATGAAGTCCTTTTTCCTCATAAATACAAACCACAGACTACGGCTTTGTTTGAGGGAAAGACATCACCGAGCCAGTACATGAACTACTTCAGTATGATGATGGTGTTGTTGCAAGGGAATGATGCCCTTCTCACTCGAGTGTTCAGAGGCTGTCTCTCGGGAGTGGCTTATCAGTGGTACCGTAGTCTTGCGGACAACTGTATTACTTCCTTTGATGATTTCAAGACTTTGTTCTTCGCACGATTCTACAAAGGAGGGATGGACATGTCTATGTCCTCTCTCATCGAAGTAAAGCAGAAGGAAAAATAGAACGTTCGCACTTTCATCGAACGTTTTCATTAAGACACTTTGCAAATGCCTCCCGGAGTTCCAGACTCAGCATTGGTGGACATTTGCAGGAAGAATCTTCTTCCAGTGATCTCGGTGTTCATAGGACCATATCAGTTCTATGATTGGCCCTCGTTCATCATCTCAGCGGTAGCCGCTGAAGACAACAGTCGAAAGGCACGTAATAATAGAATTATGATATCTGCCTCTGATAGAGGCAAGAGGTCATCCTCCAACAACGACCATCCCCGTGGTTCCAAAGGAAAAGAAACTCTGGCGATCAATACGTCCAGGCAGAAGATTGTGACAACCACACAGACAAAATCTGGGACTTCTAGGCCCATTGAAGTGTACTCTTTTGACGGACAACATTTCGAGCATATTTGAGTGTCTCATCAAAAGCGAAAAGATTACCCTCCCTGAGGTGAAGTGGCCTAATGAAGTCGGCAGTACCAATAACCCCAAGTACTGCATTTTCTATAGGTACATACATCACCCCACAAAGGCGTGTTATGTATTAAAGAGGAAAATCCAGGAGTTGATCGATGCTAAGGCCATCACTCTGTGCAACAACGAGAAGACGGTCACAGCCAACATGATCTCTCTTCAATTTGGCAATCTGCCTCCTCAAGAAGTTTCAGATGGTGTTGTACCTATTTCTCGGACAACGATAAACATCGTTAATCTCCCTCCAACCAGGGGTCAAAATCATGACCTAGTACCCCTAACTACCCAGCGGGGCGAGATTATGTAGGTTCATCCAGATCTGGTGTCAAAGATAGAGGAAGAGACTCAAGCTGCCAAGGCTAAGTCTAAGAAGAACTCGAAGCGTAAACCATGTCATATGGTTGCAGTATCCTCGACATCAGAAGAGGAGGTTTTGGCTACTGGAACCCGTTCAGGGAAAGCCTACCTCAAGGACTATGGAGGAAGTCTGGAAGATGCATAAGTAGACGCTTCAGCCGCCTAGCCTTCAGAACCGGAACCTGCCATACCAGAGGCCGGTCCTTCAAGTCCAACTTTGGCGGATAAGGGCAAGCAGAAAGAGGTGCGCTTTGATAAACCATTGAAGAACATGCAAAACGAAGGTTTGGAGAAGCCATATAACTTCGATATCCTGGCCCAGTTGGCTAATACACCAGCCAGATTGTCCATTTTTGAACTACTCAGGCTCTCTAAGGACACTCGTCAAGCCCTGAGTGAAGCATTAATATAGGCGGATGCATACTTGACCCAGCTCAAGTCCCGTGATAAAGAACCTGTGGCATGTCCTCAATGCCATAGTGTGATGGAGGTGGTCCCGAATATCACTTTCACCCAAGATGACATGCTATTGAAACATAACAAGCATGACAGACCCCTCTATTACACCGGATACGTCGGTTCCATGGAGGTTGACCAGATTCACATAGATCCGGGATCATCGATCAGTATCATTTCTCATAGTCTACTCAGACCGCTGAGGATTCCTACCAGCGAATTGGCTTACACCACCACTACAATCGTGGATTTCAATGCCAGGAAAAGTAAGCCGTTGGGGAAGATTTGTCTGAGGATTGGCGACCTCAGATCAGTGGCTACATGTTATTTCATTGATTCAGAGGTGTCCTACAATATTCTGCTGGGCATACCATGGATCCACGACCACAACATCGTTCCTTCGACTCTACATCAATGCTTTAAATATGTAGATGCCCAAGAAATAGTACAAACGGAGTTTGCTGACCTTAACCCATTTAAAGGAGTAGAATCCTACTACTCTGATGCCATGTTGTACACTCAAGATTACATGGAGGAGGTGTCAGGCAAGACAGAGGAAGAATCCCACCGGGAGCCAGAAGAACCCTCTGCCGAACAACCTCTGTCAATGAAGGTGAAAGGGCGAACTACTCGTCCAAAAGTCATGGAACCCCTGGCTATCCACCTGAACAAAACCAAGTTAGGAAACAGAGGTGATCCTCTATTAATCACTTTGAACCAGAAACCTCCACCCTTGGTCATCAACCTTCGGCGCAACAAGCAGCCGATTGATGTAAATATAACCAGGAACGTGGTTTCTGATGATAATAAAGATCCTCTTTTCCAGTACATTAACGCTCAAATTCCTGATCAGGAATCCTCTCCCCATAACGATATAGAACCTATAGCACAAAGATTCTTGGAAGCTATAGATTCCTATCATCCGTATGTGTGGGAAGTAGCATCACCATCTAATATCATCACGACATATGGGCCACATGAAGATTCTATCTTTATTGTCCCGCCTACTCGCAGCGGTCAGCATTCAATACTCTTCGGTCGCATGTGCAATGAACCGACTGTACAAGAAGATTCTCCTGATGATGATGTTGGTAAAATGTAGGTTCACAGATATAGCCCGCAAGCTTTGAAGATTATGCAAAGTATGGGTTATGACTTGAAGCTGGAACCAGGCCTCAACTATGGGAATGGCAGGCGAATGCCGTTGCACGATGATCCCTACTGTCAACGAACTTATTTTGGGTTAGGGTATACCACCTCCCTTGCAATTTCTGAGTCAAATGTGGATATCTCTCCCTCTTCTCAAGATAGCTCGTCGTCTTCCTGCTCATATGATGATTACGAACGAGCATTATCAGTAAATACAGTATTGATAGATTCTCTTAAAGCAGACGAACAAGAATCTGAACCGTTTGAGAATGACTCTTGGGCTCAGCAAATGGACACACAGTGGGAACTCAGGTTCGAGCAGAGAGAACCCCCCACTGAAGATAAAGTTATCCAGATTGACGTTGGGGATGAACTTTCACCAAAGCCGATATTTATCAGTAACAATCTTTTCGAAGAAGAAAAGAAAGAAATAATCCAGCTGATAAGAGAATGTATCGTCGTCTTTGCGTAGAATTATGAGGATATGCCAGGTCTCTATCTAAAAGTAGCTACTCATAAACTCAATATATTGCCCAATTCGAAGCCTGTGAGGCAACATCAACGCCGGTTCTGTCCAGACATGATGGACTCCATTGAAGCTGAAATCAAGAAGTTGATAGCCTGCGGCTTCATCCGGGAAGAACAACATCCCGACTGGGTCGCCAATATTGTCCCAGTCATGAAGAAAAATGGGAAAGTACGTATCTGCATCGATTACTGAGATCTGAACGCAGCCTACCCCAAGGATGAGTTTCCTCTTTCCATTATAGACGTCATGATCGATAATACATGCGGTTTTGAACGCATGTCTTTCATGGACGGATTTTCAGGATACAACCAAATCAAGATGTATCCTGAAGACGAGAAGCATATTGCCTTCCGGACACCATTGGGGCTATATTGCTATACGGTCATGCCCTTCGGACTGAAAAATACTGGAGCTACGTACCATCGAGCTATGAGTAACATATTCCATGAGTACCTAGGCAAAACAGTAGAATGTTACGTGGATGATATAGCTGTCAAAAGTTGCCCTAAGGATAATCATATCCAAGACCTGAAGACAGTATTCGAATTAATGCGCCAATATCAACTCAAAATGAATCCTACAAAGTCCTTTTTGGGTGTATCCAGTGGCAAATTTCTGGAATTTGTCATAACCGCCAAAGGCATTCAAGTGGAACCTGATAAAGTCAAGGCCATCTTAGAAAAGTGACCACCCCGCAATCTGAGAGAACTCAGGGGATTTTAAGGTCATCTAGCTTATATCCGGAGATTTATATCCAACCTCTCTGGAAGATGTCAGCCTTTTTCTCGTCTCATGAAGAAAGGTGTATCCTTCGTTTGGGACGAAGCCTGTCAGCAAGCGTTTAATGATATCAAACGCTACCTCACTAATCCTCCAGTTCTAGTGCCTTCCGTCATAGAAAGACCATTTTTGATGTATGTTCGAGCAATAGATCATTCTCTGGGAGCTCTCCTCGTACAGAAGAATGATGAGGGTCATGAACAGGCTATCTACTACTTAAGCAGGATGATGGTCGGAACTGAACACCGGTACAATCCAGTAAAAAAAGAATGTTTGGGCCTAATATTCGCCATTCAGAAAATGCGACACTATGTTATAGGCAAGACTATTCATATCATCTCCAGGATCAATCCTCTTCGGGTATTGATGAACAAGCCAAGCGTTCTTAATTCTCGACTCGTGACTTAGGCGATGTTATTAACACCGTATGATATGGTGTACGTCCCTCAGAAATCCATCAAAGGCCAAGCATTGGCTGATTTCCTAGCTGCTCATCCGATTTTGGAAACCTCCAAACTATACGAGGACATTCCCGACGAAGTTGTAGAATATAATTTAGCAATGGAAAGTGTTACGTGGCAAGTATTCTTCGATGGTGCCTCCAGGACTGGTTCCAGGGGAAACATGGTTTTAGGAGTAGGAATTATCCTGGTTACTCCTGTGAAACTCGCCATCTATCGAGCATATTCTCTTAATGTGGCAGAATATAACACCCTACTATTCGGGCTCCAAGTCGCTAAAGAGTTGGATGTCGAATACCTGGAAGCATTTGGTGATTCTCTGCTGATCGTCAATCAAGTTAGAGGAATATATGAAGTCTGAAATCCAGACCTCATCCCTTATCACTAAGCAACGATCAAAATAGCCATGTCTTTCAAAGGGTTCTTCCTAGAGCATGTGCCTCGATCTCAGAATCTGGAAGCTGATGCCCTGGCCAGTCTAGCTGCAGATTTAGCTATTCCTATAAGAAGACAAAATTCGGTGATCATTCTTAAAAGAGATTTATTCTGTGTGAAAAACAACTTTCACATAGAATGCAGCTAAGCTGTGAACACAGATCTTCCAAAGAGAGACTAGTGATGTCCCTTTATAGATTTCGTAGCATACGGAATCTTGCCGGAGGATCCTAAAGAAGCAGTATCCGTCAAAAGACGATCATTACGCTTCTATTTTGATGCGTCTTCACAATGTCTATATCGTCGGACTTATGATGGACTATTATTATGATGTCTCTCTGGTGATAAAGCACAGTGAATTATCCGTGAAGCTCACGATGGCGTATGCAGAGCGCATCAACCCGGTCCTAAGCTACATGATCGTATCAGGAGGATGGGCTATTACTGGCCTACTATGATCACAGATGCAATAAAATATGCGAGACAATGCAAAGCCTGCCAGGTTTATGCAGATTTTATACATCAACCTTCTGAACATTTACATCCTACGGTGGTATCCTGGCCTTTTGAAGCATGTGGTATGGATATCATTGGTCCTATTTACCCGTCTTTTTTCAGAGGTCATCGGTTCATATTAGCCATCATGGATTATTTCTCCAAATGGGCAGAGGCAACCCCTCTTGTTGAGGTGAAGATATCTAACGTGATCAACTTCATTAAACATCATGTCATTTATCGCTTTGGGATTCCCCGAAGGATAATTCATGACAACGGGCCTTAGTTCATCAGCCAAGCGTTCCACCGATTTTGCGATAAAAATCGGATACAAAATGTGGCCTCTACGGCATACAATCCTGCTGCTAATGGTCTGGCAGAAGCTTTCAACAAAACCATTATCAAACTCTTAAAAAAGTTCGTTTCTTCGAACAAAAGAGATTGGAATGAGAAGCTAGGAGAATGTCTATGGGCATACCGCACAACGGTACGAGCACCGACGGGTTGTACCCTATTCTCACTGGTTTATGGGAGTGAAGCAGTTCTCCCCATCGAAATTCAAATTTTTTCACTCAGAATAGCAGTGGCTAACGAGTTGACTCAGGAAAAGAATAACCTATTAAGGCTTCAAGAGCTAGAAAGATTAGATGAGAAACTCCTTCAAGCCCAACAGCGCATCGCGTTCTACCAGGCATGCATTTTTAGATCTTTTAATCAAAAAATTAAAGGAAAGAGTGTTCAAAGTTGGCGAGCTAGTTCTAGCCATGAGAAGGCCAATGATTATAACTCACAAGAGTAAGGGTAAATTCCAACCCAAATGGGAAGGCCCTTATGTGATCGAAATAACGTTCTCAAACGACGCTTACAGATTAGCCAAACCTAATAGAGACTTGTTAATGGCTCCTATCAAAGGAAAATTCCAGAAGAGGTACTATGCTTAATCTCCTTTTCTCAATGGAGTATGGTGAAGATCTTATTCTGATAATACTACTTCCAAAGAACTAGTTGGATTATATTCTATCATGTCCATATAACCTCTGAATAGATATGTCTAAACTAAGTTAGAACATCAAAACCTATCACGTCCATATTACCTCTGATAGTTTTTTGTGTACAAATTTTAGTTGGAGCATATTCTATCATGTCCATATAACCTCTGAATAGATATGTCCAGCTGAAGCTTACCGAGAGTATATCACGTCCATATTACCTCTGATATCACTTTCACCCTAGCCTGTCATTTATATTCCAAAATGATAGGTCCACCAAAGTCAGATAAAAGACTCTTTATTATCTCCAGAAAGAGCAAATTATATAGAAAAGCAAAAGGTACATCATTTGGGAGAAGCAGTTAAGTCGCGAATATGTTGCGCCAGAGTAACCATTCTCTCATCCCTGGAGTTCAAGACGTCGGTGCGAGCCCACTCCAACCTTGCCGTCTCATTGTTCAAAGCAGATAGCTCGGACCGAGCATGTACAAAACTTGCGTGGATGATACCCACATGCGTCAGGTTCTGCTGAGCCGTCTCCATTCGATCCTTCAACACGTCGCGAGATGTTGATAAAGAGAGAGCCTTCTCCTTGGCCTTAGCGAGGTCATCCTCCAATTTGCGGACCCTCGCTGTCTCTTCCTCATATTCGGCCTTGCACTGAGTCAGTTAGGGAATAACATACTCCAATTTGGCACGCTCTTTATCCATCTGCTGCTGCTGTTCCGCGACAAATTTGTTCAAAGATTCTATTTGCCCAGCAAGCTCTGCAGTTAAGGAGTCATACCTAGCTTGAACGAGACCGTCAATGCTGCCTCGAGATAGCTGCAAATAATCGTTAATGGGTTGTTCCAAACCATTAACTATTTTCTCTAGCACATCAGCTCTGTCATTATCGTTGAAATATCTAATCTGCGCTATACTAAAGTTGGAGGACGTCTTCAGAGCCTCGAAGCCTAGATTCTTTTCCAGCACCATCGATACCAGTGTTTTCAAAGTGGCATAGAAAATGCTTAAAAACTGCCCAACTAACATGGTGAGATTCGAATGGACGCTGGGAGTGGCTGCAATATCGAAGAATCCCCCTCCAGGAATGACAGCAAACGATGTTGCCACAGTCATCGCCTCAACAGATGGCGCAACAACAGAAAAAGCACTGACAACGGTCGAAGTGGCTGGCGTACTCAAAGGAGGCATAGTCGTAATGATAGGCTCATTCTCCTCTCGAGATATCGGAACCATTTCAGGCAAGCCGGCACCTGAAAATGTTTCCTTTTCAAAGTCGGGCACCTCCGTGTCATCGACAGGAGCTAAAATAAAACCGAAAGTTGCATCGACGCTGCCCTCCCCGTAGATGTCTTCCCCTAAAAAGAAGACAAGAGAAAGTTAATATCAACATGATGTTAATTTTTCTAAAAGAGGCATAAAGACGATATTTACCCATGGTCGATGGTATATATGTCGCATTTGCAGCCAATATAGCTAAATCATTTCTTAATGATGCTAAGCGAGCTGTCATACCTTGAGAGGAGGGTGCACCAAATGACGACTAAGGGTAGTCATCCAAGTCTTCACCCAGATCTAATCGAGATTCATCAGGTGGAATCTCGCCGGGGATACTTACAGATGAAGAAGGGGCTGAACCCACTATTGGGCTGGATAAAGATATCCTTATTTGGCTCATCCTCGAAGGCGATCTCGTACCACTACCTGAAACGGTAGCAGCGACAAAAGCCTCGAGTAACGATTCTCTGGCACTGCCAGCCAAACTTTGGAGGTTCCCTCTCTAAAAGGCGTGGAACCTCTAACCAAAGGATCGTCCCCAACTGGGAAAATAACAGGCTCACTCCTAGGAGCCTCATGACTGGAAGTCCTGACAGGACCACTAACAGTCTTCTTTTTCTTGTGAGGGGAAGTCTCCTACAGAACATGAGCCCTTTGCTTACCAGGGATAACCAAAGGCTCTGCAGGCGGAGGTATTTCGCCTCTCGGTACTGTCAGCAAAGGCTCATCTAGATTAACAGAGTCTTCACCCTCGTTAGAGGAAACTGATGGGATTTCATCTCTTCCCGCAGACTTAGAAGAGGGCATCCTAAAACTTCCACGCATATCAAAATTTTGATGGAAGTTATTGATAGCCACGTAAAACTGGGCGTACGAGTGGAGGATGTGCAACTCCATGGAGAGAGAAGTCGCGAGCACAGTAAAAGCTGCTCCAGTGTAACCCATTATGAAGTTCCGCCATCCTCTCGCTCCATCAATAATTCCACCCCTGGACTTGAAGCTGGTGATGGCATTGCCTACGTACAATTGATCATACCCAAACTGCCTGGCGAACCGACTAGGCAGGTAGGGCTCCAAGAAGCATTGGTCTTCACTTCTATACAATAAATAGGAAGGTCTAATGCAGACCAACCAATTAAAAGCATTAGGAGAAAGAATGGTCTTCCTTTCACCTGAGTCCTGAAGCCTGCTCCCCTGTTGATTGAGATGTACAGTGGGGATAGTGCAGAAAAGCTTCCAGCTGTGAGCAAAATTTAACGCTCGCCGACAGTCTAAAACTGTGGTCACGTTCCAGGTAGAATTCTTGTAATTCAATAAGAAATTACTCTCCGAACTACTGCCAGAGCTGGAAGACATCACCCTGGGGTTATAGAGAATTAACCATCCCATCAAATACAGGAATGGTAATTCTACCCCGGGAAAGCTGTCACGCCGTGTTTCATCGGCAAGAAGCCCATCAGTAATGGCCCTCATGCCATCTTGTATGCAGCATACCAGGGCAGAGAGCAGGCCCAGTCTTGCCCCAAATACCAGATGCCCTGCAGGCCATAAGTTGTTGTGGTAAATGCGATCCAAAGATACAATGCCTGGTACTACCAATCGACGCAGCCATACAGAGAGGAAGACAGCCAGTTGAGCTTCCCTTGACAGAGGCCAACGATAATGCCTCAAATAACTTTAGGCTGTAGTGCTTGTAGGATATTTCCCTATCCCTTCATCGAGAACTCGATCTGAAGCCCCAGTGTCTTCAATAAGGTTATCGACTACTTGAGCAGTAAGCACGCTCAGAAGGCTCAAAGGCTTATCACTACTATCCATAACTTTGTCTGTCTTAGCATCTCTAGCCTAATGGAAGAAGAGGTAGGATGCCTATTTTTTCGTATAAGCCAAATCAGAGGGCTCATTATAGAAGGCAGTGCACGCAAGGTAATGGCTCATCAGCTCCTAGTACACTGCCACCACCCGAGGGTTTGTGTCCCCCAGCTCCCGGTTTGTGGGAACATACTCTTCATAAAGAGTATCCCCCATTGGCAGTCTTGAAATCTCTTCTATTTTATGAAGGGCCAATCCCAACTCCCCCAGTGGAGTGGCGAAAGTCCCAGTGAGCGAGATATATCGCTCTATCAAAGCCAAAAATAGGTTGGGGTTGAGAGGTAACCCAACACTAGTAGCACCCACAGCTGCGTACAGACCAATGCTCTCCAGCTCAGTCTGAAAATGCTTCAGGGCCTAGGCAGCTGAACGAGCCCATCGAAGATTTGTAGGGGTAACCCACCCATTGGTCCGAGGATTAACCTTGGGCTATACTCCTCCATGGCCTATGAAGTCATTGCAGAAAGTCGGTAATTGGACTGGTTGGAGCAATGAAGTGTCTTCACTCGGGACACTGCCCGGAAATAATCCTCTGAAAGGTATCACAGGGCCTGAAGGGCGGCTCACAAATAATCCTTGGTCTGATCCATTCTGATAAAATATCTTCTCCGGCTGGTCGTGAAGATTAGGGGTCAAAGTCCACGACATCCTCCTGGGATGCGTGGCATGGAAGAATGTCGAGATAGGGTAATCTCTCATCATCTTGGGCAGGTACATGACCATGCCTCCAACAGTAAAAACCCAGTCTTCTTCTTGGGCCCCGTCTGGGATTGTTTATCGATTATATCCCCGAAGAGGAAAGCTGATTTTATGTATTTTGCCCCGTGTATGTACGTCAGGGGCACTCCGTTGATCATGCTCAACAGCATTCGCTCTCCTTGAGATGATATCAGGATTCCCCTTCCTTCAGGATACTGTGGTCCAGAAATAGGAAATATCACGTAGGACAAATCCTCCAAGTAATTGGATTTCAGCATCCCAGCAACAGAACCCATCACCTCAGCCAACGGAGATATCTGCAAGTTAACTACAAAGTACAAGAAAAAAACATGTCAGTATCTATACTAGACCTCACAATCTTGCAGCTTATGCCAAAGAGCAACAGTCTGTGCTTTTATGCCAAGACTGTAAAAACTTGAGTTTTTATGCTGGAATCTCATTCCAAGGCGTAAAATTCAAGATTGGCAGTATACACAAAAATCTGACAGTCTGTATTTTATGCCAGATTGCCAAAGTTTGAGTTATTACACCGGAGTTTTCATCCAGAGCGTAACACCCAAAATTTGTAGTATACGCCAAATTTCGACAGTCAAAGCTTTTACGCCAGACTGCGAAAATATGGAGTTTTTACGCGGACACATTAGAAATGTGGACGTAAAAGATAAAACATCTCTGTGCATCATCTTCCTCGAAGAAGCGTTCAGCACAGAAGATGACCTAGCGCGTTCACGTACAACGTGTGCGAAGGGTTTTCTTCATTCTTGTCGTCCCAAAAAGCTTTACCTATAACGCCCGGTGCACAGCTTGATGGTGGGACACTTTGTTGAGAGCGAGGTTCGTCCTGCCCGATGGGAGTCGCTCTTACTTGGATAGAGGAGTGAGAAGTGGAGGCAGCCTTCTTTCCCTTAGAGGAGGAGATTGGTTTTGGTGTCATTGCTAAAAAACTCAGAATGTTCAGAAAAGAAACGAAGGAGAGTACTCAAAGAGACGAAGGTTTTCTTTTACAAAAGACAGATGAAAAGTTTTTCTCTAAAGGCCTTGGGGTATTTATAGAGTTCAGATAAACTCCTCGAATCCCTAACCAAATCCGATATTTAATATTCGGTTATGATTGCGGACTAAAATAGCCTATTATTCAGGGAAGGCCGACAGTCAGCGAATTCAAAAATAATTCGTGCAGAGGAGATTCGTGATATTACTACAAGGAGTTTTTTACGCTCGGGAAGCTATAAATCTACAGTTTTACGCTCAGAGGCTATAAGTCTATGGTTTTATGCCCGAATGCTTTTACGCTCGGTAGCTTTTATGCTCGAGAGGCTACAAACCTACGACTTCACGCTCAGAGGCTACAAATCTATGATTTCACGCTCAGAAGCTTTTTACGCTCAGGGGCGACAAATCTACGACTTCACGCTCGGAAGTTTTCTTTTCAGAGTCTATAAATCTACAGTTTTATGCCCGGATGCTCTTATGCTCAGCAGCTTTTACGCTCGAGAGGCTATAAAGTTATGATTTTATGCTCATCTCCACTATGGATCTATGACTTTTCGCATATCTCAAAATATGCTGGCCAGAGTATACGAATATCTGATCAAATCTCAAGATGGTCAACTGTAAGGGTTCATGTAGGAGATGCTCCTTATTGGCCTCAAAATCTCCCAAGTACCCAAAGCATACAGAGTTCAGCATTGAAAATAAATCTTCTTCTTGGGTCGATTGGAAGTTCATCCAAAACCCAGTCAGAATATTTTCTCTACAGTTCAAGATGGCGACTCAGTTTTGATAGCCATTTCTTGCCCTATTTCAAGGGATTTTCGGGAAATCATTCTTGAAGATGATGGTCTGAACAAGAATTCTTCTTATCAGAGAACTGACAAATTTAGAATTTTATGCAATTTCTTGTTCAAAACAGCATGACAGTTCGGATATTCGACTTAAATGCTAAACAGTTTTCTATATGTCCTCAGTTACGCATAAAAGATGGGACGAGATCAGATACTCTTTTTATCAGGGTCGGCATAAAGTTATTCAGACGTGGCAAAGCTACACATATTCAGACTTCATCACAGCAAAGAATATGACAATTTATTAGATGGATAAAAGATGATGATTTTATTAATCATGATTACATATGAGGGAAATCCAGTCTACAAAGGATTTTTCATCTTCATGATTACATATGAGGGAAATCCAGTCTACAAAGGATTTTTTATCTTCATGATTACATATGAGGAAAATCCTATCTACAAAGGGTTTCTCATCCTCATTTAAAGATCACGTCCAGAATCTGTTCTATCAGGTTCTCGCATTGGTGGAGATCTTTACCTGTCTTCTTCAGCAGTTAGTCAGTTTTTGCGGCCGATTAATAAAAAAATGATTAATGGCGGGAGGATACACAACTGGGCCTGTATAAATTATTCAGATCCCATCCTCCATACGCCATGACAGATTGAGTTGAGATGTTAGACCCAATTCAGTACTAGAAGATAGGGCTAGTTTGACTTCCCTCGTCCACGAACGACGGGAGAAAATATAGCTTGCAAGCTGTGTGGTCTAATGTGACCCTTCCTCTCTCCTGGATGAATCGCCATATGAAGTTGCTGATTATATCGAGCAAAGGAAGCTATGATATCCTTCCATGATCCATCGTTACAGAGGACATTTGCTCTAAGATGCCTTCTTTTTTGGCTCCTTACATGCTGGAAGAGCATAATCTTCTTCTTCCTCAAGTTGACCCGACGAACTCCGGCAATCATCTCTGTGTGGTGAAGGAAATGTGGGAAGAACAAATTAAATCATCAGCCTTTTTATAGGCAAAAGAGAACACATCGAATCCCAACAAATCCCCAAAAATCCGCCAAGAAATCAGCCTCGAGGAATGAGTCAGACTTGATCGTTTCATGCTTTATTCAAAGTGTTTCAAATTATGAGAAATTTGAAAACTTTGAAGGGGGTCTTGTAGAAGCATAAAAAATATGCTGTAGAGTTATACGCAGTATTTTAGTGTTGGACGACGTAAAATATGACTTCAGAGCCATCGGCGTACAACAGGGCTTTATCATTAGTATAGCGTAAAATATAAGCCCCAGGACAATCCGCGTAATGTAGTGTTTCTAGGCTGCTTCAGCGTAAAAAGGTTGTTACACCTCCACTTTGGCGTAAAACCAACTCGCTTTTAATGCAGTGAAAAGTTGTATAGGGAAAGCTTCGTATTCCTCAAATGAACCTGTCAGATCATGCAGTGAACCTGACTCCTGACAACAAGTACTGCACAACTATCCAGACGACGGGTGTAATAATGGTGCGGCACAGAGATCAAAACCGTCATTTAGTGACATTTCCCTGAAATAAAGTGCTTTTAAGCATACAAGGGAATACGCTGCCTAGTTTTACATAGGCAGATGTGAGCTTTTACCCTCAGTAGAAGACAAAACAAACTGTCACGTCAAAAGCTGCTCTTCGTACAGAGCTCGAGGCACGTCTCTGCATTTAATGCCCAGAATAGGGGCAGATCTCTGCATTTAATGCACGAGATTTGGTTCTATTTTTAAAGACTGGGCGAGCCATAGTTACGGCTAATACGTCCACATCTCACCTCTGCATATTACGCCATCAGGCTATTTTTAGCTATAGGAGCACGTTGTACGCTATCTCGAAATACGCCACCGGACTATTTTCAGCTATAAGGAGTACGCCGTTGCTATCTCCTCGGAATACGCCAACTCAGGCTATATTTGCATTTGTGCGTGATAAGGCTATTTGGTCCAGAATACGCTCAAGACTACAGTCAAGGAAGGAGAATCAGCTATCTTTTACGCTAGCTACCTATCCATGCAGCATCAGGATTCTACGCCTACAAGGCTTCTACGTCTACTTGGCTTCTATGCCGACTCGACCACCACTTGGCTTCTATGCCAACCTGACAACTATTTGGCTTCTAAGCCCTGGTGACAGTTATTGGCTTCTACGCCAACCTTTTCTACGTAAGGGGAAGTTACCTATGTGGCTTGCATGCCGTGATCTTCGCAGCAGTTATACGCATTTTTTATCATGGGATACGCGTCACACGCAGATTCAGAAGGTCATCTATACGTGGATGGCAGTTATTATAACCGCCGCGTAAAAAGTGCCATACTCTCCACTGTCCGACTTCTACGCCGACTGGACGGTTATTGTCACTAAAACCCTATAAATAGATATCTCTGTTCACAGAGGTGGAGGGTCAGAAAAAGGTCGAAAACTCAGAGAATAGAAGTCGAAGAAATCGAAGAACATAGAGAGAAGAGCTCAGACAGAGAGTAGTGATCGACGATTTTAGCATCGAGCATCCATTCCCTCTTGCAATCTTTGAAGCATCTCCTTCTTCTACAATACTTCTTCATCATCGTGTTGTCCAAGGGACAAAGTGATCGACTGCATATCAGACTCCTATAGCAATATTTACCCAGATTAAATTTTGTACTTAACATCCTCGTATAGGATTAATAGTACTTCTTGTTTGTAAACCTAAGAAAGGGTTTCGTATAAACCTAGTTTTATTTCTTCCGTTTATTATCAAACAATATTGATCTAGCATCTCTACATATTCTAGTTATTGTTCTTGTACACATTTATATTTTTAGCTCATTGTTCTAGCGTGTACTTGTATTTCTATTTTACTGCTAGATGTACATTGATGATGACATGCTCCAGTATTTCTTTATTCCAGTATCTCATTATTCTAGTATTTCTTATTGCCAGTATTCATATATGTCTTGTATTTCTTTATACTGTGTTAAAGTTTTTGTCAATATATGTGGAACTGTTGTTAGAGGTGTATTTTGTTCCAATCCTGACTGGATATTTTTCCAGACTGACTTAGAGGACTTGTTTCCAGCATACTTGGAGATTTAGATGTTATGGATTGTAGGTTAGATTATTTTATTATTTTAGACTTGTGTTGTATTTTATTATTTTCTTCGATATCTCATCATGCCTTAATTTATGTGATTGAGTATATTCCATATTATATTGTGATATCTGTGCCTCCTTATGGAGTTGGATATTCATGTGAGATTGACTAGATAGTTACATGACCTAGACAGCGTTCTACCGCCGATGCTACGGCGTAGGCTGGACGTACCCACGCTCTCGTGCCACTATACCGGGTGCAGGTCATGACACATTTTTAGTGGTGGCCCATGCAGGTCTGACTTCGCAAGTTGTACGATGTCGTGGTAGTATGACGTCTTAGTTGTACTACTACGTGCCTGCGATAGGATATAGGACATAGGATACTAGGATGAGAGAGAATACTCAATCACAAACTCTTGAGAGATTCCTGGGACGACCCTTGAGAATCTTATTATAATTTCTAATTTAAATCTTTTTTCCTTGTTCCCGTCCATTCTTACTTGTTGTTATTGAAATTGATTCTTGTTGATCAGTTGTTAAATTTAATTCTTGGTGTCGTTGTTGAGTTTGATTTCTTATCGAGATGAATTTTATGGACTAAACTTTACGGTATCATCTGATGACATATATTGATGAGGACAGTGAGAAAGGTAAAACATCTACTTTGGTTATGGAACCTAGAGTTTATCGCAGAGATATTAGCTATCATGACGAGAACGTAAGAACCTGACTTGGATGTACATACTGTAGTTATGAAACTTAGAGTCTCTCGCAGCCATACCGGTTGGCGTGGTGAAGATTCTAGCTGACATGATTATAGAGTTGCATACCTTAGTTACGAAACCTGTCGTTTATCGCATCTATGCTTACTGGCGTGGCGAGGATTCTGAGTGTCATGATTATTGACAGACGTGTATAATTATCAGGTTGTATCTTAAAATGGTTCTTAAAGTCTCATCTCAATACTTATTTATTTCGTTATTATAGGACTTTGTTCTATCGCTTCTTTTCTTTACTAGCAGTAGAGATACCTTCAGTCCTTATCCAGTTCCTTTTTGAGCTTCTTCACTTTGAGGATTCCTTGTTAGTATGATAATTAGTGACTTACAATTTTGTTTGTGTCTTGTATTAGTATTTACTGAGTGTGACTTATGAGTTTGTAAGTATTTCTTGGTTGGACATGTGAGCAGTAGTAATCAATCTAGAGTTAACCCATAGCATAGTGCCTTGTAGCAATAGTTCTATAATATGTGCCATTATCGTTAATATTGGTACTATAGATAGAAGAAGGAGTAAAGAGTATCAGTGATGGTTCCAAGAGTAAGTATCAGAGTCAGCATGCCAGTCCTAGATAGTCATAAATTTATGTAATTGGGTGATCCATGTAAACAATTAAGTATCGAGTAAATTGTATCAAAAATTAATGGAGCATGATATTCAATTTGATGGTTGATTACTTGGGTGTGTCAAGAGTAAAGAAATATATATTCATAAAAGGTATTAATGAGTGTGCTATGGGTAGAAAAATATCAAGATTGGTAATGGAAAATATATAGTGTATCACTGATTAGTATATAAAAGATTTAAGAGAAAATACGTTTACATCAATTGAGATATGGAACCATATGCCTGCCTTTGAGAGTGAAATAAAACACGTGTTTTATAAAAAGTGCAAGTGATCATGAGTTCTGGTGAATGTGATTAGGTGATCTAAATGAGGAAGCTAGTATTACCATACCAATAGTGCTAGTGATTCTATATCAAGGATTTATTGAGAATGGTGCTAATAAAAGTAAGTACTACGTGTGATGATAATTAGATTGGTTTATCAATTAATATAGATAGAAAATCATTGGAGAAAATATGTGTGATGATAAATTTTATCATTGAAAGTAATAGTTCAAGTAATCCGGGCAGTACAAAATTTTAGTACACAGTTGAGGGTTGTAGACAATTGGTGAATTGTGTGCACCTTGAGTATTAGAGACTGTGAGTATTTATATGTATACTTGTGGATTTAAATTTATAATTTGAAGAGTGGAAATGAATTTCAATTTTTAAGAATATTTTAGGAGTTAAGATTTTATGTTATTAAATTTTTTGAGGATTAAAATTCAATTCAATAAACATAGTTAAAGCTCTAAAGATTTTGGAAGTGATTAAAACTTTTATTTCGATCTTGAGTATTTGACTTTTGAGGAAGTATATGCATTTTATTTTACATTGTTCAAGAAGTTAAATTTTGATGATTTTATTTGGAGGATTAAATTTTCTGGTGGGTAAGAGTATATTAGTATATTAGTAGATGATTTGCATGTGTAAGGATCCGTTGGCTGAGCATGATTTAGATGGCACTTCAAACAGACTTGGGTGTCCATTTAGAGTTGTATTAGAATAAGTAGTACTTAGTATGGTGTGTTGCACTTACTGTGCCCTTGAGTGATAAGAACAACTAGTATGAACAATTGCAGTTGGTACGAGAGCTAGCAGTGGGTGTACTAGTAGTACAAACAATGGTACCAAATGATAGGGGTATCAAACTTCAGATGCATTATTTGACCGATGATTATGTTAAGAGGTCCTTGGTATCAGATTTTGGTATTAATAGACAGATATGTGTAATATGGATGTATCCATGGATATCTTGTGGACTAGTGATTAGTTGATATGGGTAACAGTATATAGGGACAGAAATTTGTGAATAAATATGCCAGAGTAAAGTGTATGATAGAGGTTGAAGATGTCCCAGTAATGTATTAGAAGGCTATGTCCTGTTCTTTTCTTCTGTTACTTTTTTGTCTATTTATTGATTTCTTAGTGCCATAGTTTGTATCAATGATTCTCTTACTAGAATGTAGTTAGTAGTACACCCTGACAAAGACTGAAGTACCATGACAAAAGTGACCATAACCGTGCATGTCTTCTTTAGATTGCATGTTGTATGACTGTAGGTAGAATTTTCTTAGACCTTAATTGTTGGGGATTTGATCGTAGTAAAGATTAATGAAGAAGTTATGACTGAATAGAGAGAGACAAGGTGACTTAAATTTTGAGGATAAACATTAATTTAAACAAAGAGTTGAGAACTTAATATGACAGGATTGGCGATCTTGTTAAAACGTTGATTTTATGAAGATTATGAAATGATTGAATTTGTCATTACATTTTGAGGAAATTAAGAAGATTATCATTGTATTTATTTGACTGTAAGATATACATTTATTCTGAATATTACAATTGAAGATTTTGCGAGTATTATATTATTTGAGTATTGTGTGGAAAAATAATTGAGGAATAAGATCACTAATGGATTAGTGTTGGAATTCAAATTTTTGGGATGAGGATTTAATTTTTTAAATATGCATTGATTGGATTTAAATTAGAGGAGTAAGATCATTAATGGATTAGTGTTTGAATTCAATTTTTGGGATGCGATTTTTAAATTTTACAAGTATGCATTGATTGGATTTCAATTATAGGATTGAATATTAAATTCTTGTATTCGTTATTAACTTAAAATTTTGGAGGAGATTATGATAAAAATGGAATTTGATTTTTATAATTGAAGATTTTCAGGAATATGATATTTATAGAATTTTGAGAAATATTGTGAAATAATAATATGAATTTATTTCATGATTATATGGTTTGAAAAAAAACTATTGAGGATTTTAAATTTCGAGGACGAAGTTTTTTTAAGGTGGGTAGACTTGTAACCTCTGTATCCTGAAATTCTTGCTTAAATATTGTTATTAGGTTAATTTGGGGCTATTGGGATTTTTCCACAATTTTTAGTTAATTAAAAACTAGTAACCCTAATTTTCTAGGACTTGCAATAATTTATTTTTGAGTCAAACTTAATTAAAAATATTCCAAAATTTTATTTTAGTTTCTAAATAGTCAAATATATTTTCTATAATTTTTTGGGAATTTTTTGATTATTTTTAGTATTTATTTTGATTGAATTAGGGAAAACTGAATTAAAAACTATTTTCTGAAAATAAAACCCAAAAAGTAATTATTTTTGCGCAACCAGTCAATAAGGGGCCCACCTGTCAGCCTCCTGCAGTGAACTGGGCTGGACCCGCCTATCAACTACCGCGTGGTGGGTGTGGGTGAAGTCGGGCCGACCTCGAGCCGAGCAGAGTCAGAGTTCGACTTGGACTCAGCTGAGCCAAGCCGGGTCAAACCCGAACCGTCCGATTTGGCCAGGGATGCATGGATGGCTGCCATATGGCAAGCTCACGAGCCGTAGCTGCCCTCTCTCCTCTATATATATATATGAGTTATTTAGGAATTCTAGGGTTTTTCTTTGAGCCGAATTTGGGAGAATTGCCATCTAGGGTTCCTTCATCTTCCAGAAGCCATTGTGTATAGCTCCGTACTCCAAATAAGGTCTAGTTTCTTGGGTTAGAACTGTATTGAGGTTAGCTTTCTGAATATATAAATTGTTTTACGAAATTATGAGTATTAAATTCTAAAAAATTCGAAGAACACAGTATGTCCGAAAATAGATGCATCTCGATATTTTTACGATTCCGGGAGAACCAGGAATCAGAATCATGAACCGTTTAAAGTTTCGGAAAGAAAATGTCTAGATTATTGACATATGTTTTTTCAATAATTTAATTCGAAGTATTTATATATTTTTAATTATGTAGAACTTTTAGGTTAGAATTTAACCATCGGTGCACGATACGAAATTTGTATGTGCCATAATTCCCATACGAATTTGAATTCGGACGATCCATAAATTCTACCATGTTTTTTATTTTGAAATCTACAGGAAATCATACATGAAATTCGAGTTTGTGTTGGTTGACTTTTTGGTCAATAGATCGCCTCGATTTGCGTGCTATGAGTCTCGAGTCGATAAAATTTAGGTTCTTTTGGGAAAAATTATGTTTTGACCTAAAAATTAGAATAATAAGATTAAAAAAAGATTTTAGAGTAATTATTCCAGAATTAAATAAATTAAAATAAATTATCTTTTGACATGGTAAAATTGTAATACATAGGCTATTTGGACTGTGACTTGGACTCTGATTCATACCAGATAAGGACCTAGGCGAGTACATTCTCTGACAGTTTCTATTATGTTAATTTTCTCTATAATTCTTGTTATATAGCGTACTTCACTCTGACACTGTTATTTACACGAGTTGGTATCATCGAGACCTATCACGAGGAGTCGTGATTGGAATCCATCGTGCTAGCTGGGAAAAAATAGGGAAATATTAGTAGCTTATGTGATCATATCCTACTTTACATGCATCATAGATCACCCACACCTCACGTCGGTGCAGCCTGACCATTACATGCCTCATCGCTGTTACATGTGGTTAGCCTGACTTTAAAAGGATGATCGCTAATCAATGTAATGAGTCTTATCAGTCCCAAGCCGATCACATGATATGCTGATGTTTCACACACTTAGTTTAGATGTTCTTGACATGCATCTCTAGTATATTGATCTAGCATCTCTACATATTCTAGTTATTGTTCTTGTACATATTTATATACCAGTTCATTGTTCTAGCGTGTACTTGTATTTCTATTTCACTGCTAGATGTACATTGATGATGACATGCTCCAGTATTTCTTTATTCCAGTATCTCATTGTTCCAGTATTTCTTATTGCCAGTATTCATATCTGTCTTGTATTTCTTTACACTGTGTTATAGTTTTTGTCAATATATGTGGAACTGTTGTTAGAGGTGTATTTTGTTCCAATCCTGACTGAATATTTTTCTAGACTATGACTTAGAGGACTTGTTTCCAGCATACTTGGATATTTAGATGTTATGGATTGCATGTTAGATTATTTTATTATTTTAGACTTGTCTTGTATTTTATTGTTTTCTTCGATATCTCATCGTGCCTTAGTTTATGTGATTGAGTATATTCCATATTATATTATGATATCTGTGCCTCCTTATGTAGTTGGATATTCATATGAGATTGACTAGATACTTACATGACCTAGACAACATTCTACCGCCGATGCTGCGGCGTAGGCTGGACGTACCCACGCTCTCGTGCCTATACCGGGTGCGGGTCATGACACATTTTTAGTGGTGGTCCATGCAGGTCTGACTTCGCAAGTTATGCGATGTCGTGGTAGTATGACGTCTTAGTTATACTACTATGTGCCTGTGATAGGATATAGGATATAGGATACTAGGTGAGAGAGAATACTCAATCACAAACTCTTGAGAGATTCCTGGGACGACCCTTGAGAATCTTATTATAATTTCCAATTTAAATCTTTTTCCCTTGTTCCCGTCCGTTCTTACTTGTTGTTATTGAAATTAATTCTTGTTGATAAGTTGTTAAATTTAATTCTTGGGGTCGTTGTTGAGTTTGATTTCTTATCGAGATGAATTTTACGGACTAAACTTTACGGTATCATCTGATGACATATATTGATGAGGACAGTGAGAAAGGTAAAACGTCTATATTGTTTACGGAACCTAGAGTTTATCGCAGCCATATTAGCTATCATGATGAGAACGTAGGAACCTGACTTGGATGTACATACTGTAGTTATGAAACTTAGAGTCTCTCTCAGCCATACCGGTTGGCGTGGCAAAGATTCTAGATGATATGATTATAGAGTTGCATGCCTTAGTTATGGAACCTGTCGTTTATCGCATCTATGCTTACTAGCATGGCGAGGATTCTGAGTGTCATAATTTCTTACAGACGTGTATGATTATCAGGTTATATCTCAAAATGGTTCTTAAAGTTTCATCTCAATACTTATCTATTTCGTTATTACAGGACTTTGTTCCATCGCTTCTTTTCTTTACTAGCAGTAGAGATACCTTCAGTCCTTATCCAGTTCTTTTTTGAGCTTCTTCTCTTTGAGGATTCCTTGTTAGTATGATAATTAGTGACTTCCAATTTTGTTTGCGTCTTGTATTAGTGTTGACTGAGTGTGACTTATGAGTTTGTAAGTATTTCTTGGTTGGATATGTGAGCAGTAGGAAATAATCTAGAGTTAACCCATAGCGTAGTGCCTTGTAGCAATAGTTCTATAATATGTGTCATTATTAGTTAATATTGGTACTATAGGTAGAAGGAGGAGTAAAGAGTATCAGTGATGGTTCCGAGAGTAAGTATCAGAGTCAGCATGCCAGTCCTGGATAGTCATAAATTTATGTAATTGGGTGATCCATGTAAACAATTAAGTATCGAGGAAATTATATTAAAAATTAATGGAGCATGATATTTAATTTGATGGTTGATTACTTGGTGTGTCAAGAGTAAATAAATGTATACGCATAAAAGGTATTAATAAGTGTGCTATGGGTAGAAAAATATCAAGATTGGTAATGGGAGATATATAGTGTAACACTGATTAGTATGTAAAAGATTTAAGAGAAAATACGTTTACATTAATTGAGATATGGAACCATATGCCTGCCTTTGAGAGTGAAATAAAACACGTGTATTATAAAAAGTGCAAGTGATCATGAGTTCTGGTGAGTGTGATTAGGTGATCTAAATAAGGAAGCTAGTATTACCATACCAATAGTGCTAGTGATTCTATATCAAGAATTTATTGAGAATGGTGCTAATAACAGTAAGTACTACGTGTGATGATAATTAGATTGGTGTATCAATTAATATAGATAGAAAATCATTGGAGAAAATATGTGTGATGATAACTTTAATCATTGAAAGTAATAGTGCAAGTAATCCGGGCAGTACAAAAGGCGATGTTGTGGCGTAGGCTGGACGTACCCACGCTCTCGTACCCCTATACAGGGTGCGGGTCATGACAACTTGATCATATAAAAGTCTACTCGAAACATAAGTAGTACGACTAACACGAGCGTGAAGTTGTCGTTGAATCACGACCTAATCTATAAGACGAGCATAAAACATATAAAGCAGTGTACTACGAAGAGTATATACTGATCTACTAGAAGCATTAGCGGAGTCTACTTGCACGAAGCTAAGGTAGCATGCGAAGGTCCAACTATAAGCCAAGTTTTATTTTCAGGTTTTAACACAAGCAATATAAGATGAGATTATTCCTTTAGCTAGGTGTGTTGTATTCTTATTAACATGCAAGGGATGATTTTTTTATCGACTAGCATGTATTATTCAAGTTATTATGTGTGCTAGCTAAACAAAGGCAATTTTATCGTAGCTACCCACCTTAACAATGATTTGTCTAGGTCGAGCGATACTCCGAGCGCGCCTTTTAAAGTCTAAGTTTGAACTCCTGAAGGGCCAAGTCTGAATTCCTTTGTCTTAAGAGTTCTCGCTAAGCAAGGCGGGACGAGTTGTCGCATTTGCGCCGTTTGAATTGGCTCTCCGCTTTAGCGGAACAGATCATTACATTATACATCACTCAGAACAAGTCTCGTCCACGAGACTCCCTGAGTGAAACACGTTCTATCGCACACTATCAAATCTAACTCAAGCATAATTTCTTTGTATCTTTAGACCCATTCAAACACAACTTCCTATTTATTTTCAATGTTTCGTGTCGCACGTGTGCTTAGTCTTATTTCATTGAATGACTTTATCACTCAATCCAAACTGGCTATATTTACTCGAATGTCGTATTCTCTAACTCGATCTCTATTACACCTTAGCGCGAAATATATATCGTTTAACGCAGGGTATGATACAATCTATCATACACAAAAATCTTAGGCTGAGGCTAACTTACCCAAATTATTATACTCGTCAAAATGCATCTAACATATTCACTTGCACTAGCATTCAAGTTCAGCATATCACGGAGTCTGGATTATGTACATATTTAAGGCATCCCTCAACCATATGCATTTCAAACAACTTAGCGATAATAAAGTCTTTACAATTGCGTTCAATATTTTACTGAGTCTTGGATCATGCACACGTTCAAGGCATCCCCTAAACATATGCATTTCAACCAAACTTAGTGTAGAAGCATTAAAAATATGCCGAAGAGTTATACGTAGCATTTTAGTGCTGGACGGCGTAAAATATAACTTTAGAGCCATCGGTGTACAATAGAGCTTTGTCGCTAGTACAGCATAAAATATAAGCTCAAGGATAATCCGCGTAATGTAGTATTTCCAGGCTGTTTCAGCGTAGAAAAGGTATTATACCGCCTCTATGGCGTAAAAATCATACGCTCTTAATGCAGCATGGAAGTGTACGAGGAATGCTTCATATTCCTTGAATAAACCTGTCAGATCATGCAGTGAACCTGCCTCCTGACAACGAGTACTGTACAGCAATCCAGACGACAGCTGTAATGATGGTGCGGCACAGAGACCCAAACCGTCGTTTAGTGATATTTCCCTGATACAAAGTACTTTCACGCATACAAGGGAATACGCTGCCTAGTTTTACACAGGTAGATGTGAGCTTTTACGCTCAGTAGAAGAAAAAATGAGCTGCCACGTCAAAAGCTGCTCTTCGTACAGAGCTCGAGGCACGTCTCTGTATTGAATTCTCAGAATGGTGGCAGCTCTTCGTACAGAGCTCGAGGCACGTCTCTGTATTTAATGCTCAGAATGGTAGCCGATCTTCTAGACACGTCTCCGCATTTAATGATAAGAATGGTGGCAGATCTCTGCATTAAATGCACGAGATTTGATTATATTTTCAAAGACTAGGCGAGCCATAATTATGGCTAATGCGTCTACATCATCACCCCTGCACATTACGCCATCAGGCTATCTTCAGCTATAGGAGCACGCTGTACGCTATCTCCTTGGAATACGCCACCGGGCTACTTTCAGCTATAAGGAGAATGCTAATACGCTCAAAGCCCCAGTCAAAGAAGGAGGAACAACTATCTTTTACGCTGGCTACCTATCCATACAGTATCAGGCTTCTACGCCTATAATGCTTCTACACCTATTTGGCTTCTACGCCATGGTGACAGTTATTGGCTTCTACGCCAACCTTTTCTACGCGAGGGGCAGTTACCTACGTGACTGTCATGCCGTGATCTTTACAGCAGTTATACGCATTTTCTCATCATGGGACACGTGTCACACGCTTATTCAGAAGATCATCTATACGTGGGTGGCAGTTATTATAATCGCCGCGTAAAAAGTGCCATACTCTCCACTATTCGGCTTCTACGCCGACTGGACGGTTACTGTCACTAAAACCCTATAAATAGAGACCTCTATTGATTGAGGTCCAGGGTCGAAAGGTCGAAAATTGATTTTTTTAGAGAGAAGAATCCATAGCACAGATATAGAGTAGTGATCGACGATTTTGGCATCAAGTATCCACTCCCTCTTACAATCTTGGAAGCATCTCCTTCTTCTACAGCACTTCTTCATCATCGTGTGGTCCAAGGGACAAAGTAATCGACTGCAGATCAGACTCCTATAGCAATATTTACCCAGATTAAAATTTGTACTTAACATCCTCGTATAGGATTAATAGTACTTCTTATTTGTAAACCTAAGAAAGGGTTTTGTATAAACCTAGTTTTATTTCTTTCGTTTATTATCAAACACAAGATGGCGACTCTGCTAGGGACCTCTTTCTCATCTGACGAGAAAGCAATTGCTCAATACGATGCAGTATCAGTTGGATCAAGTAAGAAGACCTTGGTCGTCCAGTTCGACTAGTCTGCCTACGAAGATATGCTTCGAGCAGGGGGTAGCTCTCATTCTCTCTCTGTTCAAGACAACAGAAAACTGCATAAGATTTGGACGCCCAGGACACCCCCTACCATTCCTGCCGACTCTCCGATTTCTCTGACCAGCCAGGTTGTAGCTGCGCAACCTTCGCGTTCCGCGCATAAAGCTTTGTCTTCCGTCTGTGACTTGGCAGATAAAACTTCTGACAATGCCTCAGTGCTAGCCCAGAAGTCTACTCCGCGCCCTGCGCGTAATGCTCTGTCTCCCGTCTGTGACGTGGCAGACAACACTTCTGACAATGCCTCAGAGATAGTCTAAAAGTCTACTCTGCGCTCTGCACGTAAAACTCTGTCTCCCGTCTGTGACGTGGCAGAAAATATTTTTTATAATACCTCAGCGCCAAATCAGAAATTCTAATCGCGCTCCGTGCGTAAGAATGCATCTGCCCTCTGTGGAAAAATAGATGGTCCCTGCAATCTACGCAAGGAAAAACAAGTGGCGGACTACTCAACTTCTCGGCCTTTACGCCAGCAAGAGAAAAATCTCCCCGCTCTCAAGATTACGCGAGAAGCGGATGGCCGATTGAAGGCATCCTCAATTTTACGCTAGTCTGAGCAGAGCTCCAAATTATGCCAGGTTAAACCCCTCAGCATAAAGAAAGCCCAATTTGTGGAGAGACACACTCCTCAGGGATTATCTACTACTCAGATGGCTAACCTGTTGTACACGGGTGGCAGGGGAAAATTATGGTTCCCAATATCCGCATGCCAACTGATGTAAAAAAGTGGAACAAGCTATCTTCTTCTTCTTCTGTAAATCCTTCTGACTTGCGTGAGTATCTGATCCAGAAACGCATGGATAGGGGATCTTCCAGCATGTCTATTATGCATCCTAGCGAGCACTATTGTAATAGTCATAGGATTGTAGTTAATTATTGCTGTTCTGAAGCAAAACGGTCGATTTTCGACCGGTTAAACTACTCTCTGTCTTTCCAGGAAGAAGAACCCGCACAAGCATCAGTGAACATGGCTTAACACGTACCTAGAGGAAGGTCGAACTCAAGACGTCATCCCTCTAGAACTCTAAGCCAAAGGAGATTCGACAAGCTCCTTAAGAATACTGAAGCTGGGGTATTTCGAAACACCCGTTCGAAGTTGCAACAACCGGCTTCGTACTCTTCTGATTCCGATACAGGGGGTCGCCAGTTTCCAGAATCAGATGCTGAAAGTATAGAGTTATTCTCTACAGAGACCTATACTAGCCCTTCAATGACATCCAGAGAAATGAGAGTCTATGCCATTGGACATGAACGCGAAGAAGCTTCGCCATCAGGAAGCACTGAGCAACGTATCGCTGTGTTGGAGACATCTCTGAAGGAGATACAGTCCATGATAGAGAATATACACCAGATGATGCTGACTCAACACACAGCTGCTATAGCTCAACCATCGGGCCCTCCGACTCAAGTACGTGTGGGGGTGGACTTACCACCATCCAACGCAAATAAGGAGCCTGTTCTAGATCAAAAATTAGAAGCTCCCCCACTTCCTAATTCGGAGAATGTATTGCCTCTTGTTGAAGTGGCAATACAATCGATATCTCACCACTCTGCAGTCCTTCCACCTACTGAAGATCCAATGTAGGCAGTGCGGGAATTGAAAGCCTAATTTGATGCTTTGAAGTACAAAGATCAGCTCAAGAAATTGGGAATCAACCAGCCGTACCCAGCTATCTGGGATGAGGTCCCTTTCCCTTCTAAATACAAACCACAAACTATGGCTTTGTTTGAGGGAAAGACATCACCGAGCCAGTACATGAACTACTTCAGTATGATGACGGTGTTATTACAAGGGAATGACGCCCTCCTCACTTGGGTGTTCAAGGGTTGTCTCTCGGGAGTAGCTTATCAGTGGTACCGTAGTCTTGCGGACAACTGCATTACTTCCTTTGAAGATTTCAAGACTTTATTCTTCGCTCGATTCTACGAAGGAGGGATGGACATGTCTATATCCTCTCTCATCAAAGTGAAGCAGAAGGAAAAAGAGAACGTTCGTACTTTCATCAAACGTTTTCGTCAAGCCATTTTGCAAATGCCTCCCGGAGTTACAGACTCGGCATTGGTGGATATTTGCAGGAAGAACCTTCTTCCGATGATCTCGGAGTTCACAGGTCCATATCAGTTCCATGATTGTCCCTCGTTCATCATCTCAGCGGTAGCCGCTGAGGACAACAATCGGAAGGTGCGTGATAATGGGATTATGATAACTACCTCTGATAAAGGAAGGAGGTCATCTTCCAACAGCGAACATCTCCGTGGTTCCAAAGGAAAAGAAGCTCTGGCAATCAATACGTCCAGGCCAAAGACTGCGACAACCACACAGACGAAACATGGGACTTTCAGGCCCATTAAAGTGTACTCTTTTGATGACGACGATATTCCGAGCATATTCGAGTATCTCATCAAAAGTGGCAAGATTACCCTCCCTGAGGTGAAGCGGCCTAATGAAGTCGGCAGTACTAATAACCCCAAGTACTACATTTTCCATAGGTACATACATCACTCCACAAAGGCGTGTTATGTACTAAAGAGGAAGATCCAGGAGCTGATCGATGCTAAGTCCATCACTCTGCGCAACAGCGAGAAGACGGTCACAGCCAACATGATCTCTCTGTAATTTGGCAATCTACCTCCCCAAGAAGTTCCGGATGGTGTTGTACCTATTTTTATGATCTCTCTGAACATCGTTAATCTTCCTCCAGCCAGAGGTCAAAATCATGACCTGGTACCAATAACTACCCAGCGAGACGAGATTATGTGGGTTCATCCAGATCTGGTATCAGAGATCGAGGAAGAGACTCAAGCTGCTAAGGCTAAGTCTAAGAAGAATTCGAAACGTAAACCTTGTCACATGGTTACCGTACACTCAGCATTAGAAGATGAGATTTTGGCTACTGGAACCCGTTCAGGGAAAGCCTACCTCAAGGATTATAGAGGAAGTCAGGAAGAAGCATCGGCAGACGCTCCAGCTGCCAAGTCTTCAGAACCGGAACCTGTCATACCAGAGGCCGGTCCTTCGAGACCAACTTCGGCAGACAAGGAAAAGCAAAAGGAAGTACGCTTCGATAAACCTTTGAAGAATATTCAAAGCAAAGGTTTAGAGAAGCCGTATAACTTCGACATCCTGGCCTAGTTGGCTCATACACCAGCCAGATTGTCCATTTTTGAATTACTCTAGCTCTCTAAAGACACTCGTCAAGCCCTGAGTGAAGCATTAATGCAGGCGGAGGCATACTTGACCCAGCTCAAGTCCCCTGATAAAGAACCTGTGGCATGTCCTCAATGCCATAGTGTGATGGAGGTGGTCTCGAATATCACTTTCACTCAAGATGATATGCTGTTGAAACACAACAAGCATGACAGACCCCTCTATTACACCGGATATGTCGGTTCCATGGAGGTTGACCGAATTCACATAGATCCGGGATCATCGATCAGCATCATTCCTCATAGTCTGCTCAGACCGCTGAGGATTCCTACCAGCGAATTTGCTTACACCACCACTACAATCGTGGGTTTCAACGCCAGAAAAAGTAAGCCGTTGGGGAAGATTCGTCTGAGGATCCAGATTGGCGACCTCAGATCAGTGGCTACATGTTATGTCATTGATTCAGAGGTGTCCTACAATATTCTGCTGGGCAGACCATGGATCCACGACCACAACATCGTGCCTTCGACTCTACATTAATGCTTTAAATATATAGATGCCCAAGGAACAGTACAAACGGAGTTTGCTGACCTTAACCCGTTTAAAGGAGTAGAATCCTACTACTCTGATGCCATGTTGTACACCCAAGACTACATGGAGGAGGTGTCAAGCAAAATAGAGAAGGAATCCCACCGGGAACGAGAAGAACCCTCTGCCGAACAACCTCTGTCAATCAAGGTGAAAGGGCAAACTGCTCGTCCAAAAGTCATGGAGCCCTTGGCTATCAATCTGAACAAAACCAAGTCAGGAGACTGAGGTGATCCTCTGGTGATCACTTTGAACCAGAAGCCTCCACCCTTAGTCATTAACCTTCGGCGCAACAAGCAGCCGATTGATGTAAATACAACCAGGAACGTGGTTTCTAATGAAAATAAAGATACTCTTTTCCCGTACATTGACACTCAAATTCCTGAGCAGGAATCCTCTCCCCATAACGATATAGAACCTATAGCACAAAGATTCTTGAAAGCTATGGATTTCTATCATCTGTATGTGTGGGAAGTAGCGTCATCATCTAATATCATCATGACATATGGACCATATGAGGATTCTATCTTCATTGTCCTGCCTACTCGCAGTGGTCAGCATTCAATAGTCTTCGGTCGCATGCACAATAAACCAACTGTACAAGAAGATTCTCCCGATGACGACACTGGGAAATTATAGGTTCATAGATATAGCCCGTAAATTTTGAAGATTATGCAAAGTATGGGTTATGACTTGAAACTGGAACCAGGTCTCAACTACGGGAAAGGCAGACGAATGTCGTTGCACAGTGATCCCTACTGTCAACAAACTCATTTCGGGTTAGGATATACTACCTCCCTTGCAACTTTTGAGTCAAATGAGGATATCTTTTCCTCTTCTCAAGATGGCTCACCGTCCTCCGGCTCATCATATGATGATCTCGAACGAGCATTATCAGTAAATATGGTATTGACAGATTCCCTCGAAGCAGACGAACAAGAATCTGAACCGTTTGAGAATGACTCTTGGGCTCAGCAAATGGATATACAGTGATAACTCCAGTTCGAGCAGAGAGAACCTCCCACTGAAGATAAAGTTATCCAGATTGATGTCGGGGATGAACTTTTGCCAAAGCCGATATTTATCAGAAACAATCTTTCCGAAGAAGAAAGAAAAGAAATGATCCAGCTGATAAGAGAATATATCGACGTCTTTGCATGGAATTATGAGGATATGCCAGGTCTCGATCCAAAAGTGGCTACTCATAAGCTCAATATATTACCCAATTTGAAGCCTGTGAAGCAACATCAGCGTCGGTTTCGCCCGGATATGATGGACGCCATCGAAACTAAAATTAAGAAGTTGATAGCATGCGGCTTCATCCGAGAAGAACAACTTCCCGACTGGGTCGCCAATGTTGTCCCGGTCATGAAAAAAAATGGGAAAGTACGTGTCTGCATCGATTACCGAGATCTGAATGCAGCCTGCCCTAAGGATGAGTTTCCTCTTCCCATTACAGACGTCATAATCGATAATACATGCAGTTTTGAATGCATGTCCTTCATAGAAGGATTTTCAGGATTCAATCAAATCAAGATGCATCCTAAAGATGAAAAGCATACTGCCTTTTGGATACCATTGGGGGCATATTGCTATACGGTCATGCCCTTCGGACTGAAAAATGCCGGAGCTACGTACCAACGAGCTATGAGTAACATATTCTACGAGCTTTTACGCAAAATAATAGAATGTTACGTAGACGACATAGCTGTCAAAAGTTGCCACAAGGATAACCACATCTAAGACCTGAAGACAGTGTTCGAATTGATGTGCCAACATCAACTCAAAATGAATCCTACAAAGTCCTTTCTGGGTGTATCCAGTGGCAAATTCTTGGGATTTATCATAGCCGCTAAAGGCATTTAAGTGGACCCTAATAAAATCAAGGCCATCTTAGAAATGCGACCACCCCGCAATCTGAAAGAACTCAGAGGATTTCAAGGTCGTCTGGCTTATATCCGGAGATTTATATCCAACCTCTCTTGGAGGTGTCAGCCTTTTTCTTGTCTTATGGAGAAAGGTGTATCTTTTGTATGGGACGAAGTCTGTCAGCAAGCGTTTAATGACATCAAACGCTACCTCACTAATGCTCCAGTTCTGGTGCATCCCGTCATAGGAAGACCATTCTTGCTGTATGTTCGAGTAATGGATCATTCTCTGGGAGCTTTCCTCACACAGAAGAACGATGAGGGTCATGAATAGGCTATCTACTATTTAAGCAGGATGATGGTCGGAGCTGAACACCGGTACAATCCAGTGGAAAAAGAATATTTGGCCCTAATATTCGCCATTCAGAAAATACGACACTATATTACAGGCCAGACTATTCATATCATCTCCAGGATCAATCCTCTTCGGGTACTGATGAACAAGCCAAGCATTCTCAATTCCCAAATCGCGACTTGGGCGATGTTATTAACACCGTATGATATGGTGTATGTCCCCCATAAGTCCATCAAAGGCCAAGCATTGGCTGATTTCCAAGCTGCTCATTCGATTCCAGAAACCTCCAAACTATACGAGGACATTTCAGACGAAGTTGCAGAATGTAATTCTGTGATGGAGAGTGAGGCATGGCAACTATTCTTCGATGGCACCTCTAGGACTGGTCCCAAGGGAAATATGGTTTCAGGAGTAGGAATCGTCCTGGTTACTCCTGAGAAACTCGTCATCTATCAAGCATATTCTCTTATCAAGCCCTGCTCTAATAACGTGGCAGAATATAACGCCCTACTAATCGGGCTCTAAGTCGCTAAAGAATTAGACGTCGAATACCTTGAAGCTTTCGGTGATTCTCTGTTGATCGTCAATCAAGTCAGAGGAATATATGAAGTCCGGAATCCATACCTCATCCTTTATCACCAAGCAACGATCGAAATTACCATGTCTTTCAAAGGATTCTTCCTAGAGCATGTGCCTCGATCTCAGAATTTAGAAGCTGATGTCCTAGCCAGTCTAGCTGCAGATTTAGCTATTCCTATAAGAAAGCAGAATTCGGTGATCCTTCTTAACAGAGATTTATTCTGTATGAAAAACAACTTTCACATAGAATGCAGCTACGATGTGAACATAGATCTTCCAAAGAGAGACTGGAGAAGTCCCTTTATAGATTTTATAGCATACGAAATCTTGCTGGAAGATCCTAAAGAAGCAGTATCCGTCAAAAGACGATCATTACGCTTCTATTTCGATGCGTCTTCACAATGTCTATATCGCCGAACTTATGACGGACTATTATTACGATGTCTCTCTGGTGATGAAGTATAGCAGATTATCCGTGAAGTTCACGACGACGTATGCGGAGTGCATCAACCCGGTCCTAAGCTACAGGATCGTATCAGGAGGATGGGCTATCACTGGCCTGCTATGATAACAGATGCAATAAAATATTCAAGATAATGCAAAGCCTGCCAGGTTCATGCAGATTTTATACATCAACCTTCTGAATATTTATATCCTACAGTAGCATCATAGCCTTTTGAAGCATGGGGTATGGATATCATTGGTCCTATTCACCCGTCCTCTTCCAGAGGTCACCGGTTCATATTAGCTATCACGAATTATTTCTCTAAATGGGCAGAGGTGATCCCCCTTGTTGAGGTAAAGACATCTAACGTTATCAGCTTCATTAAGCATTATGTCATTTATCGCTTTGGGATTCTCCGAAGGATAATTCATGACAACGGGCCTCAATTCATCAGCCAAGCTTTCTACCGATTTTGCGATAAAAATTGGATACAAAATGTGGCCTCTACGGCATACAATTCTGCTACTAATTGTTTGGAAGAATCTTTCAACAAAACCATTATCAAACTCTTGAAAAAGTTTATCTCTTCGAACAAAAGAGATTTGAACGAGAAAATAGGAGAATGTCTCTGGGCATACCGCACAACGGTACGAGCACCAACGGGTTGCACCCCATTCTTATTGGTTTACTGGAGTGAAGCAGTTCTCCCCATCGAAATTCAAATTCCATCACTCAGAATAGCAGTGACTAATGAGTTGACACAGGAAAAGAATGACCTACTAAGGCTTCAAGTGCTAGAAGGATTAGATGAAAAATGCCTCCAAGCTCAATAATGCATCGCGTTCTACCAGGCACACATTTCCAAAGCTTTTAATCAAAAAGTAAATAAAAGAGTGTTCAAAGTTGGCGAGCTAGTTCTAGCCGTACGAAGGCCAATGATTATTTCTCACAAGAGTAAGGGTAAATTCCAACCCAAATGGGAATGCCCTTATGTGATCGAGACGACGTTCTCAAACGGCGCTTACAGATTAGCCAAGCCTAATGGAGATTTGTTAATGGCTCCTATCAACGACAAATTCCTGAAGAGGTACTATGCTTAATCTCCTTTGCTCAAGCGGAGTATGTTGGAGATCTCATTCTGACAATACTACTTCCAAAACAAAACTAGTTAGAGCATATTCTATCATGACCATATAACCTCTGAATAGATATGTTCAACTAATTTGGAACTTCAAGACTTATCACGTCCATATTACCTCTGATAGTATTTTGTGTACAAATTTTAGTTGGAGCATATTCTATTACGTCCATATAACCTCTGAATAGATATATCCAGCTGAAGCTTACCGAAAGTATATCACGTCCATATTACCTCTGATATCACTTTCACCCTAGCCTGTCATTTATATTCCAAAATGATGGATCCACAAAGTTAGATAAAGTCTCTTTATTATTCCCAAAAAAAGCAAAATTACATATAAAAAAAAGCAAAAAGGTACATCATCTGGGAGGAGCAGTTCAGTCGCGAATCTGCCGTGCCAGAGCTACCATTCTCTCATCCCTGGAGTTCAAGATTTTTTAAAGTAGATAGCTTGGACCGAGCACGTACAAAGCCTGCGTGGATGACACCCACATGTGTCAGGTTCTGCTTAGCAGTCTCCATTCGATCCTTCAGCATATCTCGTGTTGCCGATAAAGAGAGAGCCTTCGCCTCTACTTGAGCGAGCTCATCTTTCAGTCGGCGGACTCTCGCTGTCTCTTCCTCGTATTCGGCTTCGCACTGAGTCAGCTGGAGAATGACATACTCCAATTCGGTATGCTCTTGATCCATCTCCTGCTGTTGTTCCTGGACGGATTTGTTCAGGGATTCCAGTTGCCCAGCAAGCTCTGCAGTTAAGGAGTCATACCTAGCTTGAACGAGACCGTCAATGTTGCCTCGAGATAGCTGCAAATAATCGTTAATGGGTTGTTCTAAACCATTAACTATCTGCTCCAGTGTGTTAGCTCTCCCAATATCGTTGAAATCTCTGATCGGCACTATCGCAAACTAGGAGGACCTCCTCAGAGCCTCGAAGCCTAGATTATTCTCCAGCACCATTGATATTAGCATTTTCAAGGTGGTGTAGACAATATTAGTATACTGCTCAGTCAGCATGGCTAGATCCGAATGGATGCTGGGAGTGGCTACAATATCGACGAATCCCCCTCCAGGAATGACTGCAGACGATGTTGCCGCAATCGTCGCCTCAACAGATGGCGCAACAAAAGAAGAATCGCCAACAACGGACGAAGTGGCCGGCAAACTCAAAGGAGGCATTATCATAATGACAGGCTCATCCTCCTCTCGAGATATCAGAACCATTTCGGGCGAGCCGGCACCCGAAAATATTTTGTCTTCAAAGTCAGGCACCTCTGTACCATAGACAGAAGCTGAAATAGAGCCAAAAGGCGCGTCGACACTATCCTCCCCGTAGAAGTCCTCCCCTGAAAAGAAAACAAGAGAATGTTAATATCAACCTGATCTTAAATTTTTTTAAAAGAGGCATAAAGATGATATTTACAAATGGCCGATGGTATATATGTCGCGTCGGTGGCCAGTACAGCTAAATCATTTCTTAATGATGCTAAGCGAGCTATCATACCTGGAGAAGGGGGTATGCCAACTGACATTGGCAGGTATTCTTTTGAGTCTTCACCAAGATCCAATTGAGGTTCATCAGGTAAAATCTCGCTGGGTATACTTACAAATGCGGCAGGGATTTCTCCCGTTACTGATCGGGATAAAGATATCCTTATTTTGCTCGTCCTCGAAGGCTATCTCGTACCACTACCTGAAGTGGTAGCAACGACAGCAGCCTCAAGCAAAGATTCTCCTGCACTGCCAGCCGAAATCGCAGAGGTTCTCTCTCTAAAAGACTAGAACCTCTAATCAAAGGATCATCCCCAACAGGGGAAATAGCAGGCTCACTTCTTGGAACCTCAGGGTGGAAAGTCCTGATAGGATCACCAACCATCTTCTTCTTCTTCTTGCGAGAGGAAGTCTCCTTCAGAACAGGAGCCCTTCTCTTACCAGAAATAACCAGAGGCCCTGTAGCTGAAGGTATTTCGTATCTCGGTACTGCCAACAAAGGCTCATCTGGATTCACAAAATCCTCATCCTCGTCATAGGAGACTGATAGGACTTCATCTCTTCCTGCTGACTTAGAAGAGGGCATCCTAAAACTTCCACTCATATCAAAATCGTGATGGAAGGTATTGGTTGCCACATAAAATTGGGCATACGAATGGAGGATGCGCAACTCCATAGAGAGTAAAGTCGCGGGCACAGTAAAATTTGCTCTAGTGCAACCCATTATAAAATACCGCCATCCTCTCGCTCTATCAATAAGTTTACCCCTGGACTTGAAGCTGGTGACGGCATTGCCCACGTACAATTGGTCATACCCAAACTGCCTGGCGAACCGACTAGGCAGGTAGGGCTCCAAGAAGCATTGGTCTTCACTTCTGTACAATAAATGGAAAGGTCTAATATAGACCAACCAATTAAAAGCTTCAGGAGAAAGAATGGTCTTCCCTTCACCTGAGTCCTGAAGCCTGCTCCCCTGTTGATTGAGATGTACAGAGGGGACGGTACATAAGAGCTTCCAACTGTGAGCAAAATTTAGTGCTCCTCGACAGTCTAAAACTGTGGTCACGTTCCAGGTGGAATTCTTGTAATTCAACAAGAAATTACTTCCTAAACTGCTGCCAGGGCCGGAAGATATCACCCTGGGGTTATGGAGAATTAACCATCCCATCAAATACAGAAACGGTAATTCTACCCTCGGAAAGCTATCATGCCGAGTTTATCGGCAAGCAGCCCATCAGTAAGGGCCCTCAGGCCAGCTTGAATGCGGCATACCATGGCAGGTAGCAAGCCCAGTCTTGTCCCGAATACCAGATGCACTGTAGGCCATAAAGAGTTACGATGAATGCGATCTGAAGATGCAATGTCGGGTACCACCACTCGGCGTAGCCATATAGAGAGAAAGCCAGCCAGTTGAGCTTCCTTGGACAGAGGCCTGCGGCAATGCCTCAAATAACTGTAGGCCTTAATGCTCGCAGGATATTTCCCTATCCCTTCGTTGATAATCTGATCCGGAGTCCCAGCGTCTTCAATAAGATCATCAACTACCTGAGCACTGAGCACGCTCAGAAAGCTCAAAGGCCTATCCCTGCTATCCACGACTTTGTCTGGCTTAGCATTCCTGGCCTGATGGAAGAAGAGGTAGGACGCCTATTTGTTGGTATGAGCCAAATCAGAGGGCTCATTATAGAAGGCGGTGCAAGCCCAGTAGTGACACATCAGCTCCTGGTATACTGCCACTACCAGAGGGTCTGTATCCCCCAGCTCCCGGTTTATGGGAACATACTCTTCGTAAGGATTATCCCCCATTGGCAGTCTTGAAATCTCTGCCATTTCATGAAGGGCCAATCCCAACTCCCCTAGTGGAGTGGCGAAAGTCCCGGTGAGGGAGATATATCGCTCCATCAAAGCCAGAAATAGGTTAGGGTTGAGAGGTAACCCAACACTAGTGGCATTCACAGCCGCGTACAGACTAATGCTCTCCAGCTCAGTCTGAAAATGCTTCAGGGCCCAGTCAGTTAAACGAGCCCATCGATGATTTGTAGGGGTAACCCACCCATTTGTCCAAGGATTAACCTTAGGGTATACTCCTCCATGACCCATGAAGTCATTGCAGAAAGTTGGTAATTGAACTGGTTGGAACAGTGAAGTGTCTTCACTCATGATACTGCCCGAATACAATCCCCTGAACGGCATGACCGAGCCGGAAGGACGCCTTACAAATAACCCTTGGTCGGATCCTTTCTGGTAAAATATCTTCCCTGGTTGGCCGTGAAGATTGGGAGTCAGGGTCCACGATATCCTTCTGGGATGTGTGGCATGGAAGAATGCTGAGATAGGTTAATCTCTCAGCATCCTGGGCAGATACAGGACCAAGTCCCCGGCAGGAAAAACCCAGTTTTCTTTCTTGGGCTTCGTTTGGGATTGTTTGTCAATCATATCCCCGAAGAGAAAAGCCGGTTTTATATATTGTGCCGCGTCTATATACGCCAAGGGCTCTCCGTTGATCATGCTCAACAGCATTCGCTCTCCTTGAGACGATATCAGGATTTCCCTTCCTTCAGGATATTAGAGTCCAGAAAAAGGAAATATCATATGGGACAAATCCTTTAGGTAATTGGAATGCAGCATCCCAGCAGCAGAACCCATCACCTCAGCCAACGGAGATGCATGCAAGTTAACTACAAAGTACAAGAAAAATACGTCAGTTTCTATATTAGACCTTATAATCTTGTAACTTATGCCAGAAAGCAACAGTCTATACTTTTACGCCAAGACTGTAAAAACTTGACTTTTTACACTAGAATCTCATTCCAAGGCATAAAATTCAAGATTGGCAGTATACAAAAAAATCTGATAGTCTGTGTTTTATGCCAGATTGCCAAAGTTTGAGCGTAACACTCAAAGTTTGTAGTATACGCCAATTTTTAACAGTCAAAGCTTTTTACGCCAGACTGCAAAAATGTAGAGTTTTTACGCTGACACATTAGAAATGTGGACGTAATAGATGAAACATCTATGTGCATCATCTTCCTCGAAGAGGCTATCAGCACAGAAAATGACCTAGCGTGTTCACGTACAACGTATGCGAAGGGTTTTCTTCGTTCTTGTCATCTCAAAAAAAAAAACTTTACCTATAACGCCCGATGCACAGTTCATCGGTGGGACACTTCGTTCAGAGCGGGGCTCGCCCTGCCCGACGGGAGTCGCTCTTGCTTGGGCAGAGGAGCGAGAAGAGGAGGCAGCCTTCTTTCCCTTAGAGGAGGAAATTGGTTTTGGGGCCATTGCTAAAAACTCAGAATGCTCAGAGAAGAAACGAAGGAGAGAACTCAAAGAGATAAAAGTTTTCTTTTTCAAAAGACAGGTGAAGAGTCTTCTCTCTGAAAACCTTGGGATATATAGAGTTCAGATGGACTCCTCGAATCCCTAACCAAAGTCGATATTTAATATTCGATTATGATTGGGGACTACGTCAGCCTATTACTCAAGGAAGGCGGACAGTCAGCGAATTCGAAAAGTTTTCGTGCAGAGCAGATTCGTGATCTTTTACGCCAAGGAGCTTTTTACGCTCGAGAAGCTACAAATCAACGGTTTTACGCTTAGAGGCTATAAGTCTATGGTTTTATGCCCGGATGCTTTTACGCTCGGTAGCTTTTACGTTCGAGAGGCTACAAACCTACGACTTCACGCTCAGAGGCTACAAATCTATGAGTTCACGCTCAGAAGCTTTTTATGCTCAGAGGCGACAAATCTACGACTTCACGCTCGGAAATTTTCTTTTCAAAAGCTACAAATCTACAGTTTCTACGCCCGAATGCTCTTATGCTCAGCAGCTTTTACGCTCGAGAGGCTACGAACTTATGATTTTATGCTTATTTACATTACAGATCTATGACTTTTCGCATATCTGAAAATACGCAGGCCAGGATATACGTATATCTGAACAAATCTCAAGGCGGTCAATTGCAAGGTTTCATACAGAAGATACTCCTTCTTGGCCTCAAAATATCCCAAGTACCCAAAGTACACAGAGTTCAGCATGTAAAATGACTCCTCTTCTTGGGTCGACTAGAGTTTTATCTAGAATCCAGTCTGAAAATTTTCTCTACAGTTCAAGATGGCGATTCAGTTTTGATAGCTATTTCTCGCCCTATTTCAAGGGATTTTCGGGAAATCATTCTTGAAGATGATGGTCTGAACAAAGAATTCTTCTTTTCAGAAGTGACAGTTCAGAATTCTACGTAACTCCTCGTTCGAAACAGCAAGACAGTTCGAATTTTTGACTTAAATTCTAAACAAGCTTTCTGTGCATCTTCAGTTATGCGTAAAAGATAGGACGAAACCAAATACTCTTTCTATCAGAGTCAGCGTAAAATCATCCAAACGTGTTGAAGCTACACATATTCAGACTTCATCACAGCAAAGAATATGGCAAAATCATCAGATATGCAAAAGAAGACAATTTTATTAATCATGATTACATATAAGGGAAATTCAGTCTACAAAGGTTTTCTTCATCTTCATGATTTCATATGAGGGAAATCCCGTCTACAAAGGGTTTCTCATCCTCACTTAAAGATCATGCCCAAAATCTGTTCTGCCAGGTTCTAGCATTGGGGGAGATCTTTATTCGTCTTCTGCAGCAGTTCATTGACTTCCACAGTCGATGAACAAGAAAATGATAAATGACGGAAGGATACAAAACTGGGCCTATCTAAATTATTCAAGAGCCCATCCTCCATACGCCATGACAGATTGAGTTGAGGTGTTAAACCCAACTCAATACTCGAGGACAGAGCTAGTTTGTCTGCTCTCGTCCACGAACGACAGAAGAAAATACAGCTTGCAAGCTATGTGGTCAAATGTGACCCTTCCTCTCTCCTGGACGAATCGCCATATGAAGTTGGTGATTATCCTGAGCAAAGGAAGCTATGATATCCTTCCATGATCCATCGTTGCAGAGGACATTTGCTCGAAGACGACTTCTTCTTTGGCTCCTTACATGCTGGAAGAACATGATCTTCTTCTTCCTCAAGTCGACCTGACGAAATCTGACAATCATCTCTGTGTGGTGAAGGAAATATGGAAAGAACATGTTAACTCCTCAGTCTTTTTATAGGCAAAAGAGAACACACCGAATCCCAACAAATCCCTAAAAATCTGCCAAGAAATTAGCCTCGAAGAACGAGTCAGACTTGACCGTTTTATGCTTTATTCAAATTGTTTCAAATTATGAGGAATTTGAAAATATTGAAGGGGGTCTTGTAGAAGCATGAAAAATACGCCGAAGAGTTATACGTAGCATTTTAGTGCTGGGCGGCATAAAATATGACTTTAGAGCCATCGGCGTACAACGAAGCTTTGTCGCTAGTACAGCGTAAAATATAAGCTCAAGGATAATCTGCGTAATGCAGTATTTCCAGGTTGTTTCAGCGTAGAAAAGGTATTATACTGCCTTTATGGCGTAAAACTCATCCACTTTTAATGCAGCATGGAAGTGTATTAGGAACGCTTCATATTCCTTGAATGAACCTATCAGATCATGCAGTGAAGCTGACTCCTGACAACGAGTACTGCACAACTATCCAAATGATGGCTTAATGATGGTGTGGCACAGAGACCCAAACCGTCATTTAGTGACATTTCCGTGATACAAAGTGCTTTTACGAATACAAGGGAATACGCTGCCTAGTTTTACACAGGCAGATATGAGCTTTTACGCTCAGCAGAAGACAAAACGAGCTGCCACGTCAAAAGCTGCTCTTCATACAAAGCTCGAGGCACGTCTCTGTATTGAATGCACAAAATGGTAGCAGCTCTTTGTACAGAGGTCGAGGCACGTCTCTGTATTTAATGCTCATAATGGTAGCAGATCTTCGAGACACGTCTCTGCATTTAAAGCTCAGAATGGTGGCAGATCTCTGCATTAAATGCACGAGATTTGATTATATTTTCAATGACTAGGCGAGCCATAATTATGGCTAATACGTCTACATCATCACCCATGCACATTATGCCATCAGGCTATCTTCAGCTATAGGAGCACGTTGTACGCTATCTCCTTGGAATACGCCACCAGGCTACTTTCAGCTATAAGGAGCATGCTAATACGCTCAAAGCCCCAGTCAAAGAAGGAGAAACAGCTATCTTTTACGCTGGCTACCTATCCATACAGCATCAGGCTTCTACGCCTATAAGGCTTCTACGCCTATTTGGCTTCTACGCCAACCTGACAACTATTTGGCTTCTATGCCGGGGTGACAGTTATTGGCTTCTACGCCAACCTTTTCTACGCGATGGGCAGTTACCTACGTGGCTCTTATGCCGTGATCTTCGCAACAGTTATACGCATTTTCTCATCATGGGACACGCGTCACATGCTTATTCAGAAGATCATCTATACGTAGGTGGCAGTTATTATAACCGCCACGTAAAAAGTGCCATACTCTCCACTATCCGGCTTCTACGCCGACTGGACGGTTACTGTCACTAAAACCCTATAAATAGAAACCTCTATAAATAGAGACCTTTATTGCAAGAGAAGAATCCAGAGCACAGATAGAGAGTAGTGATCGACAATTTTGGCATCAAGTATCCACTCCCTCTTGCAATCTTGGAAGCATCTCCTTCTTCTACGACACTTCTTCATCATCGTGTGGTCCAAGGGACAAAGTGATCAACTACAGATCAGACTCCTATAGCAATATTTATCCAGATTAAAATTTGTACTTAACATCCTCGTATAGGATAAATTGTACTTCTTGTTTGTAAACCTAAGAAAGGGTTTTGTATAAACCTAGTTTTATTTCTTCTATTTATTATCAAACACTTAGCGATAACAAAGTCGGACAAGCTACTAAAAAAAATCTTAAGGGTCCTAGTTACGAATCACAATGATACCTCAAACGGGGTCAATCAAAATCTAAGTCATTTTCAATCCAACCAAAAATCAAACATTGCACTACTGTTAAGCACCATCTATCTATTCAATCGACTAACATCCAAGTCCTATCATCCAGTCTGTTCATGTTAAATATCTAGCACATACTTACCGTTCCAAGTCTAACTCTAAGTTAATCCCCCAGTTCTATGGCTTTCCCAAGCAATACTCTAAAGTCAGTCACACAAGTTCTTTCATTTGACATATGATCATCTGCCTAACCACTAGGTCAGCCCACAAGGTCATAGGTATATTACAAGTTTATGATTCTCATCATGCAAATTTGTTGCATAATACTGGCCCCATTTCCTAACGTCAAACCATTGTTCTTTCGTACAAAATATTCTACCCAAGCTCGTTTTAGTTAGATTTCTAAAAATCGAGCACAAATCGTCCTATCAATATCAACACGTTTATTGCACAGGGTCCGAGTCCATTTAGGAAATTTGTTCCTAAGATATGTTCGTTAAACCGAATTCATGATATATCTATGCCGCATGTCGAACCTAGCAATTCGCATAATCTATCTCCTAAAATACCTGATAGGATCCACCTGTCCATTCTAAGTCTACACCACCGAGTTATGATTCATTTCTAAATTTTTGATCTCAAACGTAACTTTAAGCCATCCAACACAATGTACATGTCCGTTCACGAAATTATTAAGCGTGTCTTACATCAGGTTCTAGACTAACTCATCCATGAAACTTTTGATTTATTGGTATCCTCAAACTTGCCTTATCGTGTCAAACCACAAGTCAAGACGATCTTCAATTATCACGCTCCGGTCTCCCGCAAGTTCGATCATCCTTTCTAGACGTGATATTACCATGCCAACGCTTCCACGGGATATTCATCCTCATCCGTGCATAATAGATGTGAGAGCAAGGAGTTTGGCTCGCGCAAGACAAGAACGTCAAACGTTAGAGTTATCTTCGAAATGATAAAGACACCTTATCGTTATACTTTATTTCATCCAAGTTATATACTAATCCATCAAGTTATTTTATCTAATAACCGTTTATGCTGTGATCATAGTTCGCCAAGCTAATTTGTCTAACTTCAATATTACCATTCGATCAATCTGTATTCTACCTCTAGCATTCCTCAAACAACAAAGTTCAAAATTTTTGTTACACTCTATTTCATCTAATTTATTTGTATAATCTTCGAACATGTTTTCGCGAGTTCGATCATCCCCACTAGACGTGAAATCGCCATGCCAGCGCACCCGCAGGATAATTGCTCTCTTCTAGGCTAGATTTTGAGTGTTATCTTTTGAACTAGAATCAAGATTATTCGTCCAAATAAATATTAAGTCAGTTATTACCTACCTTAATCATTGAACCACAACATCCGTACTCAAGCTAAATTCTATTGAGCGATATCCTACTCAATCTCAAATTTTTATGCGTGCTATCTTCCATCGCGCTAATTCCTGGCACATCCTCGATTATTCCATCTCAAACTCAAGTTTTAATTCTTTTGTTCAATTCGAAATCGCACGCACGATCCACCAAGTTTCCTCGACCAAGATATCGATTCCATTACCTTGAATCCCAATTTGATATAAGTTTTATCACTTATTCAACACATTCTAACTCGTTCGAATCAAACCTCGTATGATTTCTTCAAATTCACTTATTCGCTAGGCATTACTTACACTAAGGCTTCACAGAATCACGTCGTTTGCTGCTAGACTCATTTGCTACCCTAAATCCTCGGTTTGCTAGAACATTTTCAAGACGATCCATATACCACTCAGGGTTTAAACTATACTCTACGAATATTCAAAACTCACTATATCCTCAAATCGTTTGTTCTTTCCTGAGTTATCGCATACACCACTCAGGAATCGAGTCATCCAAATAAATTTCCAATCATGTTCGCATCAATCCATCAAACTCATTCCTTAAACTTAAGCACGATCCCTTTGCGTTGCCTCGATAATATTAATATCTTATATACCTCTATTGATAGTCATCCGCATAAACTATATTTTGAGTCGTAACTTATCGATATGAATAACCGTTTGAACTATATCTAAAAATCCTAACACATTTTTCATTATTCGCCTTAGCGATATACCGATAACATCACTATCGCTAGCCATTCTAAGTTTGACTTATCATATCCGAACGATAGCCCAATCTCGCTCGCAAACTCACTAGCACCAAAGGGTCTTAGTGTGTCACTCTCCGTTCCCGAAATATGAAATTTATGATATATTTATCTCTTGCTTGTATTTATTTTTGCTTAGAGTATTTCTTGCTCACATAATCATTAGGTTGCATGCATAGAGACTAGACCCATTCTTTGGTTTAGCATGGTTCATAGTTTATTTCTGGGTTGGTTTATTCATGAATTTGAACCCATGGTCTAAACCTCAAACGCTAGCTATATAAACTAACTTGTTTCTCTCCCTCTTCCATCATTCTTTATTTCCCCTCTTTCTTTCATTTCTAGGCAAGTATACCTTGCACCACATGGAGAAATACCTTAATTTTTTATTCTTACTTTTCTTTGTATTTTGTTCAGCTATTATGTGCTCATGATTATTCTAAACACTTTTAGTACTTGGAATTTTGGGTTTTGATGGGTAGATTTGTGCAGATCTACTTTTATAACTTAGGGTTTCTTGGGTTCCTTGAGTTTTTTATAATTTTGATCTACTAAAATATAGTATTTTTGAAAAAGTGTTTTTGGGATAGATGGAGCACTTCATTTCGAGCGTTTTGACTTTTGGTTCACTCAATTCAGAGTTAAAATATAATTTTTAAGAAGAAAATAAAATTTTAATTTTGGAGCTTTCACCATGGCTGAACCTGCTGTTTGGAACGATGAAGATTTTATGCGGCCAGCACCATATACGATAGAGAGAGCTAGGTGGCATGAAGATGCTATACGGCCTAAATTCTTTGTCATATACCAGCATACGTCCATATCTTTTGGACGCATAACTGACTAATACATATGTGTTCTAAAAGGACTTCTTGTGTTTAGGTGTTGAACGAATGAGAAATTCGCTAAAGTCCAAAATACTCCATGCGGCATTGAACCCAATGCGACACCGACACTTATGTGACAAGTAGAGTATACGGCCACCATTCTTGGATGCATGACTCTGAAACCGTTGCACATCTTTTCTTGGTTTTGTCTTTTTTTCTTGACATACTTCATGTCACATCACTTACTCTTTATTTATTCTCTCTCACCTCATCACTTATACCGAGGAAGTAGACCTAGCCCTGGCTCTATGCGGCATGGCCCTATACGGTATGACTCTATGAGGCATGGCTCTATGCGGCATGACTCTATACGGCATGGCTCCATGCGGCCAGGATTGTTATGCGGCCTGACTTCTTATTCGGCCTTGATCCTTCTGCGCGCATGTGACCCCTTGCATATATTTTATTAGGCTAGTTTTGGTTGAATGTTCCTTTGGACGTTATGAGTTGTATGTGTGACTTTGATAACCATAAAAGTATTAGACCATCTATGCGTCATGACCCAACCACTTGTATCCGTGCTGATACACTTCCTACGTATTATGCGTTCCTACGTGCTAAGTATTCCTACGTGATTATATTACATGAGTTACACTGCAGTGTACCTATGCGCTATGTGACATATCATATGACTCAAATCTCCAGCATGGACATAAGGGTTAGTTAATGACCAAGCGTGGCTAGGATTTGTTGATTGTTGCATCACGTTGGGGTGAATCTAAATAGAACAATCAAGTGATAAAGTGGATTCATATCTAGCGTGGTCGTACTATGGTACATTATATAAGGAAAATACCATATGACCATGCCATGAGATTCCAGTTAATAATAGGGTTAACTCAGCAACTAAACTTATAAAGCATTGGGAGGGAATAGAATCTCGAGATCGTGCCTAACTAGCCACCTCCAGTCATCTGAATTGGGGTGTGCAGGCTAGTCCACATGGATATTGTTTAAATCCTCATTAGTGGATAGCAATATCCAAATACTATATGATACTATATGTTTTATGCGATCTTAGCATGGTGGCCTTACGAGGGACTGGTGCATACAACCATGTGCTATGTGGTGATTTGTGGCTCGGCTAACCCTGATAGTACCTGGTTTAATCTTAGGATTCCTATGTGCATAATATCTCTGGGATACCCCAGACTCCATCTAGTATACCGTTCAAGTGATTAGACGATTATGTAACAGAGCGTGCTTGTGTATTGTATCTGTTGTTAAATAGTCTAAGGACATGGACTATCATGGTGTGATGGTTTAACCATTGTCCTTGTTTGGTTGTAGGGTTAGATTATTGTGTCACGATAGTCTATAACGAAACTATAAGATAAATATATATATATATATATATATATATATATATATATATATATATATATATATATATATATATATATTTTATAACCTGGTTTTATTTCTGCATTCGTGCTTTTTTTGTGATACTTGCTATTTAGGGTCTAACCCCACTAGTTTTGCATGGCCAGGTTTAGAGTCAGCACCCAAGGATAAAGCGTACTTCTCCCTGAACAATGGTACATACCAGGCGGATGGCTACATAGGGAAACGAGTGGGTTTCTTCTTTCCTGCTCATTATTTCATATTTTACTTATTTTTGGTGTTTAACTACCGATAATTGTTAGTCGTTAATCTAGATAATTAGCTACCTATATGATTGTAATTAATTAGACTGCAGATGATCATGGCCATGTACTCTTGTTACTCTGCCAGCCTTCTCACTTTTGCACAACTAGTTTCTTGAATAATGTGGCAGGGCATTTCGGACACCTTACTTCCTTGTCATATATATTCTGTTATTTACTGTTCTTATTTGACTGATTGAGACAATAGATATTCTATGTGATCCTAAGTGACTTGCTTGTAATATGCACCACCTTGTCTATTTACAACCGTGACCGCAGTACGACGTTATATACCTTGTAAAGGGGAGCTGGCCATATCCGTCTTCGTATTCCGGTTCTGGTGTGCGATAAGGTTTTAGTGGTGGCCCATGCAGGTCAGTATTTTTAGACTTGTGGTGTGTTATGGTCATAGGAGTCTCAATCAAAATTTGTTCTCCTTGATATCTTGCTTCATCATTCTCGATACCACCACTTGAACTATTAAACTGCTTGCCTACTTGATCCTTCCCGTCCGGTTCTTGTTGGTTCTTATCCTTTTTATTAGGGCTTCTTCAGTTATTGGAGCAACATGCATGGAAGGACAGGGTTCCCCTGGGCAACAACGGCCACCTGTTAAGAGTCAAATTCGAATAAAGCTAGAAATTGAACAAGCTGGCACAGTAGAACCAATAGTAGGACATATCGAGAAACCAATCCCTGAAATACCTATGCCCCCAGCAGTACCAGTGGTACTTGACACTCCGGCATTGCTAGAGATCCTTCAGGGAATGATGGCTACGCAGCAACACTAGATGGCGGTCTTAGGAAGATCACCTATATCTCGTCAAGTTCTCGTACAACAACAATAATCAGGTCAACATCCATATGGCACCCTTCGAAGTGTTGTATGGAAGAAAGTATAGGTCACCATTAACATGGGATGATATTGGTGAGCGGAAGATTTTAGGCCCTAAAATGATCATGCAGACAGTATAAGTTGTCAAGCAAGCCAGAGAGTGACTTCAGGTTGAGCAAGATAGGCATCGGCATTGGGCATATTAGCATCGTAGATCATTAGAGTTTTGTGTTGGCGACCATGTGTTCTTGCAGATTTCTTTAACCCACTGAGTCATTAGATTTAGGATTCGCGGGAAACTTAGTCCACGATACGTCGGTCCGTTCGATATTCTCGAGCGGGTAGGCGATGTTGCTTATTGTCTTGCCCTTTCTTCTTCGCTATGTGAGGTGCACGATGTATTTCATGTATCTCAGTTCCGTAGGTATGTCCCGGATTCGAGTCATATCCTTGATTATTCTGAGCTAGTCGTTGGTACCGACTTGTCTTATGAGGAGAAGCCTGTATCCATTTTGGACCGAAGGAAGAAGGTGCTCAAGAATTAGACTATTCATCTTGTCTGAGTTGCTTGGGGTCATCACCCTTTGGGAGAGTCGACGTGGGAGTGCGAGGATGATATCCGATCTTGGTATCTGCACATATTTGACTTGGAAGGTATATTCATTCTTATTCCTTCGTATCTCGAATCTTGTGATTCATTTATCCATGCTATGTGACATTGTTTCTTCATATGCTTGAATTTGATTGCATGATCTTGTAGTTAGCGTAGTACTTATTCTGATTTCTCTACATAGCCTTGGGTTCGAATTCCGAGGACAAAATTATTCTAAGGTGGGTAGTAATGTCACTCCCCATTCCCAAAATACGTATTTTGGGATATATTTATTTCTTGCTTGTATTTATTTATTCTTATAATATTTCTTGCTCACATGATCATTAGTTTGCATGCATGGAGACTAGACCCATTCTTTGGTTTAGCGTGGTTCATGGTTTATTTGTGGGTTATTTTATTCATGAATTTGAACCCATGGTCTAAATCTCAAACCCTAGCTATATAAGCTAACTTGTTTCCCTCTCTTCCCTCATTCTTTATTTTCCCTCTTTCTTTTATTTCTAGGCAAGTACACCTGGTACTACATAGAGAAATACCTTGATTTTTAATTCTTGCATTTTATTAGTCTATTATATGCTCATGATGATTCTAAACACTATTAGTACTTGGAATTTTGGATTTTGATGGATTGATTTGTGTACATATACTTTTATAACTTAGGGTTTCATGGATTCTTTGAGTTTTTGGTGATTTTGATCCAATAAAACATAGTATTTTCAAAAAATAGTTTTTGGGATGGATGTAGCACGTTATTTTGAGCTTTTTGGCTTTTGGTTCACTCAATTTGGAATTAAAAGGTAGTTTTTATGAAAAAAATATTTTTTTGGTTTTGGAGCTTTCGACAGGCTGAACCTGCTATTTGGAACGATGAAGATTTTATATGGCCAACACCATATGCGGCAGAGAGGGCTACGCAGCATGAAGATGCTATGCGGCCTGAACTCTTTGTTGTATACTAGCATGCGTCCATCTCTTTTGGACGCATGACTGACTAATATACATGTGTTCTGAAAGGACTTCTTGTGTTTAGTCGTTGAACGAATGAGAAATTTGCTAAAGTCCAAAATACTCCATATGGCATTGAACCCCATGCGATACTGACACACTGCCTCTTCCACTAAGAGCACCCGCTACCACATTCGTCTTGCCTGGATTTTACTACTTTCTCTATCTCATGTTCAGGTCCTTTTGGGTGAATATATACTTCAAACTCTTGTGATATATCTCCACCTGATCACCATATAATTAGTGCCTCCATAGCTTAAGTGCAAATACAACCACCGCTAAATTAAAATCATGAGTCGGGTAGTTCTTCTCATTATCTCGAAGCTGTCGTGATGCATAAGCTACTACCCTTCTATGTTGCATCAAAACACACCCAAGTCCTTTGCTAAACCCATCACAATATACTGTAAATCCTCTGAAACCTACTAGAAATATAAGGATCGGTGCAGAAATTAATCTCTTCTTCAATTCTTTAAAATCTGACTGATAATTTGTGGACCTCAAAAATTTTGCCTCCTTGCACGTCAAACGGGTCAATGGTGTTGAAACTGTTGCAAAGTATGCCAAAAACCTCATGTAATATCCTGCCAAACCCAAGGAACTATGCACCTCTACTACTGTCTTAGGAACTAGCCAACTCTCTACGGTCTCAACCTTCTTCGGATCCACCCCCATTTCTGTTCCTGAGATGATGCGCCCCAAGAATGATACATGATCTAACCAAAATTCGCACTTGCTGAGCTTTGCATATTGTTTGGATTAACAAAGTTTATACGAAACTTTTGCTTACAAAAGAGAAAAGAAAAAAGTACAAATAATCCTATACGAGGATATTAAGTACAATAAAATAATTCTGAGGAAGTATTGCTATGGAAGTCTGATCTGTAGTCGATCACTTTGTTCCTTGGACTACACAATGATGAAGAAGTGTTGTAGAAGAAGCTTCAAAATTTCTCTGAACTTAAGGCAAAAGTTGGCCAAAGGAAAGTCGCAAGTAGGATTGAATTCTTGTTGCCAAAGTTGTCAACCACAACCAATTCCTCCCCCCCCCCTCTTACCCTGTGACCAGGGGTCTCAATTTATAGAGATTAATCAAGTAACTGCCTGGTTGGCGTAAAAGCCAAATGACTGTCTTGTTGGTGTAAAAGGCCAAACTGTGAAGTAGATTGCCTCCTTTACGCTGCGGTTATGACAACTGCTACCCACGTTCAAATAATCTTCTGAATCTGCGTATGACACGTATCCCTTTATAAGTTAACACGTATAACTGCTTCTCGAAGATCATGGCATGCAAGCCAGGTAGGTAATTGCCCTTGCGTAAAACTTGAAGATTCATGAATAATAGATAACCAGTGTAAAATAGACAATTATCCTTCACGACTGAGGTCTTGAGCGTATTCTGGGCTAAGTAGCCTTATCAACGTACCTTTGCAAATATAGCCGAGTTGGCAAATTTCGAGGAGATAGCATACAACATACTCCTATAGTTGAAAATAGCCTGGTTGGCGTAAAATGCAAGGATGGTGATGTAAGCGTATTAGTCACAATCTTAGCTTTCCTAGTCATGACAAATATTAAAAAATATAGAACAAAATCTCGTGCATTAAATGCAGAGATATGCCTCGAGCTCTGTACAAGCAATAACTTTTGATGTGGCATCTGATTTTGTCTGGTCTTGAGCGTAAAAACTCATTTTTGTCAATGTAGAATAGGCAGCGTATTCAGAAGACTCCATTTTTCTTCCTTTGAATGCGTAAAAATGACTTGTATCAAAAATATGCCATAAAATGACAACCTGTGTCTCTGTGCAAAATTATCATCGCAGCCGTTCTCTCGATCATCGTGTAGTACTTTTGTCAAATGTCAGGTTCATTGATTTGACTGACAAATTCATTCGAGGAATACGAAGAGTTCCTCGTACAACTTTATGCTGCATTAAAAACAACATATTTTAAACTTTACATAGGAAGGTATAGCAACCTTTTCGTAGAACAGCCTTGAAGCTGTGTTTTACGTAGACAGCTCTGAAGCCCTATTTTACGCCAAACAACCTTGAAGCTCTGTTTTACGCGGGGAGGGACTTCATGTATGTTGGGGGGTTTGATTGAAAAATACGCAAACAATTCCCCAACATATTTTATGCTTCTACAAGACCCCCTTCAAAGTTTTTAAAACTTTAACATGTTTTGAATTACTTTGAAAAAGAAGCATGGAAGAGAGTTTTGACTTGGTCAAGATGGCAAATATTCTACTAGAGGTAATATGGACGTAGTAGGATATTGCATTCTCTCAGAACATTCTACTGGAGAATTTTGGTAGACTTATTACCCATGATGTACCTAAGATTGGGTACAGATAATAAGTTAAAATGACTGACACTATCAAGGGTCTAGAACGACGTAATAGTAGACTATTTGGAGGGATGTTTGCTCAGAGGCAACATGGACGTGGCAAACTTGGAATTTTGTTAGAGGTATCTTACTCAGAGGTGATGTTGATATGGTAAAATAAACTTTTGTGGGACTGGAGTTTTTGTGGAAAAATAATTCAGAGGTAATATGGACATGATTGTTTTGAGATAATTTTGCTGTAGAATTTTTGTGGACTCATCATCCTTAGCGTTCCTAGGGTTTAGTACAGATAATAAGTTGGAACGACTGACACCATCAGAGGTATTATGGACGTGGTGGTAGAAAGTCGATGTGCAAGAATATTTGCTCAGAGGTAATATGGACATGGCAAACTTTTGAGTTATGGTCTTATTACCCATGGCGTACCTTAAGTACGGATAATAAGCTGAAACAACTAGTACTATCAGGGGTTATGCAAACGTGATAGTAGAAAGTCAAAGAGCAGAACTTTACTCAGTGGTAATATGGACAAGAAAAAGTTCTAGAAATATCTTAATCAGAGGTAATATGGACGTGATTAGATATGACTTTGTGGGGATAAAGAAAAATAGGAAAGAGGTAATATGGACGTGACCATTTTTTTTTGTGATAGATTCACTCTGCTGGGGAAAGTGGAGAGACGTAGTTTAGAGGTTATATGGACATGAACTGACTTTTTCATTGCTGGAGAAAATAAAGGAAAGTAGTTCAGAGGTATTGTGGGCGTAAAAGCTTAGAGGTTGAATGATTCGTCACTTGTTTTTCTTTGATGTTATCAAAGGGTACATCTGCCTCATCATAGACGGGAGATATAATTTTATGTGCAGGGCGTGTTTGAAATTTCCGGATTGGCACTGAGGCCTTGCCAGAAGTTTTGTCTACCATGTCACAGACGGGGGAAGAAGGTTTACGCACAGGGCGTGTTTGAGACTTCTATATTGGCACTGAGGCATTACCAGAAGTTTTGTCTACCACGTCACAGACGGGAGACAAAGTTTTACGCACATGGCGTGTTGGCTGTGTTATTAAAACTTTGTTGATCAGTGAATGAAAACTTGCAGGAAGGGTAGAGGACGTCTTAGGCATACGCAAGTTCCTGTTGTTATGGACAGGGGAGGAATAAGAACTACCCCCTGCATGAAGCATGCCTTCATAAACAGATTGGTCGAACTGGACGACCAAAGTCTTCTTCGTCGATCTGATAGATACATCATCGTATTGAGCAATTGCTTTCTCTTTAGAGGAGAAAGTCATCCCCAGCAGAGTCGCCATTTTGTTTGGATAAACAAAGTTTATACGAAACTTTTGCTTACAAACGAGAAAAGGGAAAAGTACAAATAATCCTATACGAGGATATTAAGTACAATAAAATAATTCTGGGAAAGTATTGCTATGGAAGTCTGATCTGCAGTTGATTACTTTGTTCCTTGGACTACACGATGATGAAGAAGTGTTGTAGAATTTTTGTGGACTCATCATCCTTCGCGTTCCTATGGTTTAGTACAGATAATAAGTTGGAACGACTGACACCATCAGAGGTATTAGGGACGTGGTGGTAGAAAGTCGATAGGCAAGAATGTTTGCTCAGAGGTAATATGGCCATGGCAAACTCTTGAGTTATGGACTTATTACCCATTGAATACCTTAAGTACGGATAATAAGCTGAAACGACTTGCACTATCAGGGGTTATGCGAACGTGATAGTAGAAAGTCAAAGAGCAGAACTTTACTAAGAGGTAATATGGACATGGAAAAGTTCTAAAAATATCTTACTCAGAGGTAATATGGACGTGGTAAGATATGACTCTGTGGGGATAAAGAAAAATAGGACAAAGATAATGTGGACGTGGCCTTTTTTTTGTGGTGATAGATTTACTCTGCTGGAGAAAGTGGAGAGACGTAGTTTAGAGGTTATATGGACATGAACTGACTTTTTCATTGCTGGAGAAAATAAACGAAAGTAGTTCAGAGGTATTCTGGGCGTAAAAGCTTATAAGTTGAAGGATTCGTCACTTATTTTTCTTTGATATTATCAAAGGGTACATCTGCCTCATCATAGACAGGAGAGGTAGTTTTACGCGCAGGGCATGTTTGAAATTTCTGGATTGGCACTGAGGCCTTGCCAGAAGTTTTGTCTACCACGTCATAGACGGGAGACGAAGGTTTACGCGCTGGGGGTGTTTGAGACTTCTGGATTGGCACTGAGGCATTGCCAGAAGTTATGTCTACCACATCACAGACAGGAGACAAAGTTTTACGCACAGGGCGTATTGGCTGTGTTGTCACAACTTTGTTGATCAATGAATGAAAACTTGCACGAAGGGTAGAGGATGTCTTAGGCATCCACACTTTATGCAGCTTCCTGTTGTTATGGACAAAGGAGGAATAAGAACTACCCCCTGCATGAAGCATGTCTTCATAGGCAGATTGGTCGAACCGGATGACCAAAGTCTTCTTCGTCGATCCGATGGATACAACATCGTGTTGAGCAATTGCTTTCTCGTCGGAGGAGAAAGTCGTCCCCAACAGAGTCGCCATTTTGTTTGGATAAACAAAGTTTATACGAAACTTTTGCTTACAAACGAGAAAAGAGAAAAGTATAAATAATCCTATACGAGGATATTAAGTATATTAAAATGATTCTGGGAAAGTATTGCTATGGAAGTTTGATCTGCAGTCGATCACTTTGTTCCTTGGACTATACGATGATGAAGAAGTGCTGTAGAAGAAGCTTCAAAATTTCTCTAAACTAAAGGCAAAAGTCGGCCAAAGAAAAGTTGCAAGTAGGATTTAATTCTTGTTGCCAAAGTTGTCAGCCAAAATCAATCCCTCTCCCTCTTCCCTCTGACCAGGGGTCTCTATTTATAGAGATCAATCAAGTAACTGCCTGGTTGGCGTAAAAGCCAAATGACTGTCTTGTTGGCATAAAAGGCCAAATTGTGAAGAAGATTGCCTCCTTTCCGCTGCGGTTATGACAACTGCTATCCATGTTCAAATAATCTTCTGAATCTGCGTATGACACGTATCCCTTTATAAGGTAACGCGTATAATTGCTTCTCTAAGATCATGGCATGCAAGCCACGTAGGTAACTGCCCCTGCGTAAAACTTGATGATTCATGAATAATAGATAACCAGTGTAAAATAGCCAATTATCCTTTACGACTGAGGTCTTGAGTGTATTCTGGGCTAAGTAGCCTTATCAACGTACCTTTGCAAATATAGCCGAGTTGGCATATTTCGAGGAGATAGCATACGGCATACTCCTATAGTTGAAAATAACCTGATTGGCGTAAAATGCAAGAATGGTGATGTGAGCGTATTAGTCACAGTCTTAGCTTTCCTAGTCATGACAAATTTTAAAAAATATAGAACAAAATCTCGTGCATTAAATGCAGAAATATGCCACAATCTCGTGCATAAAATGTAGAGATATGCCTCGAGCTCTGTACAAGAAACAACTTTTGACGTAGCATCTGATTTTGTCGTGTCTTGAGCGTAAAAACTCATTTATGTCAATGTAGAATAGGCAGCATATTCAGAAGACTCCATTTTCTTCCTTTGAATGCGTAAAAATGACTTGTATCAAAAATATGTCACAAAATGACAACTTGGGTCTCTGTGCAAAATCATCATCATAGCCGTTCTCTCGATCATCGTGCAGTACTTTTGACAAATGTCAGGTTCACTGATTTAAATGACAAATTTATCCGAGGAATACGAAGAGTTCCTCGTACAACTTTATACTGCATTAAAAACAACGTATTTTAAACTTTACGCAGGAAGGTATAGCAATCTTTTACACAGAACAGCTTGAAGTTCTATTTTACGCAGACAGCTCTTAAGTCTTATTTTATGCCAAACAACCTTGAAGTTATGTTTTACGCCGACAGCTCTAAAGCCCTATTTTATGCCAAACAACCTTGAAGCTCTGTTTTACGCAGATATCTTTGAAGCCCTATTTTACGCCAAACAACCTTGAAGCTCTGCTTTACGCGGGGAGGGACTTCATGTATGTTGGGGGTTTTGATTGTAAAATACGCGGATAATTCTCCAGCATATTTCATGCTTCTACACATATAACTAGTGTTCCATAAGAATTTGCAAAACCTTCTGAAGATGCTCTTCATGCTCCTCTTCACTGCTGGAATAGACTAGAATGTCATCTATGAAAACTACCACAAATTGATCTAGGTACGATATAAAAATATGGTTCATCAAATCTATAAACACGCTGGGGCATTTGTTAATCTGAATGGTATTACAAGGAATTTTTTATGTCCATATCGCGACGTGAATGTTGTCTTGGGTATGCTTGTTCTCGAAATCCCACTTGATAATATCCTGACCGGACATCGATCTTGGAGAAAATCTTAGCTTTACTTAACTGATCAAACAAGTCATCAATCCTCGGTAATGGGTACTTATTCTTCACCGTCACTGCTTTTTGTTACCTGTAGTCGATACACAACCGTGTTGACACATCATTTTTCCTCACTAGAACCACTGGCCCTCCCCAAGGTAATCCACTGGTTCAGATAAACTTCTTCGCCTTCAGTTCTTCTATGTGTTGGTACATCTTATCCAATTCTGATGGTGCCATCTGATGAACCTTACAAGATATTGGTCTTGCTCCGGGAGTCAATTCTGTACAAAATTCTATATCCCTCGCTAGCGATAACCTTGGAAGTTCTTCAAGGAAAACATCTAGGAATTTCTTGACTATCTTGGGAATCTGCTCTTCTGCTATCACTCATGCTTTAACTATGTCCTCATGCTAGTATTCCACTAATCTGACAAAGATGGAGTCCTACGTTCCTAGGATACTAAGCAATACTCAACCCCTACGATAATCTATCATGGCATGACTATCACTCGTCCAGTCTATGCCTAGGTTAACATCAAAGTTATCCATAGGAAACTTGATTAACCATACAGGTAATGAAGGCCCGCACCCTACGACTTGACACGCTATACAATTTTTACTAACTTATATAAGTCCAGTGAGTATATTCAACCTCTCTGGCAATGCCTCAAACTCTAATCCAATACGTGTCGTAAATCGTACAGATATAAATACATAGGATGCACCTGAATCAGACAATGCTATCGCAAGATAAGATGCGACAAAGATGATACCTACTACCATGTCGCCCGATGCCAATGTCTCCTCCAGAGACAAAGTAAATGCATGGCCTTGGCCCAGGTGTGCTCCTTGCTACTACGTCCCTTAGAAATGTTATGGGGACCTCTGCTGACCCTGCTGTTGGTTCCTCTATAGCTGGTACATCTAAGCTTGCATCGGCAAAGGACGCTGAGCTAATAGTCGTACTACTATTGCTGGCCCTCTCGGCTGGACTGCCACAGGTGCTGGCAGTGCCAAAAACTGCTGAACTGGCCCTCTGGGTCTCTATATCAAAGAACAATTGGCAATCCAGTAATTTGGACTACCATACCTCTTACACAACCCATTGGCTGCCCTACACACATTTCTAGTTTAGCCTCCTTTATCGTAGTGAGTACATGCCGACGATGCTCCCTGGCCCTGCTGATGTTGTTGCTGCGGAGACGTTGCCATCTTGAAACTGTCGCCCTCCGCAGCACCGAATCATGGATACGAAGGCCAAGTAAAGGTGCTGACGTCCGGGGTACTACTCCTTCTCCTCCACTATTCTGGGCATAAAACCTCTTCTGGCCTCTAGTCCTCGCTAACAACCTCTGCATGATAATCTCAAGCATTCTAGTCGCTATCAATACTTTCTCGCAAGTCTGGTAATCATGACTATTTACTAGATGCAAAATCTCCTAGTGAAGTCCATGTTGGAACCTCATCGTTCTATCTGACTCCATAGCCACCATCGTCGGAGAAAATTTACTCAACCTGCAGAACTCTGCTACATACTCTTCCACGGTTTTACCGGCTTGCTTGAGACAAATAAACCTCTGCTAAAGCTCATACTGCGCTACTACCCAAAAATACTTAGCCCTGAACTGAGTCCTGAAACAGTCCCAAGGAATAGGATGCCCCAAACCAGCCTCTACAAATATCCACCAATCACGAGAAAGGTCTAGAAGCTGCAATCAGACTTGGTCAACCAGTTCCTCAGCCGGAACCTTCGTCGCTGCCAAGATAGCCTAAATGACGTATAGCCACGCATATGTTGTAATGGTGTACTATGTGCCATCAAAGTACCTCGATTTAAGTTAGAAAAATATGACCGATGCCCCCAAATTTGTCCTTCCATCTTTCTCTAGATCCGTCTGGAACCCTTAATTCATTATAGCATTCTGCTCCTGTTACTGAAACATCTGGTGTTGTTGTACAGCCATCATTCCTCTGATAATCTCTAGCAATTTTGGGGTATTATGTAATGCAAGCACAGTTGGCAATTCTGGGGGTACTAGAAACTCAGGGGCATGTTGCTCAACATACTATTTTGTCGACTCTACTGTCTTTGCTTGCTCAATTATTGGCTCAACTCGGATTTGACTCAAAGTAGGTACTGCCTCCTGCTGACCTGGATTAACCTAACCATCTATTCCAGCTGCTCTAGCAATAGAGTAAGACACGACCTTAAAGAAAAAGGTACAAGAGACATCAAGGATCAGGACGGGAAGGATCAAGTAGACAGGCAATTTTAACAGTTCATGTATTTGTATGGAGGAAGGCAAAACAAGATATCATAAAGGACAATTTTGATTGAGACTACTATGACCATAACACCCCATAATTCTAGAAACACAGACCTGGGTCGGCTACCACTAAAATCTTGTCATGCCCTAGTACCGAAATACGGAGACGAACATGGCCAGCTACCCCGTACAAGGTATTGAACGTCGTACGACGATCATGATTGTAATAAGATAGAGGGTGCATACTACAATCAAGTCACTTAGGGTTACATATAGCATCTAATGTCTCAATCAATCAAATAAGAATAGTAAACATAGAACATATAAGATAAAGCAGAAAGGCTTCATAAACGTTCCATCAAAATATCGTCCAAAGTAGCCATAAAAAATGAAGGGCTAGTTGAGTAACAAAAGTACATGACCGTGATCAGCTACAGTCTAATTAAATACAATTATGTAAGAGAAACTAAATATCCAGAAGTGCCAGCTAACAGATGCATGTGGCTAAACGCCTAAAAAAGTAAAATGTACAATGACAAGCAGGGAAGAAGAAACCTACTCATGTCCCTCAACGACCATCCACATGGTGCATACCATTATTTAAGGGAAAGTAAGCTGGATCACGTGCTGGCTCTAAACCTGGCCATGTAAAACCAGTAAAGTTAGACCCCAAATAGCAAGTACCACAAGGGAGGACGAATAAAGAAACAAAATATATAATATATATATATATATATATATATATATATATATATATATATATATATATATATAATGCATGAACCAAAAACCATATCCGTGTTTGTCTATCTTCGAGGCAGTACAATACTTCTACAACAAAACAAGGACAAAAAGTATTATACCACATCTAGATAACGTACGTCCTCTGATTCAGGTCAAGCTATAGGATTATGTGTTGCAGTTTTAATACATAGCCTATTGTAGCACAATAGCCTAACCCTACAACCAAATAAGGACATGGGTTGAACCGTCATACCACGACATTCTATGTTCCTAAACTAATAGAAGAAGGTACAATGCATAATAAAGAACAGTTACATGATCGACCAATCAATTCTACCACTTTCTAGGTGGAGTCTTGGTTATCCCAAAATTATAATGCATATAAGGAATTCTCAAATCATGCTCTGGTATAGCAGGCTAGCCGAGCCATGATAATCTCTTAGCACATAGATTATGCACCGGTCCCTCGTAAGGCCACCGTGCAAAGTTTCACATAGAACACATAGTACAATATAATGGTCGGATATTGCAATCCCCTAGTGCCGATATTAAACAATATCCATGGGGGCCATCCTTGCACTCCCTTATTGAATAATCGAGGGTGGCTTATACTGCACGATCTTAAAATTTTGTCCCTTCCAATGTTCTACAAGTTTTAGTTTCTTAGTTATCCCTACAGTTATCTAAATTCCTCCTATATGTCATACCTCTGTACGTGTACGCTAGATATTATTGCCCGTAGGCCCTAATTTAGATTCACTCCAGCATAATGCAACAAATAAACAGTTCCGAACCATGCTTTGGTTATTGACCAACTACAATATTCTTGCATGGAAATCAAATAATATCATATATCGCGTAGATTGCGTGGCACCTCGGTGCACAACCAAAATATGTAACATATAATGCATAGGAACACTTAGTGCATAGGAACACATAGTACGCAGTAAGTGTATCAGCACGGATAGAAGTAGTCGAGTCAAGTTACCAAGTTATCAATTTAATCACATAATTTCTTATCAGACTGCAACACTTAGATCGGGTCATGCGCATAGTCGGTTTTGTAACACTTAGTCCATTACACATGCGATTACTAGGGTCAACACATAAAATCACAAGGTCCAATAAAAACTCCAAAATTAAGTAAAACAGCAAAAGATGAAGAAAATAATTTTTTCGGTTTAGTAACACTTAGTTTTTATGAAGAAAATATTTTTTTGGTTTTAAAGCTTTCGCCATGGCTGAACCTGCTATTTGGAACGATGAAGATTTTATGTGGCCAGCACCATATATGGCAGAGAGGGCTATGTAGTATGAAGATGCTATGCGGCCTGAACTCTTTGTTGTATACTAACATGCGTCCATCTTTTTTGGACATATGACTGACTAATACACATGTGTTCTGAAAGGACTTCTTGTGTTTAGTCGTTGAACGAATGAGAAATTCGCTAAAGTCCAAAATATTGCATGCAACATTGAACTCCATGTGACACTGACACTCTGCCTCTTCCGCTAAGAGCATCCTCTACCATATTCGTCTTGCCTGGATTTTAATATAATTTTACGTCATAATCCTTCAACAATTCTAACCACCTTCTCTGCCTCATGTTCAGGTCCTTTTGGGTGAATACATACTTCAAACTCTTATGATATATCTCCACCCGATCACCATATAAGTAGTGCCTCCATAGCTTAAGTGCAAATACAAACACCGCTAACTCAAAATCATGAGTCGGGTTGTTCTTCTCATTATCTCGAAGCTGCCGTGATACATAAGCTACTACGCTTCTATGTTGCATCAAAACACAACCAAGTCCTTTGCTAAACCCATCACAATATACTGTAAATCCTCCGAAACCTACTAGAAATGTGAGGATCGGTGCAGAAATCAATCTCTTCTTCAATTCTTTAAAATCTGCCTGATATTTTGTGGACCACAAAAATTTAGCCTTCTTGCACGTCAAACGGGTCAATGGTGTTGAAATCGTTGCAAAGTATACCACTACTACTGTCTTAAGAACTGGCCAACTCTCTACGGTCTCAACCTTCTTCGGATCTACTGCTACTCCTTCTTCTGAGATGATGTGCCCCAAGAACGATACATAATCTAACCAAAACTCGCACTTGCTGATTACATATAACTGGTGTTCTATAAGAATTTGCAAACCTTCCGAAGATGCTCTTCATGCTCCTCTTTACTGTTGGAATAGACTAGAATATCATCTATGAAAACTACCATAAATTGATCTAGGTATGACATAAAAATATGGTTCATGAAATCCATAAATACGTTGGGGCATTTGTTAATCTGAATGGTATTATAAGGAATTCGTAATGTCCATATCGCGACGTGAATGTTGTCTTGTTCTCAAAATCCCAATTGATAATATCCTGACCGGACATCGATCTTGGAGAAAATCTTAGCTTTACTTAACTGATCAAACAAGTCATCAATCCTCGTTAATGGGTACTTATTCTTTACCGTCACTGTATTTAGTTACCTGTAGTCGATACACAACCGTGTTGACACATCATTCTTCCTCACTAGAACCACTGGCCCTCCCCAAGGTGATCCACTGGTTCAGATAAACTTCTTCGCCTTCAGCTCTTCTATGTGTTGGTACATCTTATCCAATTATAATGGTGCCATTTGATGAACCTTATAAGATATTGGTCTTGCTCCGGGAGTCAATTCTATAAAAAATTCTATATCCCTCGCTGGCGGTAACCTTGGAAGTTCTTCTGGGAAAATATCTAGGAATTTCTTGACTATCTTGGGAATCTGCTCTTCTGCTATCACTCATGCTTTAACCATGTCCTCGTGCTGGTGTTCCACTAATCTAACAAAGATGGGGTCCTCCGTGTCATGCCCCAGTCCCAAAATACCGAGGGACCGGATGCGTGATAATGGCCAGCAGCACACATCGTTGGACAAACCCAATTTAATGGATCCATCGGGGCATGCTTAAGCTGTAGTACAACAATAAGTAGGTCCAATGATACAAGTCACAGTCCAATCTAATCTCATCCACAACAGATAATCACAGATCAAATGCCAGAATAATGCAAATAAAATAAACTAACAAATCTTAATAAAGGTGTCTCGGAGAACAATCCGAGAATAAGTCTGATACATGAATGAAATAGACTGGAAATAAAATAACTAGAAACAGAAATAAATGAGTATCTCAAGCCAATACTCAGGAGAAGTCCTATAGCACAATCTCGTCCTCAGGTGTCGGTACAGCTCCTGTATCAGCTCCTGCTGCGGTCCCGTATACCTCGGGATAGATCTCGTCTGTAAATCCTAAAGACATAATCCGGATCTAGGTCCTCAGGGGACATAGCTAGGTACAGAAAATACAAGCCAAAATAAATGCAGTGCAGCAGATAATGAAATAAATAGGGTAAGCTATATAACAATCTATATAAAAATGCAAGTGAGAGAATCACGAGTACTCAGGCTGAAACAACTACAAGCTCTGTGTCGGGGAGCCGGTAGTAGTAATATCCGGTAATGGGCCAAGCTAGGGCTTCAGAGTCTTGTGCCTCACAATAATAGGGGTTATATATATATGATCAGCCTGTAGCCTGTGTGTCTCTCCCCACCCAATGTAATCACACATCTCATATCCACGATGCACCATGTCTATGTCACGCACAATCATATCTAATGCAACAAATCCTGTAGTATCTAGGAATATAATATCTCTATCAGAAGTCTGTATCCTATACAGAATCACCATGAATATCTCAGAAGATCCTGTCATGAATAGTATCAAGTGTCTTGGGTATAATGTACTTGATAAGACAAGTACGAGAATGTAAAGGGTCACGAATGTCCATCTCTAGATGACAATACACAACACCGCGTACGATGTCGGCACCCGACTAATAATCGGACGCTAAGTACTTCACACGGTCCTAGGTTAAGCATGCACAGTAATATAAATAAAGCAAGGAAATATGCTACAAGAACTCCAAGTTGGCAAGGTATACTTACCCACTGATGTATAACTAAGTCAAGGAAATAAGTAGCAAAGCTGGAGGATTTGGCGAGGTACACTTGCCTGGGGTTCTGGCTCCTTGCCTGGGGTTCTGGCTCCAACTGTAGCTCTTGTCTCAGTGTGATCTGCAGGTACTACTCCGGTTGCTGAAACAAATATCACTATTAGATTCAGAAAATATCAAATAGATAGAAACGCCTGTCCTTGAGTGCAATTTGGACACAGGGGCAAAAATGATATTTTTGGGTCAAAACGGGGTCCACATGTGGGCCACTTTGCACCGAAAAATATGTCAGGGTCAAAGGTCTCTAAATTCATCAAACTTAGTGTCAACAAGTCAGGAACGATGATACGAACCAAACTTGGGTCACAGGACCAGCGTATTGCAACGAGCCCGATGGCGCAAGTTTTGTCTCGATCCGACGTGTGTACACAAAGTTATAGCGTGTTCCAGAACTGACGGATACTGGACGGTGTCCGCAGATACGCGTTGATTTCGGTGTGCACGCACATCCAAATCAACTTCTGCAAAATCCCGCACGTCCCTATCGACATCTTGCACGTTTCTGTGAAGACCGCACGCGACCAAGTCGTCCAGTTTGGCGGGGCGTGCTTGATTCCGGGGTGAATCAGGGCGTTGTTTTTCCTATTTTTGGATCGCGGTTCGTAATCGCCACAGGACGCGATGCACCAAGCGGGTTACACGGGCACCGAGAGGGTCGCGCAGGGTTCACGATGCAACAGACGGAATCGAAAACGGGTAAACGAGCAGAGAGAAACGGGTACCTTAACAGGGCTCCGGAAACCGAATTTCTCCGTATCTGTGTCGTGTCCGAGTCGTTCACCTACGGTTAGGGTTTCTGCTGTTGGCCGGAGCTTGGCGGCCGGAGGCTAGCCAGAGGGAGGCCGGGCTGCTGCGGCTTGATGGGGGAAGGAGGAAGGAGGCAGGTCGGGGGCGGAGCTGGGCAGGGTGGTGCGGCGAGGCGGTGGCGGCGTCGTGGCGAGGCGGGGTCGGTGGCAGCATCGGGGCGTGGAGGTGGCTAGGGCGTTACTGTGTCTGGGCTTTGGGGCTACGGGCTGTGGTCGTTGAGGTGGAGTCGGGGAAGAGGGGGATGAGGGGGTTGTCGAGCGGCTGAGCGGAGGGTGCTCGGGTCATGGCGGAGGAGGAAGGGAGAGAGGGCGGTCGCGGGCGGTGCGCCGGAGTGGACGAGGCTGGGCAGAGACGGGGATCGGCTTGGACGATCGGCTGGGCTGGGGGCGGTGCTGGAGACTCGCCGGAGGGGTCAAGGAAAGGGTGGCGGCTTAGGGTTAGGGTTAGGGTTAGGGATTAGGGTTATTTTTAATATTTTTCTTTTTCTTTTTGTTTGTGGAGAAAAACTAGGAAATTATGAATTTATACATACAAAAATTGGACTAGGGTTTGACCTAGGATTTGGGCTGGGTCAACGCTCCTTGGGCTTGGCTTCGGCTCTCATGGGGATGTCGAGCGTTGGCACGGATTTAATTCGATTTAAATGTACATTGGTTTCTAGGGCTTTAAAATATTTTCGGAGTCCAACAAATTTTTAGAAAATTACCCTATGTCCGGTTTTCCATTTTACACCATAAAATATTATTTTCATAATATTTTAATATTAATTAACAATAATTAAAAATTATTTAATTACCAAAAGCCTAGGTTTTTAATTACAGAAAATCCCAGAAAATTACAAAAAATTTTAAAAAATCCAAATTAATAATTACTGAAAATCAGGGGGCTTACAATCTACCCAACTTAAAAAAAATTCGTCCTCAAAATTAAAATATGGTAGGGTTCTTTCTATCCAATCTCACTTGATTACAGTCTAAAGGATTCCTCTCAAGCGAACATTGCGGTATCTACCCAACTTAGAATTTACCTATCTATCATCTAAGGCTATACATCTAATAAAGCTATGCCCTAACTTATTTAATCATGTTATTGAATCCTCAAGTCTTTAACACCAAACATATCACCTATGGTATTCCCTTAATCATTTATAAAAAGGGTCATCAAGCAATGCGACCGGCCTGTGGGGTATATCTAGTACTGTCTATATAGCAAACTTATACAAAGCATGAGGTTTCGTCTTTACGAAACAAGAAAAGATGGAGATCAATAATAAAGAGTTCAAGTATGAGGTAATATAATAGAAGTATCGGGGTCAAGGTGTTTAAAGAATTCAAATGGAAATTGTCAAGCGGTTGTGGATTAAAATCCTATTCTAGTAATTCTTCGTTCGCATGCTCGTTTTAGTACAATTATGTAACCGATACGATATGCTCAGACATATCTAGAGGGCAAGTATACTAGTCAACTATATATCTCAATCCACGTAAAGTAGTCGTGCAAAGAGCGAACCAAAATGCACTAAGGTTGATCAGACCGTAATACATCGATTCTGAATAGACAATTGTATTAGTGGGGTTGATCAGGCCCCAATAACACATATGTCCTGAACAAGCTTGATAAAGAATAGGCTTACAAAAACTAGGCTATAATATAGCAGCATAAGTCAAGGTAGTATATAAAATATAAGTACGCTAGATGAGGATGGAAGGAGGTACAACTTAATTCAAGTTCACAAAACAACACAAAATAAGCACAATAACAAAAGACTCTATAATCTCTACAGTTATCAATTATAAAAACATTCTAGGTTATAAATTATTAGCAGTTCAAAACTACATAGGTTAAGGCTGAGGTCACGAACCAATAGGCACGAGATAAAATAAATCGATAAACATATAACTACGATAAATTATGCGCATTAGCTACTCCATGGGTCTGTGCGTCTTCCAAAGTCATCGATAGAGCTTGTTCACGTTCTTGCGGTTGATTCCTCTATTATTGTTGAGCCTGCTGGAAGAGTGTTGCTTGTGGTGCCAGGGGTGGCCTCGACTGATTCCCTCCTGGGGCTGGTGGTCTGACTCCTTCAACTCTCGTTTGCGGTGCTTCCAATGCTGGAGAGGCTGGCATTGGTGTTGGTGACATTAGCGCTCTTTCTCGACGTTCGGGGCATTCCTTTAATAAATACTGACTGGATCCGCAAGCTAAGCATAATTTCCTTTTGTGTCTGCACTCGTTCTCTATATGGCCTCGCCTGCGACAATACAGACAGGTAGTACTTGGGGAGATGCTTCTGGTGGCTGGTGCATATGAGAATTCTTTGTAATTTCTTCCTGTGGTGCTCCGGCTGGTGCTATTGTGGCTGGTTGATGAATCATCATTGCTTTCTCTTGATGCTAAGGACAATCCTTGGCTAAGTGTTGATTGGTTCCGCAAATCAAGCATAATCCTAACTTGCGTCTGTATTCTTTTTCAATATGGCCTATCTTGCGACAATACTGATAGGTAGGCAGGAATGAGGCTCTGGGTGCTGCTCTCTGTGGTGGATTTATCTATGGTCGCTTTGCAACTCTTTCTTGTTGTGCTTGGTCTGGTTCTGATGTATATGACCGCTTCTCGCTGGACCCTATCCTTGTGTCACACTCCATGGGTCTTGCTGTAGTAAGGACATCCTCGTCTAAGGTAGTTGCAGCGGGGCTGATTAACTTCCGTAACTCTGAGCTGAATCTATTGATGAACTTCTCCGCTTGGATCTGCTGAGCTTCTTCCTGAACCTTCTGATGGGCTTGCATCATCGCGTAGAACATTCGAAACATTTTTTGTTCGTTCATAGCCTGCCCTTGTGGAACGGTAGGCATCGGTGGAGTAAACTGCGTCGATGGTAGAACATCATCTTCCTGGATTCTCGAGGTATGCTGACTTGTTGGACTACGTTGTTGTGATGATTGACCTGCACCAACTGGTGTCACTTCATCTTCGTGGGTAACCACAATACTTTATGGTGTTCCTGGATGAGTCTCTTCGCCGACTTGGGGATTCATTTCTCTGCAACCAAAATAAACTATAAGGGCGCTCAGGAATCAAGGCAGGATACGAGTCAAGAAATTAATTTAAATCCGATATAGATATCAAGAACGTTTCAAGCAAGTGGATGAGATCCTAAAAAATTATCCTATTCTTATTACAGGCTTGTTCGGTCCCTAAGTTGAAACCGAACAATATAGTCGTTGACCTGCATGGGCCATCACAAAAACTATGTTATGCCCCAGTCCCAAAATACCGAGGGACCGGATGCGTGATAATGGCCAGCAGCACACACCGATGGACAAACCCAATTTAATGGATCCATCGGGGCATGCTTAAGCTGTAGTACAATAATAAGTAGGTCCAATGATACAAGTCACAGTCCAATCTAATCTCATCCACAACAGATAATCACAGATCAAATGCCAGAATAATGCAAATAAAATAAACTAACAAATCTTAATAAAGGTGTCTCGGAGAACAATCCGAGAATAAGTCTGATACATCAATGAAATAGACTGGAAATAAAATAACTAGAAACAGAAATAAATGAGTATCTCAAGTCAATACTCAGGAGAAGTCCTCTAGCACAATCTCGTCCTCAGGTGTCGGTACAGCTCCTGTATCAGCTCCTGTATCAGCTCCTGCTGCGGTCCCGTATACCTCGGGATAGATCTCGTCTGTAAATCCTGGGGACATAATCCGGATCCAGGTCCTCAGGGGACATAGCTAGGTACAGAAAATACAAGCCAAAATAAATGCAGTGCAGCAGTTAATGAAATAAATAGGGTAAGCTATATAACCATCTATGTGAAAATGCAAGTGAGAGCATCACGAGTACTCAGGCTGAAACAACTACAAGCTCTGTGTCGGGGAGCCGATAGTAGTAATATCCGGTAATGGGCCAAGCTAGGGCTTCAGAGTCTTGTGCCTCACAATAATAGGGGCTATATATATGATCAGCCTGTAGCCTGTGTGTCTCTCCCCACCCAATATAATCACACGTCTCATGTCCACGATGCACCATGTCCATGTCATGCACAATCATATCTAATGCAACAAATCCTGTAGTATCTAGGAATATAATATCTCTGTCAGAAGTCTGTATCCTATACAGAATTACCATGAATATCTCAGAAGATCCTATCATAAATAGTGTCAAGTGTCCTGGGTATAATGTACTTGATAAGACAAGTACGATAATGTAAAGGGTCACGAATGTCCATCTCTAGATGACAATACACATCACCGTGTTCGGTGTTGGCACCCGACTAATAATCGGACGCTAAGTATGTCACACGGTCCTAGGTTAAGCATGTACAGCAATATAAATAAAGCAAGAAAATATACAACAAAAACTCCAAGTTGGTAAGGTATACTTGCCCACTGATGTATAACTAAGTCAAGGAAATAAGTAGCAAAGCTGCAGGATTTGGCGAGGTACACTTGCCTGGGGTTCTGGCTCCAACTATAGCTCTGGTCTCAGTGTGATCTGCAGGTACTACTCTGGTTGCTGAAATAAACATCACCATTAGATTCAGAAAATATCAAATAGCTAAAAACGTTTGTCCTTGAGTCCAATTTGGGCACAGGGGCAAAAATGACATTTTCGGGTCAAAGCGGGGTCCACATGTGGGCCACTTTGCACCAAAAAATGTGTCAGGGTCAAAGGACTCCAAATTCATCAAACTTAGTGTCAACAAGTCATGAACAATGATACGAACCAAACGGAACTTCCAGAATTGGATTCCGATGAGCCGATCACAAAATTGCCCGTCAAGTGGAGCTTGTGGGACCCACGATACGCGATTTTGTCAACGTTCTCAGAATCGAACCAAACTTAGGTCACAGGACCAGCGTATTGCTACGAGTCCGATGGCAGAAGTTTCGTCTCGATCCGACGTGTGTATACAAAGTTACAGCGTGTTCCAGAACTGACGAATACGGGACGGTGTCCGCGGATACGCGTTGATTTCGGTGTGCACGCACATCCAAATCAACTTTTGTGAAATCTCGCACATCCGTATCAATGTCGCGCACGTTTTGGTGAAGACCGCACGTGACCAAGTCGTCCCGTTTGGTGAAGCGTACTCGGTTTCGGGGTGAATGAGGGCGTTGTTTTTCCTGTTTTTGGATCGTAGTTCACGATCGCCACAGGACGCGATGCACCGAGTGGGTTACCCGGGAACCGAGAGGGTCACGCAGGGTTCGCGATGCAACAGACGGAATCGAAAACAGGTAAATGAGAAGAGAGAAACGGGTACCTGAACAGGGCTCCGGAAACCGAATTTCTCCGTGTCCGTGTCGTATCCGAGTCGTTCACCTAGGGATAGGGTTTCTGCTGTTGGCCGGAGCTTGGCGGCCGGAGGCGGGCCGGAGGGAGGCCGGGTTGCTGCGGCTTGATGGGGAAAGGAGGAAGGAGGCAGGCCGGGGGCGGAGCTGGGCAGGGTTGTGCGGCGAGGCGGTGGCGGCGTCGCAGCGAGGCGGGGGCGGTGGCAGCGTCGGGGCGGGAAGGTGGCTAAGGCGGTGACTATGTCTGGGCTTTGGGGCTGTGGGCTGTGGTCGTTGAGGCGGAGTCAGGGAAGAGGGGGATGAGGCGGTTATCGAGCGGCTGAGCGGAGGGTGCTCGGGTCGTGGCGGAGAAGGAAGGGAGAGAGGGCGGTCGCGGGCGGTGCGCCGGAGTGGACGCGGCTGGGCAGAGGCGGGGATCGGCGTGGACGATCGGCTGGGCTAGGGGCGGCGCCAGAGACTCGCCAGAGGGGTCAGGGAAAGGTTGGCGGCTTAGGGTTTGGGTTAGGGTTAGGGATTAGGGTTATTTTTAATAATTTTCTTTTTCTTTTTGTTTGTGGAGAAAAACTAGAAAATTATGTATTTATACATACAGAAATTGGACTGGGGTTTGGACTAGGGTTTGACCTAGGATTTGGGCTGGGTCAACGCTCCTTGGGCTTGGCTTCGGCTCTCCTGGGGATGTCGGGCGTTGGCACGGGTTTAATTCGGTTTAAATGTACATTGGTTTCTAGGGCTTTAAAATGTTTCCGGAGTCCAATAAATTACCAAAAAATTACCCTATGTCCGGTTTTCTATTTTACACCATAAAATATTATTTCCATAGTATTTTAATATTAATTAACAATAATTAAAAATTATTTAATTACGAAAAGCCTAGGTTTTTAATTACAGAAAATTATGAAAATTTTTGAAAAATCCAAATTAATAATTACCAAAAATCAGGGGGCTTACACTCCGTTCCTAGGATACTAAGCAATACTTAACCCCTACGACAATCTATCATGGCATGACTGTCACTTAGCCAGTCTATGCCTAGGTTAACATCAATGTTATCCATAGGAAACTTGATCAACCATACAGGTAATGAAGGCCCGCACCCTACGACTTGACACTCTATACAATTTCTACTAACTTATACAAGTCCAGTGAGTATATTCAACCTGTCTGGCAATGCCTCGAACTCTAATCCAATACGTGTCACAAATTGTACAGATATAAATGCATAGGATGCACCTGAATCAGACAATGCTATCGCAAGATAAGATGCGATAGAGATGATACCTGCCACCACGTCGCCCGATGCCAATGTCTCCTCAAGAGACAAAGTAAATGCATGGCCTTGGCCCTGGTGTGATCCTTGCTACTATATCCCTTAGAAATGTTATGGGGACCTCTGCTTACCCTGCTGCTGGTTCCTCTATAGCTGGTACATCTAAGCTTTCATCGGTAATGGATGTTGAGCTAATAGTCATACTGCTATCGCAGGCCCTCTCGGCTGGACTGCCCTAGGTGTTGGCAGTAATAAAAATTGGTGAACTGGCCCTCCGGGTCTCTATATCAAAGAACAATTGGCAATCCAGTGATCTGGACTACCATACCTCATACACAACCCATTGGCTACCCTATACATATTTTTAGTTTGGCCTCTTTTACCATAGTGAGTACATGCCGACGGTACTCCCTGGCCCTGGTGATGTTGTTGCTGCCTCGGTTGCTGCCGAGACATTGCCGTCACTGTGAAACTGCTGCCCTTCGTAGCACCGAATCAAGGATACGAAGGCCAAGTAAAGGTGCTGACATCCGGGGTACTACTCCTCCTCCTCCACTATTCTGGGCATAAGACCTCTTCTGGCCTCCAGTCCTCGCTGACAACCTCTGTATGGTAATCTCAAGCATTCTAGTCTCTATCAATACTTTCTCGCAAATCTGGTAATCATGACAATCTACTAGATAGTAAATCTCTAGGTTAAGTCCATGTTGGAACCTCAACATTCTATCTGACTCCGTAGCCACCATCGTCGGAGAAAATTTACTCAACCTGCAGAACTCTGCAACATACTCTTCCACTGTTCTACCTGATTACTTGAGACAAATAAACCTCTGATAAAGCTCATACTGCGCTACTACCCAAAAATACTTAGCCCTGAACCAGGTCCTGAAATAGTCCCTAGGAATAGGATGCCCCAAACCAGCCTCTACAGATGTCCACCAATCATGAGAAAGGTCCTAAAGCTGCAATCAGACCTGGTCAACCTGTTCCTCAGCCGGAACCTTCGTCGCTGCCAAGATAGCCTAAATGACGTACAGCAATGCATATGTTGTAATGGCGTACTTTGTGCCATCAAAGTACCTCGGTTTAAGTCAGAAAAATATGTCCGATTCCCCTGAATTTGTCCTTTCGCCTTTCTCTAGAGCCGTCTGGAACCCTTGATTCATTATAGCATTCTGCTCCTCTTGCTGAAACATCTGGTGTTGTTGTGCAGCCATTTGGGGTATTATGTAATGCAAGCACTGCTGGCACTACTGGGGGTACTAGAAACTCAGGGGCATGTTGCTCAACACACTCTTTTGTCGGCTCTACTGTCTTTGCTTGCTCAATTATTGGCTCAACTTGGGTTTGACTCAAAGTAGGTACTGCCTCCTGCTGCCCTGAATTAACCTGACCATCTATTCCTGCTGCTCTAGCAATCGAGTAAGACACGACCTTAAAGAAAAAGGTACAAGAGATATCAAGGATCAGTACAGGAAAGATCAAGTAGACAAGCAATTTTAACAGTTCAAGTATTTGTATGGAGGAAGGCGAAACAAGATACCATAGAGGACAATTTTGATTGAGACTACTATGACCATAACATCCCATAATTCTAGAAACACAGACCTACGTGGGCCCCCACTAAAATCTTGTCATGCCCCAGTATCGAAATACGAAAACGAACATGGCCAGCTACCCCGTACAAGGTATAGAACGTCATACGACGATCACGATTATAATAAGACAGGGGTGCATACTACAATCAAGTCACTTAGGGTCACATATAGCATCTAATGTCTCAATCAATCAAACAGGAACAGTAAACATAGAACATATATGATAAAGCAGAAAGGCTTCGCAAAAGCTCCATTTAAATATCGTCGAAACTAGCCATACAAAATGAGGGGCTAGTTGAGTAACAAAAGTACATGACCGTGATCAGCTACAGTCTAATTAAATATAATCATGTAAGAGAAACTAAATATCCAGACGTGCCGGCTAACAGATGTCGGTGGCTAAATGTCCAAAAGTATAAAATGTACAATGACAAGCAGGGAAGAAGAAACCTACTCATGTCCCTCAACGACCATCCACCTGGTGTATACCATTATTCAAGGGAAAGTAAGCTGGATCACGTGCTGGCTCTAAACCTGGCCATGCAAAACCAGTGGGGTTAGACCCCAAATAACAAGTACCACAAGGGAGCATGAATAAAGAAACAAAATCCATAATATATATATATATATATATATTTATAGTTATATATATATATATATATATATATATATATATAATGCATGAACCAAAAACCATATGTGTGTTTTGCTATCTTCGAGGTAGTACAATACTTCTACAACCAAACAAGGACAAAAAGTATTATACCACATCTAGATAACGTACGTCCTCTGATTCAGGTTAAGCTATAGGATTATGTGTTACAGTTTTAATACATAGCCTATTGTAGCGCAATAGCCTAACCCTACAACCAAATAAGGACAAGGGTTGAACCGTCATACCACGACATTCTATGTTCCTAAACTACAAGCAGAAGATATAATGCACAATCAAGCACAGTTACATGTTCGACCAATCAATTCTACGGCTTTCTAGGTGGAGCCTTGGTTATCCGAAAATTATAATGCATATAAGGAATTCTCAAATCATGCTCTGGTATAGCGGGCTAGCCGAGCCATGATAATCTCTCAGCACATAGATTATGCACCGGTCCCTCTTAAGGCCACCGGGCGAAGATTCATATAGAAAACATAGTACAATATAATGGTCGGATATTGCAATCCACTAGTGCCGATATTAAATAATATCCATGGGGGCCAACCTTGCACTCCTTTATTGAATAATCGAGGGTGGCTTGTCCTGCACGATCTAAGAATTTCGTCCCTCCCAATGTTCTACAAGTTTTAGTTTCTTAGTTATCCCTACAGTTATCTAAATTCCTCCTATATGTTGTACCTCAGTACGTGTAAGCTAGATATTGTTGCCCGTAGGTCCTAATTTAGATTCACTCTAGCATAATGCAACAAATAAACAGTTCCGGACCACGCTTTGGTTATTGATCAACTACAATGTCCTTGCTTGGAAATCAAATAATATCATATATCGCTTAGATTGTGTGGCACCTCGGTGCACAACCAAAACATGTAACATATAACGCATAGGAACACTTAGTGCATAGGAACACATAGTACGCAGTAAGTGTATCATCACGGATACATGTAGTCGAGTCAAGTTACCAAGTTATCAATTTAATCACATGATTTCTTATCAGACTGCAACACATAGATCGGGTCATGCGCATAGTCGATTTAGTAACACTTAGTCCATTACACTTGCGATTACTAGGGTCAACACATAAAATCACAAGGTCTAATAAAAACTCCAAAATCAAGTAAAACAGCAAAACATGCGCATAGGGTCATATGCGCACATGAAATAGTGCATGCATATTTCGGATAATTCAGAACCCCTCAGCAAAAGTAGGAATAACTTTCTAATCCAGACTCCAAATTAGGTAATTCAAAAAGATATGGAAATCTAAGACAAAGACCTAAAACTTTAATGTCCTAATTTTTATGAAATTCTAACTAGATTTGGGTCAAAATCAGGTTTGAAGTTGCAGTCGAATAGAATTCTGCTGCAAATAATTTTCGTCGCATGGAATTATATGCGCATAAAATTCTTGCCGATGGAATTCTCTGAGCATAAAATTCTCGCCGCTTGGAATTCTATGCTCATGGACTTCTCGCGGCATGGAATTCTATACGCATGAAATTCTCGCCGCATGAAATTCTATGTGCATGGACTGGTCGCCACATGGACTGCTCGTCGCATGCGCATAACAAGATATACGCATGCTGAAAAGAGGCTGCAACTAGGAGTTTCGGCTGTATGGCATCTCTGCCACCTAGCCTCCCTGTGCATGGACTTCGTCATCCCAGAACAACATGTTCACCATGAAAAAAACTTCAAACTTGGTTTCTTCATAAAATCCTTATTTTAATTCCGAATTAGGGGAAATAAAAGTCAAAATTTAATTCTCTACAACATGGAACAATTAGTTTTTGAAAATACTAAGTGTTTAGAGATGATTCCCTCGAATTTTAATAAAATACTAACTTAAAATATAGATCTACTCCAATCTATCCGTCAAAACCCAAAACTCCAAGTATTAAAAGTGCTTAAAAACTCATGGAACACATATTAGACTAATAAAATGCAAAAAAAAATAAGAATTAAAATCTAAGATGTTTCTCCATGTCATTCAAGGTTTACTTGCCCAAAATGAAGAAGGAGAGGAAAAGAAGAGAATGAGGGAAGAGAGAGATAGAAGATGGCTTATATAGGCTAGGGTTGGATGCATGTCCATTGGATCAAGTCATGACCAATCCTAGCCACACAAGTAAACCATGAACTAAGTTGAACCAAAGAATAGCTCTAGTCTCCATGCAACCTAATTATCATGCAAACAACAAATAATATGTTCCAATACGTATATCAGTAACGGGAAGTAATAACTTGAAATGGTCTTTTCTTCTTCTTCGCTAATTATTGTATGTGATAGTAGAAAACATTCCTTAAGCAAGTAAACCATGACCATGTTTCCTTATAAAAGACTTTATGGCGGTAGGGCTAATCAGTAGTTGCTTTATATTTTGTATCATATTCGACTTCAAATAGTTTGTCAAAGTCTGGTATTGATAGGACGATGCCGTAGATAGCTTTTTCTTGATGAGTATTGTCATGACCCGCACCCGGATGATCTGGGCACGAGTATGTGGGTACGTCCAGTCTACGTCGCATCATTAACGGTAGAACGTTGTCTATACCTCAAGATTAATATAATGATAACTAATAACCAATAAGTACTCAATCACAACAATCTAATGGAATATATAAATAAGGAAGACAAAATCCAAATATAATATCACAACAGTTACCCAAGTCACAAATTAATATCCAAATATACAAACAAGGCAATAAAGTTTTGGAGACAAATTCGGTCTAATGAAATAGAACTAATGAAAGCATTGAACTAAGAAATACTAAAACTAGTCCTTCTCAGGGAAGACCAAGGTGCAAAGCAGCCTCAACTATATCCCCGCCTGAAGGTCCAAGTGTATGGCAAAGCATCCTAATATTTGTCAAAATATGTAGTCCGGAGTGGAGCAAGTACTATTACAACCATAAAATTATATAATGCATGTATAAATCTTTTATGATAGAAACTGTACAAGTATGGATCTCATGTAAAGGAATAATAGAGATAAGTAGAGTATGGAACTGTCAACATATGAGCAAGTAGTAATATGAAATGGCAACAAGAAAACTCTAATAAGAGAACTAGCAACATGTAATAAATGAACTGGAATATAAATCACAAGATCTGAAAAACTGATAATACCATGTGACCTAGAATATAGGTTTTGACATGTGGGGGCTAGGTTGAATCCGGCACGACGTACGTGTGGTGTACGGTTTCTATCTATCGAATCGAATATAAAAATTGGGTTTACCACATGTCTACTGATGTATTCTACTACCCAACTACCTCTCATAAGATCATGGAAGACCAGTAATCACATACATGGAACATGAGTCAAGAAAACAAATAGATAGTCACTACTCTCAAAGAACGGATAATCGTGAACCATGATACGCATAAACACATGTCGCAAATTCGGATAGTCTCGAATCACAACATAGAGACTCAACGAATCATGACACGATAACTCACATCATAACTCGGGTTCACGTATTAAAACTTGAACAATCACGATGTCACAACATACTTTTAACTCAATCATGAATTACAATAATCCATCATTGTGCACAAAATCATAGTGTCAAGACAACTAGTAAGAAGGAATAATAAAAAATTTTAAGTAAAGGTAAATTCATAATTGTAAAGCACTTATCTGTCGTCTGGAGCCGGTGGTATAAGTCAAACACTGAAACATAGGCCAAATAACCTATATTATGAATTTACAGTGTCAATAGGGTATTTGAATTCAAATAGAAGCTTAACTAGTCTTATTTAAGGTTTCTAGGTCAATTCTAAGTTATTTAGGTTTAAACTAGCTTAATACCTATTTTCGAGTTCACCAATACATATTTGGTTGGCCCATATAGCTATCTAAGCTATCACCAAGCTATTTCTAGGTTTTCTAGTAATACCTTATAAGTATAGGTATTCTAGGTATCATATATTATATATACATATATATATCTTGACTTATATATAAATACAATATCCTGCCTTAGCTATACCCAATACCTTAGTATAACACCAATACCTTACCCCCAACTTTAATACCTTCATATAAACTCAATATCTATATAAGTATATTGTCTAGGTCACTTGTACTTACTTTTTAATATATACTCTATATCAAATATGTTTCTATACTTATATACCTATGAATCTATACATATTAATGGATACTTTTAGTTATCTACCTCTCAACTAATTAGTATCCATAACTCAATAGACTAAAACTAGTATACCACAATACTAACATGGTTAACCACCTGACATGCACTGGTACAAGGATACCTGCATACTGATACACTAAATATGCATACCCCTAAAATCGTAATACTTAACTCAGACTCTCCCTTACCTAAATTCCTACTGATGCACTTTTAGTACATACATCCTCACAACACGGAACCCATATACTTGTGTTATAACTCGTACCCGGTATAGGCGCACGAGTACGTAGGTACATCCAGCCTACGCCACAGTATCGACGGTAGAATGCTTTTTCGGTCTTCTATACTATGTAACATCTCATACGATATATAAAAACCTGTCATGCCATCTAAACTCCAAATGGAGGAGCAATATAATGATATAATAAAGGGTAATCAATACTCAATCACATATAAAAATTAAAGGAAGATTTAAGCACGATATGGAATGGAAAGAAAAGAAGTACAACTCTCAAAACATCGCAGGTCCAACTCAATATCTAAACATAACTCAAGATCTCAAAATAATAATACAATCTGAAGTCTAACTAGAAACAACTACTACAAGATATAAAAATCTAAATGGCCTCAGTATCTGACACTACATCCTTGGGTGACACTCCATCTGTTAGCCCATAGTAGGTGGGATACATCCTCACTAACCAGTCATCTGAAAAATATATCCAGTCTAGATTGGAGCAAAGTACAACACAAAAGCAATTCCAATTAATTGATAATGACTATAAACAGAAGTAGAGAATGTAATACAAGACGAGAAACAATGAGCAATATCATACTATGGTAGAAGAAACTGGTAAACAAGAGCAATATGGTATACGCTGATCTCAATAAAATAGAACAAGACAGTAAGATAAAATATGGTGAAGAACTGTAACTATACTAAGTGATTGAAATACTAGTTAGATATGTGATCGGTTGGTTTAACATTGTCTGCTTAAAATTTGGATAAATATTGTCTAACTTAAATATTGAACATTGAACATTGAACATTGTCTAGGCTTTGATTACATATCTAGCTAACACTTTCCGTGCCCCCAACCAATACTCATGGATCAAATTATGACACATCACGAACACGAATATAATATGAGTACACGAATATACACGAATAAATACGAGCACAAGAAATACTCGATGCACACGATAAAGTACATGTGAAGGAGTATCCAAAGTACACGATAATAGGATGACATCTCCTGACAGGATCCATATAGTACCAGTCCGTGTAACTACTTTGTCAGAATCAAGTAAAATATTTCCAAATGCTTGTATTATAGCAATTATCAAATAATAAAAACTATCAGAGAATGTACTCGCTTGTGGTCCTGAGCAATGTGTGAGGATCAAGGTCTAAACTGGAGTCACCAAGACCTATTATGAATTCTCAATGTTACTTGGTGTATTGGAATGATAAACATGCTTAAAAGAGTAAAAAAAATTTATAGGTCATATCTTTATAGGTCATATCTAAGCCATACTAGTCAATACTAGTCCACACTAGGCTAACTAGGTCAATACCTTACTAGTATAGGATCTCTAAGTCATACTAGTCATTACCTAGTTAAAATCCTAGGTAAACTAGATAATACCAAGTTACTAGCTAATATAGTAGTTAATATAGTATGTATATATACCCATGTAATTCGTATCTTAGATTATCCTATAAACATTCCAGTATCTAAGGATACCCTTACTAAAACAATATACCTTAACCTATACTTAAGTTTTAAGATATCCTAAAAGTAACATCTAGTATCTAGAAGGTCTTCTATTATGCATATATATGTGTCAAACTACTCATAAATAACTAGTATCAATATCTAATACTAATCCTTAACCCAATCCTAACTTGATACTTACTAGCACTCACTTAACTAGACACTTGGTTATCTTGAGATACCGTACCAATATTTGGTACTTGCTATTTCAAATACTCAATACCTAGTGCATAGCAATCCATTCACTAACACACACAAAATGGACACTGATACTAACTCTTAGAACTTAATACCCTAACCTCTAAATACACCTATCTCATATGCATACACAGTTGCCCCTTGTTCTTACCTGCACATTGCTTAATACCTAACTTCTACTAAGTCAGTGTCAACCTGAAACCTTGCCAACTCTTTCCCAGGTCTGCACATGCTTGTGCAAACCACCACTGTCCCCAACTGGACCAACCTTGTGCAGGAGACTGGTCTCAGATCTTCCTCCTCACATAGACACAGCACAAACACCATCTGAAAGCAGTTGAACCATTGTTGATGTCCAAAACCTGCACCTGTGTACTTACAGTTCTTATATACTTGTCTCCATCCAATCTCTACAACAGCTAGGTCTTAATACATCTCAGGTGCACATACACGCACAGTCTCTTCAATACCCCTTAGCTTGCCAATGATACACTCTAGTAACATTATAGTTCAGTTCCCTCACTGGTCTCGGTGTATTAATGTCATAACTTCCCAAGCCACCACATCAGTATCTGATTCTCCAATCCATCATATCTGTACCCCTGATACTACTCTTGTTCTGGACACCCCTTCAGTCAGTGTCTGAACTGATACTGACTCAAAATAACTTTCTTAATGCTAAGCATTAGCACCCCACAACCCCAATAACTCCTATACCCGAGTCCATAACTCTGGATCAAAACAAATCAAGTTCTCAACTCTGAGCACACACACATGTGTCCTAAAGTAAACACCAATGCCTACTCGAGCCCCCCTATATGCACTTGTACTCGAGTAACCCCCGCACTTGCCTTCAAACTCATAGACACTACTCCCAGCAACTAATAGAGGTTACCAATTACATCATTGAGCTCACATGGACACACACTATAGACACTCTAAGACATTAGTACGTGAACACATAGGTTTTGCGCATATAAACAACTGATACCTACCTATACTTACCTAAAGTCACAGCAATGTGCACAGACCCCAGGCCTGTCACAGATCTCTCATGATACCCCTCACACTTGTTTACTTCCCTCACAGTAACAGGAACCCGACTCCCTCTACTACCCGATCACTGCAATGCCCAACACCCCTGAAATCATACATCATTACCCCCGACCTCACACTTCCAATATCCTCACTTTGCTGCCATGCTCACAGCAGCTATTTACTAGTGCAAAATCTGTATGTACACAGGATCTGTGCACAAGACTGCACCAGTACAATCTCCCCCAAACACACTGCAAGCATAATGCACTACTGTGCATCTACCCGATTCCTTCTACTGTAATCTGTACTTACCCGATTCCTCACTACACCAAATACTACACAATAGAACTCTAACAAACCTACCTATTTTCCTACACTTCTTCATAATTGTTGCATACTCTACTTGACGGATGTGTAGTCCCCACTTCCTAATTGTTGCATACTTCTTCATAATTGATACTGAGCCTACACTTCTTCATAATTGATACTGAGCCTACACTTCTTCATAATTGTTGCATACTCTACTTGCTACAAACCTGTTGTATTGTGTAGTCTCCACTTCTAGCTCCACAACAACAATTAATTTCTTACCTATCGTTGCCAATTCAACTGCCACTACTGCATTGGTCTTCTTTCCAACTCTCTAGACAATCCACCCTGCTGACCGAGCTCCCTCTATTGTTCCCCAACTGCTACTGCTGCCATATACTTATATGCACAATCCTAATCCTACTTTAGGCTCCTGGAACCACTGCTATTGCTTGCAGTCTCATTTCTCATAAACCTACACAGTCACTGATAATACAACTTGCAACTTATTCTACACTAGCATCCTATTCTAACATCTATGAGTGTTCACTGGCACCCAAACTTATACCTTCTGAAATACTTCCCCCAACCCAAAATGTTCATTGATACAGTCATCACCAACCACCAAGCCTGCCCACACACATACTAGTAATTTTCTGATGCTGTGTTGCTTGCCCGAGCCCCCCTCAATCCAGCAGATACTTGCTGCAGTCCATAGTCTCCCCACCATGCTGAAAACAGCAACAGAACTGAACTGAACCCTCCACATAGCAACTGCTGCTACTTCCAGGTTTTCCCCTTCAAGCACACTGTTCAGAGAAGAAGCTCTTCCCATCTCCGTCACTACCACACACTCTCATGTGTATATATAAACACACACTCACCAACAACACACACACACACATAATACAACATTTCTCAACATACAGACACACACAGATCGAGAAGTTGGCATTAAAACCTATCTCAATTTCAACACTGGTACACTTACTTCTTACACAAAAGACACTTGCATACACTACTCTATTATATATATTGACACACACACTTGATACTCCATGACACCAAGTGATACTTAATACACCACCAATCCAAGTACATCATGATACCACCCATGATACTCTTTCAACACCTATTATATATATATATATATATATATATATATATATATATATATATATATATATAATTGACATGAATATAACTAGGATATTTGATCTAATATAAATATAGAGTAATTGACACAAGGGAAGCACCAATACATTGAAATCACTAATCCTAACCATGCGTATCATGGCGTACCATGACACAGACACCACGTATCCAATTTTGGATACAAAAACACAAGCTCAAGTCAAATAGACACCAAAATTCTAATTGAGGTCAAGTTTCAAACACTTGGTGGACATAATTCGTAATTCCACCATATGAAACCTAAAAAATATCATTCCACCATTCAAACACCTAGATCTACCAAATTTCAGGCTTCAAACATGTATATCTATTATTAGTGAGTCAATTCCACCTATAGAATGGTTCATATGGGTCCAATGAGTGTTCCTAACCATAAAATTAGGGAAAATAAAGAAATTATCTATTGGGAGTTGGATCACAATGAATCTCTACTAATTTGGACACGATGAGGGTGAGTTGGACACGATCCTCCTAGCTTGACACTCCTCCTAGCTCCTCCCTTGCTCCAAGTCTTCTACCACACCATGGGAATGGGAATGAGTGGAAATGAAGGTAATTGGTAGAAATTTAGGGGAAATTGAAAGCGGCTTAGTGGAGAAAAATCTTGGAAAGGAAGAAGAGGAATTATGGAAATGAAATAAAATAGGAGGAGAGAGAGAGAGAGAGAGAGAGAGAGAGAGAGAGAGTAGACCATATATAGTAGGTGTGATTGAGGGGATTGTCATTCCATTCCCTAATTAGAATTCTAACCCTAATATGAATGGAATCTAATTAGTAATGGAAAGGTATATAATTAATCAAATAGGGAATATTCTTTCTATGACAAATACTTGCAAATTAATTCTAATAAACCACTAAATTAATATATTAATATAATTAGCAATCAAACTGATAAAATTATTAAAATATCCATAGTCCTAATTTTATGTGGTTACAATCATACCTGCCTTAGAAAAATTTTGTCCACGAAATTTAATGTAAGAACTAGTATAGGAAGGAACAAGTAAGTAAGAAATCATACGTTACCTCTCAAGGTAGCAGGATGAAGGAATCTTCATAACACGAAGAACAACAAAAGCATGGAAACTAGGAATAATGAGAAAAATATAATCAACCAAAATAGTTTAGGAAGAGTTACACTAACATCTTCCAGGATTGCAAACAAGAAGCTTATAACAGTCTCTAACTCTAGTCAACCCTATCATATAAAACATGCTACCATATGCAACTTCTCTCCAATATCATCTAGTGAACAAGTAGTCTACGCTAACTATGATAATAACATCTATAAGGATTGCTAAAATAGGTCTGAAATAATATATGTATCTACCTGAATGGTCAAGAGGATCTACTTTTGGTAATCTCCTACTACTGGTTGAGTCAGCCTTATAACAGTTGGTGGAGGAGCGGTGGGATAGTCTTGCACTCGATGCTCTGTGGATCCATAAAAGAGACATTATTCCAACCTCCTTCTATAATTATACCAAATGTTCCCTAGTCCTCAACAATAGGCATACACCCTCACTATAACATTCTGCCTCTCCTACTGCTGGTAAGGTTACTAAACTGGTGCTAAAACAAAAGGTAGTTGTTGCAGCTGAAACTGCTGAACTGGAGCTCCCTCGAAAAGATGTTGTTAGTGATACTGGGAATACCATGCTGAATATAGGGATGCTTCGTCGGTACCAAACTACTACCACCATTGTCTCCTAGAGAATCTCGATCCCACTTGGGCCTGAGGTCTAGATCAACCTCAACCCTTTGAGCCTCTGTCAATATCTCAGCATAAGTCTAATGGGCCGAGAAAATATAAACCCTAACCTCCTTGCTCAAGCCCTCTCAGAACCTCCGAGCTCGGTCCTCCGGGTCTCTCACCTTGTAGTCTATAAATCTACTAAGCCTGCTTAACACTAGAACATACCCATCCACCGATAAGCTACCCTGCTCCAAGTTCTAGAATTGCTTATCTAGAATTCCCTTCGCCACTGCGGAAAGAACTTCTTCTTGAAAAGATCTCTAAATATCTACCAAGTAAGGTCTGGCACTGCGAGCTTGGGTTCATTTCTATACCAAGTCCTAACAATGTCATGTAGTAAAGTCCGACCGCCTTAATCTTAAGATCATCAGGTAGTTGGGAGTCATAAAGAAGTCTCTAAAAATCCTCAAGTCACTCATCTGCATATAAAATACCCTCAGTACCGCAGAAATTACAGGGTTTTATCTTCAAAAAATCCAAGATACCTGCCACCTTCGGTTGTGGAGTCTGCTGAGCCGTAACCAAATCCAAAGCTGTCTAAGCCACTCGTTGGGCATTCTCCAAGCCCTCTCTCAAAACTACAGTCTGATCCTTCTCAGACTCATTATGGGCCCTCTAAATCTTAGCCTAAACTCTCTGCATCTTTAGGAATCCTCAAAATGCCTCAAGGAGCTGTGCACTATCTAAAGAAGCTACCTCAGGAACTACTATAGGTGAGGCTCTATCGGAAGCTGTACTAGGGGAACTAGAGATATCTTTATCCTGAGCTGGCTGGGGGTTACACTGACAGTATCTACGCTTGGACTTCGTCATCCTAACAATGTTGAAGGATCACAAGATTAAAGACAGATAATATAATCAAAGAGCAAGATGGAACAAACTTCAATGATAACAAGATTTGAATGATAGAGATAATATATTAAGAACTAATATAAGATAAAATCTAATAATCATATATGTATATCCAAAATTATGTTATCTAGAATCTTCGCGATGCTAGTTAGCATAGTTGCGATAAACTGTAGAGTCCATAGTTAAGGTATTAAAATCTGTAATTATGTTATCTAGAGTATTCACTTTGCCAGATAATATGATTGTATAAAACTCTAAATTCCATAATTAAGATATGTGTATCCAAATCATGTCTGTAGAATTTTTTGCATTGCAAGCTAATATAGTTGTGATAAATCCTAAATTCCATAACTGAGACGAACGACTATAGTTCTCACCATTACGACCAAATATGTGATCAAATTATACCCTCGACATATTCCTTAAAATTTATCTTTATGTAAGGTTTAAGTTCAACAACGGACAGGTACGGAAGTAAGTGGAAATGGATTTAAATTGGGTTCATAGTAAGATTCTCAAGTGTCATCCCAGAAATCTTTAAAGAAATCATAATATGTGATTAAGAATCATACTACCTATAATCCATCAATCATATTCTATTGTAGACTCGCAGCAGTATGACTAAACCTATTTACTACCATGATATTATACTATTTGAGAAGATGAGACCTACATGGGCCACCATAAAAATAAGCCACGATCCGCACCCGAATGATCGAGACACAATTACGTGGATACGTCCAGCCTGCTCCGCAACATCGATGGTAGAACGCTGTCTAGACCTCAAGAGCAATATAAGTCTAACTACTTACCAATAAGAACTCAATCACAATAATCTAAAGGAAGAGATGAATGAGGAAGACAAAATCCAAATATAATATTACAACAGTTATCAAAGCCACAAACTAATATCCAAATACAAACAAGCCAATAAAGTTTCAGAGACAAATTTGATCTAATGGAATAGAACTAATGAAAGCATTAAACTAAGAAATACTAAAACTAGTCCCTCTCAGAGAAGTCCAATGTCCAAAGAAGTCTCAACTATATCCCTGCCTGAAGGTCCAAGTGTGTGGCAAAGCATCCTAATATTTGTTAACATATCCAGTCAGTAGCGGAGCAAGTACTATTATAACCTTAAAAATACATATTGCTTGTTTAAATCTATTATGATAGAAACTGTACAAGTATGGATCTCATATAAAGGAACAATAGAGACAAGTAGAATATGGAACTATAAACATGGAACTGTCAACATATGAGCAAGTAGTAATATGAACTGGCAATATAGAAACTGTAATAAGAGAACTAGCAACATGTAATAAATGAACTGGAATATAAAACACAAGATCTAACAAACTAATAATACAGTGTGACCTAGAATACAGGTTTCGATATGTGGGGTTAGGCTGAATCCGGCACGACGTACGTGTGGTGTACGCCTGCTATCTATAAAATCAAATAGAAAAATAGGGTTTACCACATGTCTACTAGTATATTCTCCCACCCGAATCCCTCTCATAAGATCATGGAAGACCAGTAATCACAGACATGAAACATGAGTCAAAAACCTCAAATGGATAGTCACTACTCTCAAAAAATGGATAATCATGAACCATGATACGGATAAGCACATGTCGCGAATACGGATAGTCTCGAATCAGAACAAGAAGATTGTAGAAGCATAAAAAATATGCCTCCCAAAGGATGCTAAACCTAAAGGAGCAGTAGCGTACTCCCTCACAAAACATTCATGCTCAGCAGAAGAATGGCGTATTTTCTCAAAACTTGAGGCAAAAGTGCACTTTCATTCTATCCATCCAACTTAGCAAAGGCGAGTGTACATTCTTCATATCTTCACCCAAGCATTTAATGCAGTGAATCTGACAGCTGACAAACAAGTACTCAAAGCGATCAAGCTCATTAATGTATAAGATCTCTGGCACAGAGACACAGGTTTTCGTTTTGTGTCCAGTGCTGCTACATCTCTCCTTGAGTATGCCAGCATTGCTATCTCTACCAGTATACACCAGTGATGCTATCTCTCCTTGAGTACGCTAGTGTTGCTATCTCTACTAGGGGACGCCAACAATGCTATCTCTCCTTGAGTACGCCAGTGATTCAATCTCTCCTTGAGTGTACCAGTGATTCTATCTCTCCCTGAATAGGCCAATATTACTACTTCAGCCAGAATACGCCAGTGTTGCTATCTCTACCGGAATACGCCAGCATTGATACCTCGACAACAGTACGCCTATGCCTCTCTCTTCATGAAGGTATGCGCACTTTGTTCTATGTTGAGGAAGTGTGTGCACTTTGTTTCCTATAATCGACAGTGAACGATTATGATTCATGTATTTTATGCCACAATTCTCGTGGAATGTGCATAAAATAACTGTCTCCACGACCTAGGCTTTCCTCTTAAAGGAGGTCACGTGTCAAGCTGACAGCAAATAGTGCACCCACTAAGTAGAACATGGGTTACAAGTCCTCGATATGTATACATACAATGGAAAACATAGTGCATATTGCTCATTTGTACACATACGTCCACATAACCGTTCTTGAATGCTATAAATACAGGGTCAGTGTATCCTAACAGACATACATACACACAGATGGAGAGAGAGAGAGAGAGAGAGAGTACACAGAAGCTTTTGCCAGTGTTGCTCGAGCCTTCTTCTCCAAGTGTCCAAGTGTTTTGGCATTTCTTCTTCATGTCAAGTAGTCCAAGGAGTAAAGTAATCGACCGCATATCAGATCTATACAGCTATAGTTCCCCATAATTTTGTACTTTAGATTCTTGTATAGGATTTATTGTATATTCTCCTTTCTTTCTAGTTTGTAACACAAAAGTAATTTTAACTTTTTTGTTCATGGCAAACAAAATGGCGATTCTACTGGAGAACGACCTTCTCCTCTGATGATAAGGTGATAACTCAACTAAATACCACATTGGTTGGCACAAAGCAGAAGACGTTGGTCGTGTAATTCAACCAATAAGCTTATGAAGAAATGCTCACCGGGGTAGTGCTAGCCCCACAACCGCAACTAAGTCAAAGAATATCCGCAATATTTGGCTTTCCAAGCCTCGCTACTCCTACCCTGATACTGCTATCAACAAAGAAAAGGGGTACTGACTGATGCCGATGAGGATTCTCTCGTTATTGATTTTGTTCCTTCATCCCCAGTCTGTGATTTGGTGGATACCCCCCTTAGCCACATCAGTGTGCCAACTAAGGGGAACAAACTTGGAAACTCTCGTAACAATAAGCAGGGGGTGAACCAATATTTTCTTGGCCGAGGAATTGACTATGATTCCAAGGGGGTTGTTCATCCTTATGCTGCCAAATCCTTGCATGTTCAGTGCAACATGCAAAGTAAGCCTAACAAGGACTCCACCGTTTGGTCCATGCAGCGGACGAAAGAAAGCTCGTACGTATCCCCTGCTTCCTACGGTACACGTGGAAGGGAAATTGTTCAACAATCACGCCGCTCGAAGAAGAACATCCTACGTGTACAAAAAGAATTAACAGAAGTAACACCTCAACCACACATTCAATTTGTGCACACAATAAAGGAAAAACTATACACTTTTATTCCCGAAGCGGCTGATAACGGGCACAAAATATTAGACTTACGTGCAAAGTTAAGTGCATGAAGACAAAATATACGTGTTTCTAGAGAAAATGCTATACAACTTAGCATATTACTTTATACGCGTGGGACTCAAAATGTGCGTACAAAATTCAATATACATAATATAAAATGGCAGAGTCTGCCTCCTTCTTCTGTGCTTCCACCTTCAAATTTACGCAATGTTCTTACACAAAGGCGTAAAGGGAAGGAACTCTCTGTACCTGTAGTGGTGCTTCCAAATGAGCACCATTGTGCTAGTCACAAGATTGTAATCAACTATTGTTGTACCAAAACAGTTGAAAATTCTACTAAATAGTCTGTGTTTGACAGGTTTAGTTATACCTTGCTTACTAGACAGCGATCTGGGAAGCAGACAGATGAATAAGAAGATGATAAGGAGTTGCTTTTGGCTCCAGTGTACATGGCCTCACAGCTTTCCCACAGAGGAAGACATTCAAGACGAAGTACTTCGAGAACACCCAGTCAAAGGAGATTTGACCAACTGGTTGAGTCTCTCGAAGGAGTGTACCAAACACCCATTCTCGGAAGCGAGAACTCTCTCTCACGAGGAGCATTCATTACTCAGAATCTGAAGCTGACCTTCTTGGGGGTAGCAATCTCCATAGGTCTGAAACAGACAGTGTAGACTCCAACTACATAATGCAATCCACTAGCCCTTCGGTCATCCACAGGGAGGTCAGTGTATATACCATTTATGATGACCAAGATGCCACTACTTCAGAAAGTATTGAGTAATGCCTTAACTCACTTGAGGCTGCGTTCAAAGATATGCAGACTATAATGCTGAATATGCATCAAATGATGATGTCCCAGCGAACTACCACGGCAGCACCGATGTAAATAGTAGTACAACCATCTTTGTAGCCTCCGATTTCCAAATTCCCAAAATAATTAGATTTTTAATTTATTTTAAATATCAAGTTTATAAATTATTTTTCCTTGAATTTTTAGTATTAGATTTTCGAACAATGTTTGATTTTAGAAGGTGATTTAAAATCTTTTATCAAAATCATTTTTTCCTAAATGTCGCTTTCTTATAAAATAAATAGATAAATAATGATGTAAATATAATACTATAGCTTCGAATATTTATTGGCTTGAAATCATGAAATTATTGTTTTAAATTAAAAAAAATAATTTATTTGAAGGACTAGTTGATAAAATATAATAAATTTTATATTTATTGGGATAGTAAATAAATAAATTTCATACTTTCTAAGATTTTGCAATATGGATTAATTAGTAGCTAATTGGGAATCAGTTAGCTTTCCTAAAATATTTTCTGAAATTATAATCTTTTCTTTTTAAAATTTTACAAGTTTGCCATTTCCCATTAACTAGCCAACACACCCTCATTCCCATATGAAGAACTTATTCATGTATAATCTTGGCCATTCATTATTGGGCCAATCCTCACCCTTCATCCCACACCCGCTTTCCCTATTTAAAGTCTCTCATCACCATTCCCAAGAAACCCTAGCTAGCCCTCATAAATTCCCACAAGCCAACAACCACCACCATTTTGTGTGCTCGTGTCCGTGTGTCCAGCATTACCGTGTCAGCCGTGTTGGCCTCGGGTCCGACCCCGGGTGTCCCACCGTATCCATTCATTTCTTGTGTCCAGATTTACAACTTTACAACCATATTTTTGTGTCCGACACACCCGGACACATCCACCTCCACCACAGCAAACATCATCCTCGTATCCACCATCTGGACACATTCCTACCATAGTACATTATTTCTGTGTCCAACATCCGGACACGTCCACCACAATACCACAACACCACCATCGTGTCCAGCCTCGGACACGATCCACCCCGATACAGCAAATTTAAACCCTAACCCTAACTTCGACCTAACCGTCGTGCGTCGAGCTCGAAGATCCAGCCGTCGCGAGACCGAGCAGATCTGCCGAGCTTCGCTGCCGCCGGTGGCCGCCTCGGATCTCCTCGACCTCGTCGAGCCGTGGCCGCCTCGGATCTTCTCGATACGAGCTCCGCCGACCGCCTCCTCGGGACGAGAACACCCGCCGCCTCGAGCAGATCCGCCGCCGCCTCGAGCCGAGCACCCGCCACAGCAGACCGAGCAGATCCGCCGACGCTGCCGGCCCGACCCCGGCGAGACCCCACCTCGCCGACGCCGGAAAACCCCCGTGAGCCCCTCTTTCTCTTTCCCTTTCTTCTGTTCCTATGGGTTAGGTTACGGGTGTTTTAATCAGTTAGTTAATATAATAGATTAATTAGTTAATTTATATTAGTTTAGTTTAGTTAATTATTTATTAATCAGTTAATTATTCTTAATCAGTAGTTAATTAATCAATTAGTTTATATGTAATTAGTTTAGTAATTAAATATAATTAGTTTAGTAATTTTATGTAATTAGTTTATTTTTATGTAATAAATATAAGGGTTTTGACTATGTAAAAATAATAATTTTTGGGTTATATTATTAATTAAGGAATAGTTACAATAATAAATTTGTTCAAAATTAGTTATTTGGACTAGTAACTGAATTTACTATAGACAAAAATATATTGGCTTTTACATAAATTCTAGATTTTTATAAATAAACTTTTACTTGTAATTATTGTTTAAAATAATTTTAAAATGATTTTCATAAATTAAGGTGTTACCTTAATTACAAACAAACGACCCTTTCCCCTATTAGCCTGGTATCCTTATCCTGATTTTCGTGCCGAACTCCGATCTTGAACTTCTTTATATAGTTTCTAGCTATTTGGACTGCTCCGGACTCATTGGAACTAACTGCTACTTCATTTGGGATCACCTTGAGAAGTGTGGCATTATGTACATTCTTTGATTTGTTAATATACATATATAAAAATATTTTATTGATATATATATATACAAATATGTATTTTGGTATATAAATATATATATTTATATACATCTATTTAGTGTATATATACGTATACGTATTTTGTACTATTACTAAGAGACTTATATATATATATATATTTTTATTGGTATATACTCTGAGTGTAAATGTGTATTATATACGTATCCCTACTAGATGACCCTAGTTGACTAGAGCCATGCCTGGCATAGCCCTGAGGCCAGTGTATTTCTATTGTGTGTTAGTGTAACATCTGATACAAGTGATATTATTATATGTTTATAGGACTGTCGGATTCTCCAGACGATACTCTGGGACAGGACATTGGTATTGACAGCTAAGGACCTAAGGCGAGTACATTCTCTGATTAGTTTCTAATTTATGATATCTCCTATGTTCACTGTATCTAGTGTAGATATACATGCTCTTGACACGTTGGTTACACAGATTGGTATACACGGATCTCGTCATGAGATGTTATTCCTTATTCATGGTGTAGCTTGTACAAGACTTATTTCCTTGTTATCTTGTGCATGTACAGACACTGAGACCCGGGGAGATTTGCTACCTCCCTAGGGAATCCCGTGCCATAGCGTACCATGATTGGATCTACTATACCAGTCGGGGGTGGGGAGTATTTTAGTGTAGATATGTGATCATACCCAACTTTACATGCATCATAGCTCACCCCACATCTCACGTCGGGTGCGGCCTGACCATTTACATGCTTCATAGCTGTTATATGTGATTAGCCTGACCTCTACATGCATCATAGCTAACCAACGGTTAGCCTGACCTTACTAGAATCATAGCTAATCACATGTAACCAGCCTGATCAAGTTCCCAAGCCGATCATATGTTAAAGCTAGTACTCATACACTTAGTCATAGGTTCTTGCTCATGGACATATTGTTTCTTCTCCTGTATTTACTTACAGTATTTCCAGTATTTTTTTATTTCTCGTACCTATACATGCTTCTGGTATATTTTTATCTAGAACTGCTACATAGTTTATATCATTAATATAGAACTGCTATTTAGAGATGTACTGTGCTCCTTCCTGACTGGAAAATATTTTTCCAAACTGTGACCTTAGTAGACTGGTTTCTGACACACTTAGGGATTGAAAGTTAATAATTGCAGGTATGATTATTTTATCGTTAGACTTGTCTTGTATTTCTTGCTTGCCTTGATATCTCATCGTGCTTTAGTTTATGTGATTGAGTATTTCCAGCATTATTTTATGATATCTACGTCTCCTTATGGAGTTGGGTATTCACGTGAGTTTGATTAGATAGTTACATGACCTAGACAGCGTTCTACCGCCGATACTGTGGCGTAGGCTGGACGTACCCACGCACTCGTGCCCCTAAACTGGGTGCGGGTCGTGACACGTTTTTAGTGGTGGCCCATGCAGGTCAGACTTCGCTAGTTGTGCAATGTCGTAGTAGTGCGATGTCATAGTTGTACTACTACGTACCTGCTATAGAATATAGGACATAGGATACTAGGATGAGAGAGGATACTCAATCATAAAATTTTTGAGAGATTCTTGGGACGACCCTTGAGAATCTTATTATAATTTCTAATTTTAAATCCTTCGCCTTGTTTCCGTCCGTCCTCACTCATTGATATTGAATTTGATTATTGTTGATCAATTAAAATCTTGGTTTCATTGTAGAGTTGATTTCATGCCGAGATGAATTTTACGGACTAAATTTTTCGATATCATCTGATGACGTATATGGATGAGAATAGTGAGAAAGATGAAACGTCTGCTTGGGTTATGGAACCTAGAGTTATCGCAGCCGTACCGGTTAGCGAAGATTCTAAATAACATGACTGTAGGGTTGCGTACTTTAGTTACGGAACCTGTCGTTTATCGCACCTATGCTTACTGGCATAGCGAGGATCCTCAGCGTCATGATTTTTGACCGACGTGTATGATTATCGGGTTGTGTCTAAAATTTTTTTTCTTAAGTATCATCTCAACACTTATCTGTTTCTGTTATACAAGACTTTATTCCATCGTCCTTTTGGTTGCTAGCAGTAGAAACACCTTCAGTCCTCAATCCAGTTCCTTTGAGTTTTATTCTTTGAGGATTCCTTGTTAAGAATGATAATTAGTGACTTGTAATTATGGTTGTGTCTTGAGTGTTAGTATTGGTTGAGTGTTGTTAGTGAGTTATAAGTGTTTCCTAGTTGGACATATGAGCAGTAGGCTTTAATCTAGAGTTAGCCCTTAGCATAGTACCTTGTACCAATGGTTCTGAGATATGTGTCATTAGAGACTGAGAGTAGAAGGAGAGTATAGAGTATCAATGATAGTTCTCAGAGTTAGTATCAGAGCCAATTACCCATCCTGGATAATCATGATTTTGTAATTAAGTGATCTATGTAAACAATTAGGTATCAAGGAATTGTGTTAAGAATTAATGGAGCATAACGTTCAATCGGATGATTGATATCGGGCGTGTTAAAGGTAAAGAAATTTATATGCATGAGGAGTTATAATGAGGTGTCATGAGTAGAGAAATATCAGAATCGGTAATGAAGATGGTGAAGCGTATCACAGATTAGTTTAACAGGCTATAAAAAGGTTAAAAGGAAATAGATATACAACAATCGAGATGAGGAACCATACACATACCCATGAGAGTAAAGAAACACGAGTTCTAAGGAACTTGATGAGATAATCCATTAATGAAGCTAGTGATATAATACCAAGAGTGCTAATGGTCCTATATCGAGGATTAGTCAAGAATGACGTTAATAACAGTAAGCACTCTGTATGATGATAATTAGATGATATACTAGTTGACATAAATTGAAAATCATGGAAGAAAATACATGTGATGATAACTTTGATCATTGGAGGTAATGGTGCAAGTGATTCAGGCAGTACAATTTTAGTACACAGTTACAGACACTAGATGCATTGTGTACACCTTGAGTATCAGAGACCGTGAGCACTGATATGTACATTTGTGGAGTTATAAATTAAAAAGTGGAAACAAAATTTTATTTTAAGAATTATTGAGGAGTTGAGATTATGTCATTAAAATTTTTGAGGATTTCAAATATTGATTCAATAAAAATGGTCAAGGCTACAAAGATTTTAGAAGTGATTAAAATTTTTATTTCGATGTTGAGTATCTGACTTTGAGGAGGTATATGTAATTTATTTTAAGTTGATCGAGAAGTTAAACCTTGATGATTATTTTGAGGATTAATTTTAGGGTAGATGAGAGATACGAATATTAATATATGAGTAGATGATATACATGTGTAAGGATCTGGTGACTTGAGCATGATTGAGATGGCACCGCAGACTGACGTGGGTGTCCATCTAAAATTGTATTGGAAAGAGCAGTATTTAGTATGGTGTTGCACTTGACGTATATTTGAGTGATAAGAACGACTAGTATGAACAATTGTAGTAGGAACGGGAACTGACAGAGGGTATGGTACTAAAGAGATAGAGGTATCGACTTGGATGCATTATTGAATCATGGTTATATTAGAGATTCTTGGCATCAGATTTTGGCAGTAATAGACAGGTGTGTGCAATACAGATATATTCATGGATCTTATGGATTAGTGATTAGTTGATAGGGGTACCAGTGTACAGGAATAGGAATTAGTTAGTGAATGTGCTAGAGTTAAGTGTTTGTTAGAGATAGCAGATACCGCAAGAAATATGTTAGCAGATTCTTCTTTTTCCTAATGTTCCCGTCTCTTGATTGATTGATTTCCCTAGTGCTGTAGTTCGTATTCATGATTTTCTTGTTAGAATATAACTAGTAGTACACCCCAACAGAGACTGAAATACCATGACAAAAGGTACATGACCTATATATTTTTCTTAGATTGCATGGCTGTGGGTAGAATTTTCTTAAACCATGATCATTGGTGTTTTGACCATAGCAAGGATCTATGACAAGGTTATGACTGACAAAAAGGGACAAGATGATTAAATTGTGGATGAGCATTAAATTAAATAAAGAATTTAGGGGTTGTTATAACAGAGTTAATGGATTATTGATTTTACGAAAATTAAGGTATGATTAAAATTCGAGGATAAACATTAACTTAAATGGAGAATTAAGAAATTCACAAGGCAAAATTTGAGGATTTATTAATTTTAGGAAAGGTCTTGATATGATTGAATTGGTTATTAAAAATTTGAGAAAATTTGGGAAATTATCATTATATCTAATTGATTGCAAGATAGAAATTTTATATTTTATATTATGAATGTTGCATTGAAGATTCTGAAAGTATCGCATCGTTGAGTATTTGAGGAAAAAGAAAATTCGGAAATAAAATCGTTAATGGAATGGTGTCGAATTCAATTCTCGGAGGAGAATTTAGATTTGAATAAGCATCAATTGAATTAGAGTTAGAGGAGTAAGATGATTGATGGATTAGTGGTTAAAATTTAAATTTTGGGATACGATTTTTATAAATATGCATTGATTTGGATTTCAATTGGAGGATTGGATATTAAAATCCTTGAGTATTTAGATACGAACTTAAATTTTGGAGGAGATTATGAGAAAAATTTGAATTTGATTTTAAACTTGAAGATTTTCAGGAATATGATGTTATAAAACTTTTGAAAGGTTGTGAAATAGCAATATGGAATTACTTCATGATTATTTGGTTTAAAATTTAAATTTTGATAGAAATAATACAATGTGTAAATGCAATTATTGAGGATCTTAAATTTCGAGGACGAAAATTTTCTAAGGTGGATAGACTTGTAGCCTCCGATTTCCAAATTCCCGAAATAATTAGATTTTTAATTTATTTTAAATATCAAGTTTATAAATTATTTTCTCCTTGAATTTTTAGTATTAGATTTTCGAACAATGTTTTATTTTAGAAGGTGATTTAAAATCTTTTATCAAAATCATTTTTTCCTAAATGTCGCTTTCTTATAAAATAAATAGATAAATAATGATGTAAATATAATACTATAGCTTCGAATATTTATTGGCTTGAAATCATGAAATTATTGTTTTAAATAAAAAAAAATTTATTTGAAGGACTAGTTGATAAAATATAATAAATTTTATATTTATTGGGATAGTAAATAAATAAATTTCATACTTTCTAAGATTTTGCAATATGGATTAATTAGTAGCTAATTGGGAATCAGTTAGCTTTCCTAAAATATTTTCTAAAATTATAATCTTTTTTTTTTAAAATTTTACAAGTTTGCCATTTCCCATTAACTAGCCAACACACCCTCATTCCCACATAAAGAACTTATTCATGTATAATCTTGGCCATTCATTATTGGGCCAATCCTCACCCTTCATCCCACACCCTCTTTCCCTATTTAAAGTCTCTCATCACCATTCCCAAGAAACCCTAGCTAGCCTTCACAAATTCCCACAAGCAAACAACCACCACCATTTTGTGTGCTCGTGTCCATGTGTCCAGCATTACCGTGTCAGTCGTGTTGGCCTCAGGTCCGACCCCGGGTGTCCCACCGAATCCATTCATTTCCTGTGTCCAGATTTACAATATTACAACCAGATTTTCATGTCCGACACACCCGGACACATCCACCTCCACCACAGCAAACATCATCCTCGTGTCCACCATCTGGACACATCCCTACCACAGTACATCATTTCTGTGTCCAACACCCGAACACGTCCACCCCAATACCACAATACCACCATCGTGTCCAGCCTCGGACACGATCCACCCCGACACAGCAAATTCAAACCCTAACCCTAACTTCGACCTAACCGTCGTGCGTCGAGCTCGAAGATCCAGCCGCCGCGAGACCGAGCAGATCCGCCGAGCTTCGCTGCCGCCGGTGGCCACCTCGGATCTCCTCGACCTCGTCGAGCCGTGGCCGCCTCGGATCTCCTCGATACGAGCTCCGCCGACCGCCTCCTCGGGACGAGAACACCCGCCGCCTCGAGCAGATCCGCCGCCGCCTCGAGCCGAGCACCCGCCACAGCAGACCGAGCAGATCCGCCGACGCCTTGCCGGCCCGACCCCGGCGAGACCCCACCGCGCCAACGCCGAAAAACCCCCGTGAGCCCCTCTTTCTCTTTTCCTTTCTTCTGTTCCTATGGGTTAGGTTACGGGTGTTTTAATCAGTTAGTTAATATAATAGATTAATTAGTTAATTTATATTAGTTTAGTTTAGTTAATTATTTATTAATCAGTTAATTATTCTTAATCAGTAGTTAATTAATCAATTAGTTTATATGTAATTAGTTTAGTAATTAAATATAATTAGTTTAGTAATTTTATGTAATTAGTTTATTTTTATGTAATAAATATAAGGGTTTTGACTATGTAAAAATAATAATATCTGGGTTATATTATTAATTAAGGAATAGTTACAATAATAAATTTGTTCAAAATTGGTTATTTGGACTAGTAACTGAATTTACTATAGACAAAAATATATTGGCTTTTACATAAATTCTAGATTTTTATAAATAAACTTTTACTTGTAATTATTGTTCAAAATAATTTTGAAATGATTTTCATAAATTAAGGTGTTACCTTAATTACAAACAAACGACCCTTTCCCCTATTAGCTTGGTATCCTTATCCCAATTTTCGTGCCGAACTCCGATCTTGAACTTCTTTATATAGTTTCTAGTTATTTGGACTGCTCCGGACTCATTGGAACTAACTGCTACTTCATTTGGGATCACCTTGAGAAGTGTGGCATTATGTACATTCTTTGATTTGTTAATATACATAAATAAAAATATTTGATTGATATATATATATACAAATATGTATTTTGGTATATAAATATATATATTTATATACATCTATTTAGTGTATATATACGTATACGTATTTTGTACTATTACTAAGAGACACTTATATATATATATATTTTTATTGGTATATACTCTGAGTGTAAATGTGTATTATATACGTATCCCTACTAGATGACCCTAGTTGACTAGAGCCATGCCTGGCATAGCCTTGAGGCCAGTGTATTTCTATTGTGTGTTAGTATAGCATCTGATATAAGTGATATTATTATATGTTTATAGGACTGTCGGATTCTCCAAACGATACTCTGGGACAGGACATTGGTATTGACAGCTAAGGACCCAAGGCGAGTACATTCTCTGATTAGTTTCTAATTTATGATATCTCCTATGTTCACTGTATCTAGTGTAGATATACATGCTCTTGACACGTTGGTTACAAGGATTGGTATACACGGATCTCATCATGAGATGTTATTCCTTATTCATGGTGTAGCTTGTACAAGACTTGTTTCCTTGTTATCTTATGCATGTACAGACACTTAGACCCGGGGAGATTTGCTACCTCCCTAGGGAATCCCGTGCCATAGCGTACCATGATTGGATCTACTATACCAGTCATGGGTGGGGAGTATTTTAGTGTAGATATGTGATCATACCCAACTTTACATGCATCATAGCTCACCCCACATCTCACGTCGGGTGCGGCCTGACCATTTACATGCTTCATAGCTGTTACGTGTGATCAGCCTGACCTCTACATGCATCATAGCTAACCAACGGTTAGCCTGACCTTACTAGAATCATAGCTAATCACATGTAACCAGCCTGATCAAGTTTCCAAGCCGATCACATGTTAAAGCTAGTACTCATACACTTAGTCATAGGTTCTTGCTCATGGACATATTATTTCTTCTCCTGCATTTACTTACAGTATTTCCAGTATTTCTTTTATTTCTCGTACCTATACATACTTCTGGTATATTTTCATCTAGAACTGCTACATAGTTTATATCATTAATATAGAACTGCTATTTAGAGATGTACTTTGCTCCTTCCTGACTGGAAAATATTTTTCCAGACTGTGACCTTAGTAGACTGGTTTCTGACACACTTGGGGATTGGAAGTTAATGATTGCAGGTATGATTATTTTGTCGTTAGACTTGTCTTGTATTTCTTGCTTGCCTTGATATCTCATCGTGCTTTAGTTTATGTGATTGAGTATTTCCAGCATTATTTTATGATATCCACGTCTCCTTATGGAGTTGGGTATTCACGTGAGTTTGATTAGATAGTTACATGACCTAGACAGCATTCTACCACCGATACTGCGGCGTAGGCTGGACGTACCCACGCACTCGTGCCCCTAAACTGGGTGCGGGTCGTGACAACCTGTGATTACACAGCCACTTCTGGGCAATATAAATCTAGATCCTAGTCTCCACAATAAGTCAGTTGCACCACCTCCTAATACTTTCCATATCGGGGGTGGTCCTACCCCTGTGGTTGTGCAAATTCAGCCAACATTACTTCAGTTAGCTACACCGCCTCCAGTTGATGATACACAATTAGCCATCGGAGTGTTACGTGCTCGGTTTGATTCTATGAATAACTGAGACAAACTCCAGAAACTTGGGATAAGGCAACCTTATCCGCTTCACTAGAACAATGTTGTCTTTTCACTTAAGTACAAGCCAATGTCGATGACACCATTCGAAGGGAAAATGTTGCCACGTCAGTATATGAACTATATTGACACCATGACGGCGCACTTGCCACGAGATGACGCTTTTTTCACTATATTGTTCGTTGGAGCTTTGGCCGCCATAGCTTATGAATGGTTTTATGGTTTTCCTGACAACTACATTTTCTGATTTGAAGACCTACGACGTCTCTTCCTTTCTTGATTCTATGATGAAGGAATGGACATGACTATGTCCACCCTTTTTGACACTAAGTAGAAAGATAAAGAACCTACTCATGACTTCATAGAGCACTTCAGACAAACTGCTCTGAAAATTCTCCATGCATTCCTGAGTCTGTATATATGGACACCTGTCCTAAAAATTTGCTGCCCGGATTAAAGTTTTGTGTGGGCACGACTCAATTCGCATATTTGACATCATTCATTATGGACACTGACATAGACGAACAAAATGCTAAAGATGTCAATTTTGGTTTCTTAGGTATCAAGATACATGGATCTGAGGATAAAGGCAAGCGTTCATTCATCCTCAATAAAATAATAACTACAACAACAAGGGAAACGAAGTCCTTTCGATAAATGTGTCCAAGTAACCTACCACTCTGCCAAAGTAAAAGGCTCCAGAATCCTCAAAGCCTAAGGAAGAATACTCCTTCGATGAGGACGACATTATCAACATCTTCTATTGTCTAATAAAAAGTAACAAATTATAGTTGCCTAATATTAGACGACCAGATATAGCTAACAAAACAAATGATCCAAAGTATTATTTGTACTATCGATACGTACATCATTCCAAAAGGCCTTGCTATATATTGAAAAGCAAAATACAAAAGTTAATAGACTCCAAGGTGATCACACTCCATAGTGAAGAGAAGACAATTACTGCCAACTTGGTATCTCTTCAATTTGGCGACTTCCCAGCGCAAGAAGTACCAGACGGTGTTGTACCAATACAAAGAGCTATGATAGAGATCGTCAACTGTCATGACCCACACCCGCATGATCGGGGCATGAGTACGTGGCTACATCCAGCCTATGCCGCAGCATCGGCGGTAGAACGCTGTCTAGGTCATCATATCTAACTATCAATCATACTATTTAACTAGTTCTCAATTACAATAATCAATTGGCAGAATGAACAAGAAAGATAACTCAAATAATTATTCTAACCGAAAGAAAACTCGACAAGATATGGAAAAGGAACACTAAACTAGATCTCTACAAAAATCACCACAAGTCCAAAGGGTAAAAGCAGTCCAGTCTAAGGCACCATTCTGAGATCTTGGAATAGAGAGTACAATAATCACTGAAAAATATCATCCAGTCAGGATTGGAGCAAAGTACAACCCAATAGCAGTTCTATTAATTAACATAAACTATAAACAAGTAAAAGTAAAAAAAATATGATGGAAAGAAAATAAAATAGTAAACATCATGGAAGAAAATATCACGACAACATATGGAAATAACTGAGAACCATATGTAAGGAATATCAGTGCAATGAACTGGAAATGAAATAATAACTTGTGCCTTAAAATATTAGCAAAATATGTGATCGGCTTGGGCCTAACACGGGCTATATAAATAAATGGGAGCTAGCGTGACCACACGTGAGTTGCATGATCTGCTAGCTATCACGGGTACACTATATCACGAGCTATAAGGTATGATCATATAACCACTAATATCTCTCAATTTCTCGACTAGTACACGGATCCGAATCACGGCACGTTATAACACGTATATCTTGATAAATGATCTATAATATCATGCACTATGATCACGGTCTATAATATTATGTAAATCATGATGCACGGTGTATAATATCATGCACGATGATCACGGTCTATATAATAAATTATGGTAATCACTGAGTAATTATGAATTATGATACAGCGATCACTGAGGAATCACGACAATAATATTTCATGACAAGGATCCACGTATTCCAATTCGTGTGACCATCGTGTCAAGAATCAAATATCTCAATACTAAATACATAAAACATAGAGGCTGTAAATAAAAAAAACTATCAGAGAATGTACTCGCCAGAAATTCGAGATGAAGTATCAACCCGTATCCGGAACAGTGCCTCGAAGACCTAAATATGGAATATTATATCAATACAAGGTTTTGGATTAATAACAAGTATACAAGTTCAATTCTATGTCATAAAGCAATTTTTAGGTCAACATAGTCAAACTAGGTCAACTCTAGGTCAATCTAGTCAAACTAGCTATTTCTAAGTTGTATGAGTCCATCTCTAGGTTATTGGGTCCATATACTACTCAACTAGGCTATACTAGCTATAGTAGGATACTAGGTATCAACACTATCCCGTATCATAAGATATGTAAAATACTTTACATAAAAATACTATATGATATATATACAAAATTAATATATATAGTATCTCTAGCTAAACTAATACTAATGGATACCTTAGCTTTGAGCCATCCTGATATCACACTCCCTAACACCCCCTTGGTACCCAATACTAATTTCCAATGATACCTCATACCCCCATTCCATGGTGTATATCAAGGTACTTACTAGAACCAATATCTAACCATAATAATACTTATATACACTAATTAGTAAATAACTACTAACAATAACTAAAAAACATCCCCACTCTCAGTTTCTAACATAACTAACTACTAATGCTCAATCTAACATGCATATCCTAATATACATAACTTAACTCATTACCAACCATTCATTTATAACTTAATTGTTACATTATTACTAATTTAACCATTACATATATATATATATATATATATATATATATATATATATATATATATTTATATTTAACTTGATATATAAGTAACTAATATCAGTTTTCCCCTCACTCTAATCCCAATCTCCTACTAAGTATCTTGGGATAGTTGCTCCCAATACTCTATTTCTGGCACTAGGTATTACTTCGCAATCATGTTAGCACTCACACCACTTACTCCTTAACACCCTCATCTATCAATATCCAAACACCCATAAAACAACACCAACCATACCCCTATCTGTTCTTGCTCTCTTCTTTACTGTCTAATATCTCATAGCCCATAGTCCTACAACAATCATCCTAGCAGCAATCAGAGTGCTTCTACTGCTATAATATGCTTCCATTGATACACCTGACCACAACAGCCTTCAAAACACACCTACAGGTTATGAGCCTTCCCCTCCTTCCTCTAACACTTCTACTGTTGTCCTTATGTTAATACATGACCCCCACTATGATTGAAAATACATTCACATACCAACTCAAGACATAAGACACACACACACACACATCAATAATTGATCTTAACATCACCTTAACACCTCACTGATACAACACATTATTTGTACCACTCTCTGAATAATACTGGTACACCCCCATTCTTGACTGTATTCAACTGATACTTGAGCCTACACCTACACACACTTTAATCCTCTACATCACCCAATATTCGAGTCTAAGGGCTCTGCAGGCCTGCACACAAGGTTGATAGGATTGACTACAGCTGCGATATACTCTAGTGTATCCTACACCATATATACACTCCTATCTCACTGAATACTAACACAGATGTATACTTCTCTCCTGTTACACACACTCTCTTACACATTATGGCCTGCCTATTGCCAATGCACCTGAGCCCATCACTTCTCCTTCTTAAACCTCGACCAAATGACCAAGGGTGCACTATATTAAGCACTGCACAACATGCTCTTCCTCTGAACCTCTAAGCTGAAACACCATTCACTTTTAACTACTTCAACACACTCACAAAGCTCTCTCAAGACACCACACGCTGCACTAACTATAGATACTTCATATACTCTACATATATGATACACATAAAATAGGTATTAAGATACACACACAAGACTAACCTACATTAGCACCCTCCCAACAACTACTGCTACTGTCTATATCTTGCTTCCTGTTGTTGTTGCAATGGTGCAACTGTTACTACCACTAATGTTACTTTCCCCCAATACCCGACTGAACATCCAACACTCCACAGTTAAATACCTAATGCACGACTCACTGCTACATCTTACTATTACTGTAGCATGCTGTTGCAGTGTGCAATAGCTCGACCTGCTATCCACTTCAGTGTGCAGTGCACATACGACAGAACTTCCCAAACAGTTCAACATCAGTTGGGCTAACCCCCAACAGTGCAAATAACTCCAAAACAGTATACACAATGTGTACAAACCTCAAATCAGTCCACACATACCCCCATCTATAATTACATAGTATATATACTTAATTATCTAGTAGAAACATAACCAAATGGATGCAAACTCATATCATATATATATATATATATATATACATCTCATATCAATACTCAAATAACTATACACGTCAATAAATAGAATAGAACATATTCATCGAACACATGGAGTGCATCACACCTGTATCACACTCATTCTATGATACACTTGTGATATGATCCCAACACCTCACCAAATGCCTCACCAATGATATAAGGAAGTTTAGAATAACATTTATAAGCAATATAAAGTGCTAGCTACTCACCTACGTGTCCGTGGCAAAATATGATATGTTCGAACCCAAGTGTCGAAGAAAAACCCCCAAATCAACCGATATCACCAAATTACCTTTATACGGCCTACACGTATTCAATTATGGACACGATACTAGAATTACAACACTAAAACAAACACCAAATCATCATTCTAACCTATTGACAAATACTTTGTGTGCCAATCTCAGATTTTTTCCAAAATTGACACAAAACTCATGGCAACTTCCACCATAGGGGTCCCTAATAGTCAGTTCTTCTTCCTATAGGTAGCCCTAGTCCATAGAAGGGTTCCTATTATTAAAATACATATTTATAGTATAATTAAAAGGAGAAAACTGGATTTTACCTATTGGAGGATGGATTCCTAATGCAAGCCTCCAAATAGATGTCAAGAGCCTTCAACTTGTACTTCTTCCACCAAATTGTAGATCCTTGCCTCCTCCTTTCTTCTAGAGTCTCCAATGGCAATGTAGGGATAAATTTGGAAAGTATTTGGTAGAGATTTGGTGTAGGTTGGTGAAGGGAAAAGGTAATTTGGGGAAAAACAATTTCTAGATCTAAATTGGGATGGAAAGAGTAAGGAGGAGAGAGAGAACTCTCCCTTATATGGCCGGCCCCTCTAGCTTGGCCTCCAAGTAATTAGGAATGTCTCAAATACCCCTTGGGGCTTGACTAATTAAATCACTAACTTAATGAAATGGGCTAAGATGTTGGGCTCAAGTATAAACTAATAAATTGTTGGGTCAAGAGTCAAGTCTAGTCTAGTCTAGTTAGGTCCATTAACACAAGTCCAATAATAACGTAACTTGCTACAATATTCTAAATACTATAATAAATAATATAGAACATGCACCATAACTAAATAATTATGAAATACCAATATTATAATATTATCAATAATAGGAAAAGACCAAAATATTCCTCTTTCGAAAAGCGGTAGTGACAACTCTACCCCATTTGCAGAATTTTGTCCTCAAAATTAAAACGCTCACCTCTCTCTCTTGGACTATTCCTAACCTATTCATAACAATTTTACTACGGTCAAACTCGTACAATCATAGTCCAAGATAGTCATATCATAACATACGATCCTGTAATTCTACTGAAGGAACAACCATGCATGGATATAGTCAGTAATTATCATGAATTACAATATCAAACATGGTCACTTACTAACTATACCTTAGCTATATTATCTATCATGGGTTACCACTTCTAATACTACTGGTATACTATAGTTCTAGGCCATGGATACTCTTAACTCACTAGCACACACCACCCAAGATACTATACTAAATATTTCTAAGATACTACCTCATTTATCTAGTTCAGTCTTGTAATTACCAAAATTTCTGAACCATTCTCTCGCAAGAAATACTTGTATACATTTTCAATCATGTGTTCTATTAGTATACCCTTGTCCATCTTAAATACCCCCAATACGATGCCTACTCAAATCTTATTACTACTTACACAAGCACCAGCTTTTATATGGCACTTTAGATGACATCCTCATACCAGGTTACTCACGTCTATGATCTATACTTAATATTCTAGCCACTAAAATATTTGTGCCTAAACTACCATAATTCTTGAGATACTCTGGCTCATGTTACTAGGTTACTCCTTCTATCCCGTTAGTAGGTGCAACTCATACTCTAACTCATACTCTAATACTTACTAATCACCCTCAGGTTCTAATCCATAATAAGTAATACATAAAAAACACCTCCTAGCCATCATGTCATTTCACTGGTATCCTTATATCCCTCATACAATTCCTTGATACATACGACTTCTATGCTCAAAACTAGCAAGGTACTATACCTACTAAACTCACTTTTATATAGATTGCCCCTCTTCTTTGTTGTCTGGATCACTTGTATTCTTACTCTCAACTACTCTTTATCTATATTATCTGATACACCCATCTAATACTATCATACAAGATATTTACTGACACTAACTCATTACTCAATCAATCCTTGATATACTCTGAATACTGCTACTCTCCCTAGGTACTCCAGGTACAAAAATACTAGCTTCTAGCTATACATATTAACTGTACTTAATGCTCTAGGCACTAGCAGCTTATCCCAATACTACTATCATTCTGGACACTAGCTTCATCATTAGATCACCTCATTATACTCACTAGAACTCATGATCACATTTGATGCACTAGTTATCTACTTCTATATTACATATATTTTACTTCGCTATTTATCATATCCACAGCCTCGAGGTTAAGTGATATACTCAACACCAATCATATAACAATGTACTTCTATCTATTCACATCACTGCTCTACTTCTACATGTAACACAAGTCCTACTACTTTATCATAATACATTCAATAACGTCATATTCACCTATACTCTTATGGGTACCACTCTACTATGGCACCCTCACTACTACCCTTCATGAATATACATTCTTCCACTCTTACCACACTCAAGTATCAATTACCCAATAGAATATCTCGCTCCATTGATATCCAATATAATTTTTGTAATACATAAATGATACATGGGTCACTCAACTATAAGAATTTATATCTATCTAGAATATGCATGATGATATTGATACTAACTCCTGGAATCATAATCAATATTCTATACTCTTCCTTCTACCATTAGTACCAATACTAGCTAGACTGACACCTACCATAAAACTATTGCTATAAGGTACTATACTATGAGTTATCTCTAGTCTGATGCATATTTGCACATATGTCCAACCATGAACCACTTACAGACTCACCGGCTACATTCTCAATAGCCAATACTAATATCAAGACTCAGAACTAATTGTAAATCACCAACTATTATAATATCAAAAACCCTAATGAAATGATGTTCCATAAGGAACTAGGCTAAAGGAACTGAAGGTATCTCTGTTCCTGAGCAAAAGAATGATGGAACAGAATCCTATAATAACAGAAGTGAAAGGATAGAGATGATACATTAAGAACCAGTATAAGATACAATCTGATAATCATATGCGTCTGTCTGAAATCATGATACTTAGAATCTTTGCCACGCCCGTAAGCATAGCTGCGATAAACGATAGATTTCATAACTAAGGTATACAACTCTATAATCATGTCATTTAGAATCCTTACTACGCCAACCGGTATGGCTGCAAAAAACTCTAAATTTTATAACAAGATATGTAGATCCGAAGTCAGGTCCCTACCTTTTTGTCACACCAGCTAATATAGCTGCGATAAACTCTAGACTCCATAACCAAAGAAGACGTTTTGCTTTTTTATCTATCCTCATCATCATATGTTATCAGAATATACCATAATTTAGTCTATAAAATTTATCTCGATATAAAATCCAACTCAACAACGAAGACCAAGAATTAAATTCAATAATTGATCATCAAGAATCAAATTTAAGATCAACGAGTGAGAGCGAACTGAAACAAGGAAAAATATTTTAAATTAGAGTTCAAAATAAGATTCTCAAGGATCGTCCCAGGAATCCCTCAAGAAGTCCTAATTTGTGATTGAGTATTCTCATCCTAATATCCTATATCATATATCCTATCGCAGGCTCGCAACAGTACAACTAAACTGTTGCACTACCATGATATCGCTCAACTTGCAAAGCCTGACCTGTATGGGCTACCACTAAAAATGTGTCATGACCCGCACCTGCATGATCGGGGCACGAGTACGTGGATACGTTTAGCCTACGTCGCAGCATTACGGTAGACTGTTGTTTAGGTCATCAGATCTAAAATCAATCAAACTATTCAACAAGTTCTCAATCACAATAATCTAACACAAGGATGAACAAGAAAGATAACTCAAATAATTATTCTAACAAAAAAAAACTATATAAGATATGGAAAAGGAACAATAAACTATAACTCTACAAAAATTACCTCAAGTCCATCGGGTAAAAGCGATACAGTCTAAGGCACCATTCCGAGATACCAAAATGGAGAGCATAATAATCACTGAAAAATATTATCCAGTCAAGATTGGAGCAAAGTGCAACCCAATAGTAGTTCTATTAATTGACAAAAACTATAAAATAACAAAAGTAAGAAAATATATGATGGAAAGTAAATGAAATAGTAACCATCATGAAAGGAAATATCACGATAAGATATGGAAATAAGTGAGAACCATATGTAAGGAATATCAGTGCAATGAACTAAAAATGAAGAAATGAAATAATAACTTGTGCCTTAAAATATTAGCAAAATATTTGATTGGATTGGGCCTAACACGGGCTATATAAATAAATGGGAGCTAGCGTGACCACACGTGAGTTACATGATCTGCTAGCTATCATGAGCTATACTATATCACATGATATAAGGTAAGATCACATATCCACTAATATCTCCCCATTCTCCGACTAGTACACGAATTAGAATCATAACACATTATAAAATGTATATCATGATGCACGATCTATAATATCATGCACTATGATCACGGTCTATAATATCACGTAAATTACGGTAATCACTGAGTAATCATGACAATAATATCTCATGACAAGGATCCACGTATACCAATCTGTGTGACCATCGTGTCATGAATCAAATATTTTAATACTAAATACATGAAACATAGAGGCTGTCAAATAAGAAAACTATCAGAGAATGTACTCACCTGGAATCCGAGATGAATTATCAACCCGTATCCGGAATAGTGACTCAAAGACATAAATATAGAATATTATATCAATACAAGGGTTTGGAATGATAATAAGTATACAAGTTTAATTCTAGGTCATAAAGTTATTTCTAGGTCAAAACAGTCAAACTAGGTCAATTATAGGTCAAACTAGTCAAACTAACTACTTTTAAGTTGTATGAGTCCATCTCTAGGTTATTGGGTCCATACACTACTCATCTAGGCTATACTAGCAATATTAGGATACTAGGTATCAACACAATCCCATATCGTAAGATAGATAAAATACTTTACATAAAAATACTATATAATATATATACAAAATGAATATATATAATATCTCTTGCTAAAGTAAAACTAATGGATACCTTGGCTTTGAGCCATCTTGATATCACACTCCCTAACACCCCCTTAGTACCCAATACAAATCCCCAATGATACCTCATACCCCCATTACCTTGGTGTATATCAAGGTACTTACTAAACCAATATCTAACCATAATAATACTTATATACACTAATTAGTAAATAACTACTAATAACAATAACTAACAAACACCCCCACTCTCAGATTCTAACATAACTAACTACTAATTCTCAATCTAACATATATATCCTAATATACATAACTTAACTCATTACCAACCATTCCTTTATAACTTAACTATTACATTATTACTAATTTAACCATTCCATATATATATATATATATATATATATATAAAACTTGATATATAAGTAACTAATATCAGTTTTCCCCTCACTCCAATCCTAATCTTCTACTAAGTATCTACGGATACTTGCTCCCAATACTCTATTTCTGGCACTAGGTATTACATCACAATCATGTTAGCACTTACACCACTTACTCCTAAACACCCTTATCTATTAATATCCAAACACCCAAACAACAACACCAACCATACCCCTGTCTTCTATTGCTCTCTTATTTATAGTCCAATATCTCATAGCCCATAGTCCTACGACAATCCAACAACCATCTTTGTAGCAACAAGAGTGTTTCTACTGCTGCAGTATGCTTCTTTTGATACACTTGACCATAACAACCTTCAAAACACACCTACAGTTTCTGAGCCTTCCCCCTCTTCTTCTAATACTGCTACTGCTGCCCTTATGTTAATACATGACACCCCCTATAACTGAAAATATATTCACATACCAACTCAAGACATAAGCCACACACACACACACATATATCTACAACTGATCTTAACATCACCTTAACACCTCACTGATACATCATATTGTCTGTACCACTCTCTGTACAATACTGGTACACCCCCTATTCTTGACTACATTTACCTGATACTTGAGCCTACACCGGCACACACTTCAATCCTCTACATGATCCAACATTCGAGTCTAAGAGCTCTGCAGGCCTGCACACAAGGTTGATAGGATTGTCTACCGTTATGATACACTCCAGTATATCCTACACTATATATACACTCCTATCTCACTAAACACTAACACAGATATACACTTCTCTCCAGTTACATACACTCTTTTACACATTTTTGGCTTGCCTATTGCTAATGCATCTAAGCCTATCACTTCTCCTTCTGAAACCCTCGACCAGATGACCAAGGGTGCAATATATTGAGCAGTGAACAACCTGCACCTCCCCTGAACCTCTAAGTTGAAATACCATTCCCTTCTAACCACTCCAACACACTCACAAAGCTCTCACAAGACACCACATACTGCACTAACTATAGACACTTCCTATACTCTACATAAATGATACACACAAACAAGGTGGTAAGATACACACACAAGACTAAATTACATTAGCACCCTCCCAACTGCTACTACTACTGCCTATATCTTGCTTCATATTGCTGTTGCAATGGTGCAACTTCTACTACCACTGATGTTGCTTTCCCCAATATCCGACTGAACATCCAACACTACACAATCAAATACTTGATGCACAACCCACTGCTCCATCTTACTGCTACTGTTGCATGTTGTTGCAGTGTGCAACAGCCCGACCTGCTGTCCACTTTAATGTGTAGTGCACACACGACAGAACTTTCCAAACAGTTCAACATCAGTTAGATAAACCCCCAATAGTGCAAACAACTCCAAAACATTATAAACACTGTGTACAAACCTTAAATCAGTCCACATATACCCCCATCTATAATTACATAGTATAGATACTTAATTATCTAGTAGAAACATAACTAAATGGATGCAAACTCATATCATATATATATAGATATAAATATATCTCATATCAACACTCAAATAGCTATACACATCACTCTATAGAGTAGAAGACATTCATCGAACACATAGAGTGCATTGCACCAGTATCACACTCATTCTATGATTCGCTTGCAATACGGTCCCAACACCTCACTAAATGCCTCACCAATTATATGAGCAAGTCTAGAATTATATTTATAAGCAATATAAAGGCTAGCTAATCACCTATGTGTTAGTGGCAAAATATTATATGTGCGAACCCCCGTGTCGAAGGAAAACCCCCAAATAAACCCGTATCACCAAATTACCATGATACCTACAAGTATCCAATTGTGGACACGATACTAGAATCACAATAATAAAATGAATACCAAAATCATCATTCTAACCTATTGACAAATACTTTGTGTGCCAATCTTAGATTTTCTCCAAATTTGACACAAAACTCATGGTAACTTCTACCATAGGGGTCCGTAGCAGTCAATTATTTTTCCTATAGGTAGCCCTAGTCTAAAAGAGGGGTCCTAATGATTAAACTATAGATTTATAGTCTAATTAGGAGAAGAAAATGGAATTGTACCTATTGGAAGATGGATTCCCAATACAAGCCTCCAAATGGATGTCAAAAGCCTTCAACTTATGCTTTTTCCACCAAATTATTGATCCTTGTCTCCTTCTTGCTTCTAAAGTCTCCAATGGTGAAGTAAAGATAAATTTGGAAAGGATTTAGTAGATATTTGGTGTATGTTTGGTGAAGGGAAAAGGAAATTTGGGAAGAACAATTTCTAGATCTAAATTGGAATTGAAAGAGTAAGGAGGAGAGAGAGAACTCTCCTTTATATGGCTGGCCCCTCTAGCTTTGCCTCCAAGCAATGATGAATGTCGCAAATACCCCTTGGGGCTTGTCATGAAGGAATGTAATTAAGGAGGAAGCTTCTACTCCTAATGGTTTGACTAATTAAATCACCAACTTAATGAAATTGGCTAAGATGTTGGGGTCAAGTCTAAACTAATAAATTGTTAGGTCAAGAGTCAAGTCTAGTCTAGTTAGGTCTACTAGAACAAGTCCAATAAATAACGTAACATGCTAACAATATTCTAAATATTATAATAAATAATATATAATATGCACCATAACTAAATAATTATGAAATACTAATATTACAACATTATCAATAATAGAAAAAGACAAAAAAAAACCTCTTTCGGAAAGCGGTAGTGACATCAACCTCCCACCAGCTCGTAATCAAGTCGACGGACCGGTACCTCTTACTACTTAAAGAGGCAAAGTCATGTGGATTCATCCTGACTTGTTATAAGATATGCAACAAGAAACAATATCTTCTTGTTCTAAATCTAACAAAAAGTCACAGAAAAGTAGATCATGCAATATGATTTCTCTGTTCGAGATCAGTCTAGAGATATTACATTCCTGAAACCTAGGCTCCGAGGTCTAGATCTATCTCCAAGAGCCTCCATAAACAAACCTCGTATGACTCACCGACAGTAGTGTTGGTTGAGTAGTGTTCCTTTATACAGAGCTATGAGCACCCTAATTTTTATATTGGGTTAGTTTGATAATTAATAATTATTTTTAAATATTTATTCGATAACTTAATTAAACTTGGAAACCAACCAACATGGTTTTAAGATATTTAGTGCAACACTAGCATGTCCCTTCAACCAACCTAGCATGCTCGACCTAGACGAGTCAAATTAGGCTCCTACCATGATACCACTCACAAATTTGTAATTCCATACTTTCTTTTGGTCGCACAACTTTTGTGACACAATTACGAGAAAACGATGATTAATTAACCCTTTTGTCGTGGCGTACGATTTTAGCACACCACACCAACCCATTGATTCCAACAAAATCCATACTATGAGCATTATCGGTCCCATTATACACATGACACTCGAGTTGCGTTATTCGAACTCCTGCATGCTTCTAATATAATATTAAGTAAAAAATAAAATTTATGAATTTATTTAACTAATTTAATATTCATTCATATTTGGTAAGTAGCTTTTGAATTGATATAGATTTGGTTATAAATTATTTGTTTGAAAAAATATGAATTTTGTAGAATTGTTTCCAAGAACCTAACTATTTTTAGAAAATTTCTACAATTTTTGAGAATTTTCTATATATAGTTATAAATAAATAAATAAAATAAAACCTAAAATCTAACATTCCCCCCTTCCAAACACCCGTGTTCTAAACCCAAACCCGACCCCATCCCGAACCCTGGCTCTCTCTCTCTATATATATATAACACAACCCTAACCCTAAACCTAAACCACCTCCCCTAGCCTCTTCCCAAACGAACGCCCCCCTCTGGTGCCGCTGCCCCGCCGCCTGACCACCGTCGGAGCCGCCAACCTCCGCAGATCCGCTCCCGCGCACGCACACGCACAGTAGCAGCAGCCGTGCCCCCCCTTCGTGCAGAGTTTCCTCCCTCCTCGCTCATCTATTTCATTTTCCATCTTTGCTGGTATGTTCGCAACCTAACCCCCTAGGATTTTCTTCAAATGGAACAAATTTAGGCCCCCGGGTTTGATCGAAAATCGACCAGAAGTTGGCCAAAAAACTATTCAAAAATAGTTCAGAAATTCAATCCAAGTACCCTGTTCATGTCCAATTTTCTACCAACTCGTTAATTATTTTCAAAATATAATTAAAAGGGAACCTTCACAATATAACCAAGACTTTTACTGTTCATATAGTTTTTATTAGTTTGCTTTAATGGTTAAATTATTCTAATTCCAAAACGACCAAAAACTTGTTTTTAAAATATGAAAAAATTTTGATACGGGGTACGTCCCGCCAAATGAGGCCACGTCACCGCATACGGATTGCACCGAATGGTGCAAAACATGAACACAGACGTGTGGGATTTTGCCGAATTCGATTTGCACGTGTGTGCACGCCGTAATCAACGTGTATCCACCGAAAAATACTGTATCGACCTATTCCGACACCTCACCATAACTTCGTGTCTGCTTGTCATTTCACAACGAAACTTGCGTCATCAGATTCGTAGTATTACGCAGGTCATGTGACCCAAGTGTGGTTCAATTCTGAGAAAGTTGACAAAATATTGTTTTACGGGCCCCACAGTTCTACTTGACGGATGATTTTTGTGACCGGCTCATCGGAATCCAGTTCTGGACACTCCGTTGAGTTCTATCATCGTTCTGGCCTTGTAGACACTAAGTTTGCTAAATTTGGAGAACTTTATCTCTGACACATTTTTTGGTACGAAGTGGGCCATATGTGGACCCCGCTTTGACCCAAAAACTGTTAATTTTACCCCTGTGTCTAAATTGGATTTATGGTTAGTCAATCCTAACTATTTCAAGTATTCTGAGAATATTGGTGATGTTTGTTTCAGCATCCGGAGGTGTACGTGCAGATTCCACTTTTCCAGGAGTACTTGACGGAGTTCAGAACCCAAGCAAGTGTACCTTGCCAAACTTACAGTAGATCATGTTATATTAACTGCTTATGTTTCTTCTATACATATATTTATGTGATACACATATTCAACTTAGAACTATAAGATGTTGCTTAGCGTTCGAACAAGATTTGGGTGTCAACGTCGAATGCATAGTCGTGTAACGTCATTTAGAGAGTTGATTCCACGATCCTATTTTTACGTGCTTGTTTTACCAAGTACGTCATACCGTAGGACACTTGACACTATTTTATGTGACATAATCTTTCTTGAGTTATTCATGGTGATTCTGTATAGGATTACAGGATTCGTGATATGAGACTTACATATATAGAGATATCATTATGACTCGTTGTACTAGCTATAGGTCATGATCTTGTGTGTTATGGGCATGAGACATTGTGGACATGAGACGTGAGGTTACATTGGATGGGGAGAGATACATCGGCTACAGGATGATTATTTATATATATACTATATTACTAAAGGTGCTTTAGTCTATATACCAGAGCTTGGCATATTTACTGGCCCTACGAGATACTACTTGCTGCTATGGGCTCCCCGACATAGAGCCTGTAGTGGTCTCAGCCTGAGTACTAGGGATGCTCTCATTTGTATTTTACTTAGCTGGTTACATAGCTTGCCCTGAGGATCTATTCATACTTACTATATTTTATTTGGCTTGAGTGTTTATTTTACCTTGCTATGTCCCCTGAGGACTTGGATCCAGATTATATCCCCAGGTGTAGACGAGGAGAGCTATCCCAAGTTTTACAGGGTAGGTGCTACTATTGGAGACGTACATGTTACAAAGGACGAGGTTGTTCCGGAGGACTTCCCTTGAGCACACAGTATTCTCACCATTCATTTATTATGCTTAGTGTTCTTAGATATTTGATCTTGTAGTGACTTCTGGATATTGTACTTTGAGTTATTTTTCTTTCTATTTTGATGAGGGGTTATTTTCCATGATATTATTTATATTACTTTGGTTGGATAGATCATTTTATATTATTGTGACTGGACTTGTCTCTTTGTGATTTTGTTACTTATTGTGGATGAGATTAGATATATAAACTGGGATATGTATCGTAGACCATTGTATTTGTTTTACAGCTTAAGTGCACTCTAAAGGATCTATTAAATTGGGTTTGTCCATTGGAGTTATGCTGCTAGCTATTGCCACGTGGCTAGTCCCTCGGTCTTTTGGGACTGGGGAGTATCAAGAGCATAATATATTTTAATTTAAGCTGAAGTAAAGTAGGTAGGTGCATTGCTGTCTTGCGCAAGTCTTTATTTCCCTTTTCAACCAAACCATCGGCAAAATCCGATGTAAGTAATGATGGAGAACCTAAATTCCGATACTATAGTCAACAATTAATTTGTCTCATATAGAATATAGGGTACAAATTCCAGAAGGCCGAAGGTCTGAACTTTGGCAAAGGACACCGGGTTCCTTTACAGCCCTAGGGTTGTCCTAGTAGGTCCCACCATGGGTTGGGATATAAGGATGCTAGCATGCACAATCATTCCACCGAAGCTAAAAGAAGTAGTACAAAAAAGAAGGTCAAGTCATGTCACATGGTCCTTCTCTCTTCCGTACCTGAAGTAGAAATGACCGAGAAAACAAGATCCCGTAAAAAATATTTGAGAACATACGAGCAGGCTCTGGAAAATGTGCCTCCTACCTCCTCTACTCCTACTGCCCTAAACGATGTGGTGGTAGGACCGTCGAAGTCTACTGCCGCAGAGAAAACTAAGTAGAAGGAAGTACATTTTCATATGTCTTTGAAGAAGAATGTACTTCAAGGACTGGACAAACCATATAACTTTGATATACTGGTACAGCTAGCTAATAAACCGGCTCGACTTTCCATTTTTTAGTTACTTCGGCTCTCGAAGGAAACTTGTGATGCATTGAGCAAGACACTGACGCATGCTAACTCGTATCTAAACAAACTCAAGTCTCCAGATGAGAAACCAGTGGCATGCCTTCACTGTCATAGTATGATGTACCAGATTCCTAATATTACCTTCACACAAGACGATATGTTGCTGAAGGACAACCGTCATGATAGGCCAATATAATATACTGGTTATGTTGGTTCCATCAAGGTGAACCAGATTTATATAGATTCGGGCTTGTCGTTCAACATCATCCCCAATAGACTATTCCGATCTCAGAAGATTCTAATGCATAACCTATCAACCACCAATACTATAATCTTTGGCTTCAATGTTGGAAGGATCCGTCCTCTTGGGAAGATACATCTAAAATTTTAAATAGGCAATCTTCGAACTGAGGTCACATGCTATGTGCTCGACTCGGAGGTATCCTATAATGTCCTTCTCGGACACCCTTGGATACACGAGAACAAGATTATGTCTTCAATATGCACCAATATTTCGAATATATGGACAGTCAGGGATATATAAGTGACAAAGTTTGCTGATATCAACCCGTTTAATGGTGTTGAGGCATATTATTCCGATTCTATTCTCTGTAAACCAGAGTAATTGGAGGAAGAAGACCATGAAGCCGATGATGAAGCCGAAGCAACTCTAAATGAGGAACCTTTCATGATCCGGGTTAAAGGATGTGTCGCTCGTCAGAGTCCGTCGAAGCCTCTTGTTATTCATCTCCGTAAGTCAGTGCGTGAGGGAGCAGTGAAAGAAACATCATCTCAAGAGCCCCTTATTATCAATCGCTGCAAGTCAACTCGTGTGAAAAAAACAAAGGCACCCCTGGTGATAGACATTATGAAGAAGTCAGAACCTCCACTTGTCATCAATCTAACTCGCAACAAGTACCCTTGTCTAGCAAGTCAGTCACTTTTCATTAACCTCACTAAGCCAGCTATTAAAGCAGAGCCTTCTGTTGACTTTGAAGAGGAGGAGGAGATTCTCTATTTTATAAATAAAGATGATACCTCTTCGTACTACACTGATGTTGATCCTATTGCTAGAGAGTTCTTAGAAGTTATGTATGCTTATGAACCTCTATCTATACCGGTGGCACTACCATTCTAGACAAGTACTTCATATAGTTCGTCCGATGGCGCATGCTTCGTGGTCCTAGTGAGGCAACACGAAGAACGTCAGATACTCTTTGGCAAAATCAGAATTAAGAGGATCGCACAAAACGATGTCTCAGATGAAGATACATGGAAAATGTAACTCCATCAATATAGTCGGCATGTCTAAAACATCATCCAAAATAGGCTATAATTTAAAGTCCGATAAAGATCTTAACTATGGAAGATGTTGACGTACTCCTATACTCCACTTTTCTCCAAAAGGCAAGCCTAAAACCTACTACCAACTGACTCATAGTGGTTTAGGTTATGTCACTCCTTCGAAGACCCTTGAAAGCTCAGAATCAGATGAAGAAATACCTTCTAACTCCAATGAATCGTTATTCTGTGATTCTGATGGAAGCATATGTGATGTATTCAAGCATGCTCTGTCTGTAAACATGGTGTCGGTCGACCCAGATGACAAGGATGATTAATCATTAGAACCCTTTGAAAATGATCCGCCGGCACAATGGATGGATTCATAATGGAAGCTACAATTTGACCAATGCAAACCGCCTTACAGAAGATACGATTGTTCAGATTGATGTGAGAGAGGAGTCTTCCCCAAAACCAATCATTGTTAGCAAAAGTCTTTCTGATGAAGACAAACATGCACTTGTGTCACCCTCATATTTTTATTTAAGGGTAGATTAATAATTGACATGGGTAATTTATTTTTAGAATTGATTGTAGTTAAATATTGTGCATGCATGATTAATTATTTGTTGTATTATTTAAGTATTATTAGTTGTAGATTTATTTTAGACTTATGTAGTGGACCTAAACTATTTAATTAGATGTATGAACCAATATTTTAGATGAGTTTAGATTAAGCCCATGAATTAGGCCCATGGATTAGGAGGTTGTATTAATTAGTGAAACCATTAGACTAGAACCTTCCCTCCCTAATTAATTTATTCATGAGAGGCCACAAGGGGTAATTAGGACATTTCATAATTGCTTGGGGAGAGGGCTAGGGCCAGCCATAGAGGGAGGAGAGAGAGTGCCTCTCTCATTTTATTTTTATTTCATTTAGATCTAGTTTTTCCCTTCTTTCCAATTTCCTTTATTTTCCTCATCAATTTTCCACCAATTTTCTCACAATTTCATTCTCTAATTCTTTATTAGAGGCTTTTACATCAAGGATCTACAAGAAGGAAGCAAGGAGCAAGAAGGAGGAGGCCAAGATCTACAAGGAGAGGAGCTACATTCTATTTAGGGACTTTTCATTGGAAATCTATCTTCCAATAGGTACATTTCAGTTTTTCCCCTTCTAATAGGTTCTAAATATGAGATTTAACCATGAGAAACTAACCTACATGCATAGGCTACCTATAGGAATTAGTTTTAGGTTCATATGAGACCTACGATGGAAGTTACGTGCATTTTGGTGTCAATTTTGGGAGAATTCTGAGATTGACACATGTGGTGTTTGTCAATTTATCTAATAGATCAAATTGACATATGATTGCTTGTTTATGACTAGTGTCGTATCCACAATTGGGTACGTATAGGCCATATCTCATCAATTTGATAAAACGGGTTTATTTTGGGAGGTTTTCTCCGACACGGAGACTTGTGCATATCATATTGTGATACAGACACATAGTTGATCTAATTACTATACTTATTGTTTATATTTAGTGTATTAGACTTGCTCGTATCCTCTAAGATGTGTTTGGTTGTGTGTTGGAGCCGTATCGCAAGCGTATCATAGAATGAGTGTGATACGGGTGCGGTGCACTCCACGTGTTTGGTATTTTGTTATTCATTCTATACGTACACGTGTGTGTGTGTGTGTATATATATATATATATATATATATATATATATATATATGTGTGTGATATTTTATATGTATGTATATGAGTGTGTATATGATTAAGTGTATTTGTGTGTGTGTGATTATGTATAAGAGTGTATATATATATATATATATATATATATATATATATATATATATATATATATATATATATATATATATATGAGTATATTCATAGAGTGTATATATTTGTGTGTATATAGTTTAAAGTAGAGACGTATGTATATATTGGTATCTATGTATATATGTATGTGTGCATTTGTGTGTGTGTTGTGTGTGTGAGAGAGAGAGTGCAGTCAGTGACAGAGAGAGGGAGAGCAGACTTGCACAACAATAATGGGTGACTGTGTGCAGCCTCGAGGCATTCAGTTCAACAAGGGGGGGCTCGGGCTGAGGAGCATAGCAGTATCAATACTGCAACAGTGCTTGTTCAGCAAGGCATGGAGCATTTCAACTAGGTGCACTGTGTGTGCACAACAACTCGTGCAAGGCGGAACCCAGTATCAGTTCTGCAACAGAAAACAACAAGAGAAGAGCCACAACATCAGCAATGTATGTGCCACACCTCGAGCACAACAAGGCTCAGGACAGAGGCAGCAGGGAGCTCGGGCTTGGATCAGTGCAACAGTGCACTGGGCTTTAGCTCTACAGTAGGAAGAGAGCAGTGCTATGTATAGCAAAGTAGCTAACTGTAGCACCAGCTCGGGCATGGAACTGCAGAGAGCAGTGTAGTCCTCAACACCAGTTTATAGCAGTAAAGTTCAGGTAAGCAGTTAGCAGGTCCAATAAAAACTATATGCAACCTCGGGCAGTAGCCAACTACAGGGAGCACAGTGCTAGTGCAATGCACAAAAGCTTGGGCAAACTGCACAGCATGTGCAGTATTAGTTTCAGCAAGGCTAAATGCACAGTATCAAGGTATCAGGTATTTGGTTCAGTTGTGTTTTGGGTATCAGTGAGGTTCAGTCAGGTATCCGTGTATCAGTCAGTAGGTTAGTTTAGTATCAAGGATAGCTATTAATTGGTTATATATGCTATATATATATTATATGTATATGGATTGGGTAATAGCTAGTTAGTATCTATGTATATTAGTGTAGATATATATATATATATGTTAGTATGTTAGTAAATAGTTAGCTACATATATAAATATATATATTTGTATTAGTTGATATTGCATGGTAGTTAGTAGGTATGTATTATAATGATATCTATTGTAGTACTTAGTATATGTTAGCATATAGTTGATTGGGTATTAGCTATTTAGAGGTTTTGGATTACCTTGGGGTACTAAGGTAATACCAAGGTATTGGGTCGATACCCAAAGTATTGGGTTTGGGTATCGAGATAGGTGCGATACGTATTGGTACAGGGCCAAAGTATCATATTTTTATTGATTTGTTATAGCATTATAATTATTGACTTGTATTTATATCTAAAATACTATTTTCATATATGGAAACTTGCATATCTTAGGATACGACTTTTTTGAGTGTTTCATAGTATCATAGGTTAGCTTGTATAGCTTAATTTCATAGTGCTTTGACTTAGTATCTTAGTGTTAGACTCTTGCAACCTAGAATTAATCGGTTTGACCTAAAAATGGCTTTAAGACTTAGAATTGTATTATATTAACTTATTTCTATATCTGAACCTTGTATTGATGCAACATACCATATATAGGTCTGCGTGATACCAACTTTGGCATCGATAGACACACCTTTCTTAGGACTTCAGACGAGTATATTTCTCTTATAGTTTTCAATTCATAATAGTGTATATATGCATGTTCTAAAAATGCATACTTGATTCCGACACAGTAATTTTATGGACTTTTACTACATGATCCCGTCAAGAGATGTTATCCCCTACCATGTTAAGTGGGTACTCGTGTACATGTATTTTATCGTATACATTGGATATTGATTTACATTTCATATTCACATACTACTCGTGTTGAGAGGTTATTATATTCGTGTACACCCACTGCTCATGTTCAGTGGTCATATTCGTGTTCGTAGTGTGTCATAATTTGATCCATTGGTATTAGTTGGAGATGGGAGAGTAGGAGTTGATTATATGATCAAAGCCCCATTGTTACATCGTGTACATTTTGGTTATATACCTCATTTGTAATCGTCTTATCCGATCATGTTCACCCAAACCGATCACATAATAAACTCGTATTCGGAGGCACATTAGCTAGATTGCAATTACTTCATCATATTGCTAATATTTATATCGTTGTTCTATATTCTCGTACATTACCTGTATATCTATTATTCATTCATTCATATGGTAGTGATCTTGTATTTTATTTCTATTATCTGTTTTATATGCCCGATTATGTTATTGAAACTGCTTTCAGAAATATGTACTTCGCTCCAATCTTGACTGGATATATTTTTCCAGATGACTGGCTTATAAAGCAGTGTACCATATTCTACGGCCCGCAGGACGATGTACCTATAGAGGATACTCCTATAGACCATGAGGACTTAGTTGCAGATCCCGAGGAGGTCTAGTTATTTGTGTTGGCTTGTATTAGACTGTTATATTATTAAGATTCACAGATTGTATTATTATTTCAGATTGTGGATTGTATCTTATTTTTTCCTTCGCTATTCCATTCGTGCATTATCTTTCTTAGTTTGTTTTTTATTAAGATTAGTCATACTTGTGAGATACCATATTGTTCCTCCGTTTGGAGTTGAGATAATTGACAGGTACTATATTATATTATTGAGATATTAGATAGTTAGAAATGACCCAGACAGTGTTCTACCGCCGATGCTGCGGCGTAGGCTAGGCGTAACCAGTTACTCGTGTCTGAATATCATGGTATGGGTCGTGACATATTTTTAGTGGTGGCCCATACAGATCTAGATTCACAAGTAGTAAGATTTCGTAGTTGTGCTCTCCTAGAGTACTACTACGAGCCTACTTTAGAAAATAGGATTTAGGCTGAGAGTTTACTCAATCACAACTTGGAAATATTCCAAAATCTATTTTTTCAAATCCCTACCTATCAAAAATTGCTTTACTTTGAATAAAATTATGTCCTTCTTTGATGGTATCGTATCATATTCAATATTTCTTCCTTATTTTAATCTATCTTCACGATGCCGCCGAAGACACGTTCCCAGCGATCATGTGTCACGATAGCACGATCAGTCACTTCATCACCCTTGATGATAGCACCCTCAGATGATGGTCCAGCACCTACATTCAGGAGGTCAGCTTCACCGGTCCAGGTGGGCGTATCAGTAGTAGTTTTCGAAGGTGCTCCACCTCCAGTACCGAGGATAGGGCAGATAGTTTCCGAGGATCTTATGCCCCCACCACCCTTTGTTGATCAGATGCAGATGTTTGCGCTCTTCTAGCAGATGATGGAGGCACAGTAGTGTCAGTCCGAGGTCCTACGACAGAGCATGGAGAATACTCACCAGATCGTACTTACAACAGTTGAGAGAGCTACTACAGTCCAGCCACAGACGACACCACCTCAGTTTATTTCTCAGTAGCCGAGGTCGGGTACCTTCATAGACTTCAAGAGGATGGGCCCGAAGGACTTCAGAGGCACAGAGGGGATCCTTTATGCGGATGATTGGATCGAGGACATCGAGCGGAACCTGCGACTGGCGCAGATTCCAGAGATGCTACAGGTAGAGGCAGCGGGGTGTATGAGGTTCGATATTGCTTTGACATGGTTCCGGACAGATCCCAGGATTGCAGCACCAAGACTCTCTTGGGAAGCCTTCAAAGAGCTTTTTAAGAAGAAGTTCTTCCCAGACATGGTTCTTACATCCTCAGAGAGCCAGTTCCAGTACCCCGTCCAGGGTGGTATGTCAGTGGACGAGTATGCGGTGGAGTATTGCCGACTAGGTCATTTCGTAGAGGGGCAAAACCTTAGAGGCAGAGCCAGAAAGTTCAGGAAGGGCATGAACCAAGAGCTCAAACCCCACACCAATGGAGATCCTACCGCCACCTTTTAGGATATTCTCAGACAGGCGCAGAGAGCGGAGGATGACTTAGAGCCAGAGGGTACCTATAGTGCCGGCACCAACACAGGTCCAACGAAGAGGCCTCATTTCCTGCAGCAGCACCAGAGGCATTACCAGCATCCGAGGCAGCAGTATCACGGGCCAGCTAGAGTGCCGGCACAACAGATGCATCAAATCCAGAGGGCAGCTGTTCTATGCACTTTTTGGAAGAAGCAAGGACATGGATCGGATGCATGCAGGATGAGACTTGGTCAATGCTTATTCTACGGTTCGGGAGATCATCAGTTGAGGGCTTTTCCTAAACTCCCAACTCGTCCAGCTCAGGGCGGAGGTCAGGCACAGAGGGTACCCGCTTGACCACTAGCGGGACAACAAAGAGGACCTCTTACACCGCAGCAGCAGCAGTTTGCTCAGCACCAACAGCAGAGAGGTGCACAGCGATAGGGCCGAGCTTTTGCCTTGATTGTCTAGGAGGAGGAGCCAGTTGGCGATGTCATCTCAGCTTTAGTTTATCTTGATTCCTTTCCAGCTGATATTTTGTTCGATTCTGGTACTTCTCATAGCTTTGTATCTGTATATTTTGCTTTGAGGCATCATCTTAAATCTGAACTGTTGGCTAGAACTTGCAAGATCATGACCAGGGTGGCATTATCCTGGTCTGGGATGTTTGCAAGAACTAGAGAGTTTATTTGGGAGGCCACGAGTTGAGCGTATGTTTACTCATAATTCCACTTCCGAGTTACGATATAGTACTCAGGATGGATTGGTTGAGTAGATATCATGCTAGTATCGATTGTCTTGGAGGCAGAGTTTTATTTCAGATGCCAGGAGTGCCGGAGTTCGAGTTCGTTTGAGGAGCAGAGTAGAGCAAAGGCGACTTTTGTAGAGTTCATAGATGTCTTTCTAGAGGAGTTATCGGGGTTGCCGTCGGACAGAGATATGGAATTCTCTATAAATTTGGTGCCAGGAGCAGAGCCAATATCTCAGCACGTCTATAGAGTAAACAACAGTAAACTGGCAGAGTTAAGGAAGCAGGTGGATGAGTTACAAGACAAGGGCTTTATCCATTCCAGTTCATCACCATGGGATGCTTCAGTACTTTTTGTACCAAAGAAGGATGGGTCGGTACATATGTGTATCAACTACAGGGCACTTAACAACCTCACTATAAAGAACAAATACCCGTTGCCGCGGATTGATGACTAGTTTGACCAGTTGAGCGGAGCGAAAGTATTCTCAAAGATAGACTTGAGGTCAGGGTACCACCAGGTAAAAGTGAAGAGGGAAGACATCCTAAAGACAGTTTTTTTATCCCTACATTTCAGATTAGGGATATTTTTGTCTTTTTATAATTAATATGTAAATGATTGCATGATAAATAATTATATTTAAATTGCTGTAATTTATTTGATTGTTGCACCTTAATGTTGCTTCGATATTTGGAGCGCTACCCTAGCTTTTGCCTTACAACAAATTTCATACCCTTGTCTTAGACGTGCCAGACTGTTATTTTGATCATTGTATGACTCATAACTATGTCTTGTAGTACTTCAATTTAGACGCACAACATTCATCGAAAATGACTATATATAATTTTATATAAATCCAAATTGTATCCATGTGTGTTCCAATCGAAATTGGAGACACAATCTTGACCCATTTTAAGCAACCCAATTTAGGGTAATATTCTATTCTGAGTCTACTTCATTTATGACACTTGTGTCCCACTTAATTTCAGCCCCTTGTACTTCCAATTAATTTTAGAACACCTATTGCATTAATTTTAATTAAATTGATGTAAGGACCCAACTTGACCCAAAACTAAGACCCAACACCAAACCAAACCCCCATTTACACCCCAAGCTTCATACTAAATACCAAACATCATTTTCAACCAATACATCACACTGAACATGGTGTTTTCCCTCATTAAATCCTAAAATCCACTTCTATGTAATTTTTTAATTGTTGGGGACTTAATTGTAAAACTGCAATGATGTGTCACCATCCTATTGGTTTAAACCAAATGAAGAACCAACCCCTTCCTTTGACCGTTCAACCCTCTTCCTCTCTCCTCTTTTTGGATGTACACCATCTTTATGAGCAATCTAGGCCTTCCATTTTAAATGGGGCCATCATCACCACACAACACCCTCTCCATTATATATAAATATATCCTAAACCCCTCTTCCAATGCAAAGCCTATCCCAATGTGTGCAGCCGGCCCTAATCCCTAGGAGGTCAACATCAACCTCTTCCCCACATGCAAAAATTACCATCCCCATTAAATTTCTTTATCACCTCCACTGTCAAAACTCCAACTCAACCCTAAACCAAACCTCACCTTCTCCCCAAGCCGAACCCGTCGGAGAACTCGACCGGAGCAGCGCCTAAGACCCCGCTGTCCGCCCTCGACCGACCTCGTCATAGTTATCCTGCCAGACTACTCCAATAAACAACCCCTGACCCCCTCATCCCTTCCCCCCTGATTAGCCTCAACCCGATGCCTCCTTGCTCCCTGTACCAACGACAGCTCGCCTGAACGTCGACAGCAGCCTCGACGCCTGAACCGTCGAGCCGAGTCCTGCCACTCTACTTCTTGTTCATCTCAACCCGGCCAGCTCACTTTCCTGCCGGACCACCCTCGTCCATCTCCGTCGACTCCTCGATCGGACCCTCCATCATCCCGGCCCTTATCTCCTCTACCTCGTCGTTGCCTGCACTGAACGCCACCACTATCATCGGTCACCACCGTCGACCCATCAGCCCTCATCCTCCTCTCCCTGTTCTCTTCTCGAGCATCGAGCAGCCGACTACAAACACCCTTTACACCACCCAGCAACCACCGTATCTCCACTACCTTTCTCCGGCTATCCTCGGAGCCCGAGCAGCCTGCACAGCGACCTCTCTTCTCCTCCCTTTACGACCTCAACCTCCCTCTTCCCCGACGAGACAGGATCCCGATCCCCTCGACCACCACCTGAGCACCTCGCCGAGCCCCTCCACTCCGGCAGCCCTGCCTCCTCCTCTTCGATCATCACCGTCATCATCATAACCATATCCTGACCATGATCATCACCATTCACCATCGTTATTATCATCATTATTATCATCAACACCATCGCCAACGTCGTCGTCATCGTCATCATCAACACCATCGCCAACGTCGTTGTCATCGTCATCATCAACACCTTCGCCAATGTGGTCATCATCGTCGTCATCAACATCGTCGTCAACGTCGTCGTCATCGCCGATCTCGTGCACGTGCACGCCGAAGCCAAGGTGAGGAGCATTTCTCTTATGATTGTTGTGTACGCATACGTATGCGTATACGTATTTTGATGGGTATATATGTATAATTAGTATATATGTATGGTATATGTAATTTTATATGTTTTAATGTATTTTGGTATATATTTATTGTAATCACCCTGACTTTTCTAAAAAAATTAAAATAATTTTTTCTAATTTTTCTGTAATTTTCTGGAATTAAAACTAAGATATTTTATGATTAAAGGATTTTTAAATGATGTTAATTAATATTAAAATATTATGAAAATAATATTTTCTAGTGTAAAATAGAAAACTATACATAGGGTAATTTTTTGGGAATTTATTGGAATTCGGAAGCATTTTAAAAGTCCTAAAAACTAATGTATAATTAAATCTAATTAAACCATGACTGAACCCGGTTTATTCTTAAATAAACCAAACCAAACTGCTGTTAAACCCAACCTAACCAAACCCAGCCTTAACGGGTCGGGTCGGATCCGAATCGAACCCGACCTGGACCCAAAACCCTAACCGAAACCCAAATCCTAAACCTAGCCGACATCACTGTTCCGGCCCCCTTTAAAATTGCCTCAAACTCCTTGCTCCGCTGGAAAACCCTATCTCTCTCCTCTCTCCGCCGCCCGCAGCTCCGCCCCGGTCGTCCTAAGCCCTAGCCTGAACCCTAACCTTCCTTGTCTTCCTCCTCCCGACGTCCTCCACCCATCCCCGACTCGCAGTGCCCCGACCACCGTCCAGATCTCCTCCCCCGACCACCATCCGACTCATTGGTGGTTATCAGAAGATGGTGAGGGGATGGTCGGCTGTGGGGGTTCGAGTCGACGGTGGACGACCGGGAGGGATGGTGGCGAGGGGATGTTCTGGTCGGGCCCTAGCCCCAGACACGGCTGACACGGGACAGCAGCTCTCAGACCGGACACGGCAGACTCAGACCCGGACACAGCACAGTGACCCGAACATGGCAGAATCATCGTTCTACGGAGCCCTGTTCAGTTGTGACGTGTAGGCTGGGTAACCCCCTCGATGCCCGTGCAACCCGCTCGGTGCGTCGCGTCCTGTGGTGATCGCAAACCGCGATCCAAAAACAGGAAAACCAACGCCCTATTTCACCCGAAACTGAGTACGCCCCGCCAAACGGGACAACTTTGTCGTGCGCGGTCTTCACCGAAACGTGCACACCGTTGATACGGACGTGCGAGATTTCACAGAAGTTGATTTGGATGTGCGTGCACACCGGAATCAACGCGTATCCGCCGAGAATGCCCCGTATCTACCTATTTTGGAACACATTGTAACGTCATGTACACACGTCGGATCGAAATAAAACTTGTGCCATCAGACTCGTAGCAATACGCTGGTCCTGTTACCCAAGTTTGGTTCGATTCTGAGAACGTTGACAAAATCGCGTATCTTGTGCCCCGCGGCTCCACTTGACGGGCAATTTTGTGATCGGCTCATCGAAATCGAGTTCTGGAAGTTCCGTTGGGTTCGTATCATCGTTCCTGACTTGTTGACACTATGTTGGACGAATTTGGAGACCATTGGTTTTGACACATTTTTTGGTGCAAAGTGGCCCACAAGTGGACCCCGCTTTGACCAAAAACAGTAATTTTTGCCCCTGTTTCCAAATTGGACTCAAGGACAAGCATTTCTAGCTATTTGATATTTTCTGAGACTGTTGGTGATGTTTATTTCAGCTTTTGGAGGAGTACCCGCAGGATCCACTGATATAGGGACAATTGTTGGTATTCAAACCCCAAGCAAGTGTACCTTGCCAAAACTTGCAGTTCTTGTTACATATTTCTTAGATTTGTTTTATATGGTTGTTCATGGTTAACCTAGGATCGGGTGACTTACTTAGCGTCCGATTAATAGTCGGGTGCCAACACTGTACGTAGAGTTGTGTAACGTCACCTAGAGATGGACATTCATGACCCTTTACATTCTCGTACTTGTCTTATCAAGTACATCATAACCCAGGACACTTGACACTATTCATGAGACAGAATCTTCCTGAGATATTCATGGTAATTCTGTGTAGGTTGCAGGATTTGACATAGACATTATATTCATAGATATTATATGACTTGTTGCATTAGCTATGATCTTGCGTGACATGTACATGAGACGTTGTGGACATGATACATATGGTTACATTGGGTGGGGAGAGACACACAGGCTATAGGCTGTTTTATATATCTATCTACTACTATTATGAGGCTGTAGACTCTCTAGCAGACCTAGGAACATTACATGTTATTACTGCTACCGGCTCCACGACACAGAGCTTGTAGTGGCTTAGCCTGAGTACTAGTGATGCTCTTACTTGCATTTTATATATATGGTTACATACTTACCCTGTTTATTTAATTTACTATTGTACTGCATTTATTTTGGCTTGTATTGTCTTGTACCTTGCTATATCCCCTGAGGACCTCGATCCGGATTATGTCCCCAGGATTTGCGGACGAGATCTATCCCGAGGTATACGGGACAACAGCAGGAGCTGATACAAGCGCTGTACCGACACCCGAGGATGAGGTGTTAGCTAAAGATTTTTCCTGAGCATCTATGTTTCATGCTCAGAAGTTACTTTATTCAGACATTTATATTTTGGTCTGTTGAACCATTGTATCAGATTTTTATCGGGTTGTTCCCCGAAGCACTTTATTGAGACTGGTTGATGATTTACATTTCTTATTTCTGTGGATCATATTTTATCTTGTATGGATGAGATTAGTTGTGATATGTTGTAGTAGACCTTATTTTACAGCTTAAGTACGCCCTGATGGATCCATTAAATTGGGTTTGTCCATCAGTGTGTGCTGTTGGCCATTGCCACGTGTCTAGTCCCTCGGTATTTTGGGACTCGGGCGTGACATGGTTTTAGTGGTGGCCCATGCAGGTCTACGACTAAATCGTTCGGTTTCAACTTAGGGACAGAGCAAGCCTGCACTAAGGATAGGATAAGTTATAGGATCTCATCCATTGTTTGAACCATTTTTGAACTCTATATCAAACTCGAACTAATTACTCGATTTGCATCCTGTGTTGATTCCTCTGAGCGTTCTTATAGTTTATCTTTTGGTTGCAGAGTAATGGATCCAATGAACGGAGATGAGAATCCCTTGGATACGCCACACGATGCTGTGGTTACCTATGAAGACGGAGTGACACCAGTGAATAGAGGATAATCTTCTCAAAGCGATCAAGCCGGCCAGCCTTATTCAAGGTTCCGGCGTGATGATATCCCACCTCCACCATAGTTTACTCCACCGATGTCTGTCTTTCCACCAGGGCAAGCCATGGACGGGCAACAGATGTTTCAGATGATTTATGCAATGATGCAAGCCCATCAGCAGGTTCAACAAGAGGCCCAGCGTCATGAGGCAGAGTATTTGAGAACCAGCCTAGTATTTGCATTGGAGAAGGCAAACCCACCAGCTAGGCGACCAACGACGGGATCTATCACTGATTTTCGTCAGCTCAAGCCTCGTACCTTTTTTGGCAAGGAGGGGCCAACTGAAGTTTATGAGTGGCTCACGAACACCCAGCACCAGTTGGAAGCAGCTGAACTTCCGAGGGAGAAATGGATGACTGCTATCAGGATGCAGTTGACTGAAAATGCACATCATTGGTGGTTATCAGAAGAGAGGAGGCGCGGACAGGACCGAGTCACTTGGGAAGAGTTCTCCAGACTCTTCCAAGAGATGTATATCCCAGCAGTTGCACGGTCGAAACTCAGAGACAGGGTCAACCGCCTTATCCAAGGCAATATGACAGTGGAAGAATACAACGCAGAATTCATTCGTCTGAGTCGCTTCGCCCCAACCTTGATTCCGACAGAAGAAGAAAAAGCTGAGAAGTTCTTTGACGGACTGAAGTTCGAGCTCCAGAGGTTGATCGGATCTGTTGTACCTACATCGTACATCGACGTCCTTGCAACAACACGACGCATGGAGCGTGTCACTAGAAGGGAGTCAAATCTGAAGCGGCCAATCACATCAGCACCATCCAGGACATCACAGGGGGATTCTGCAAAATGATCCCAGAGGAGTATACCAGAGAGAGCAGCACACAGGGCCATATCTATTCCTACTTGTCACCACTGCAGCAAGGTAGGTCATATTGAGAGAGAGTGCAGACGCAAGTTGGGACTATGCCTGATTTGCGGATCGAACCAGCATCTATCAAAGGACCGCTCTGAACGCAGAGAGGGAGCACCGAGACTAGCTTTACCTACACCAAGGCCACCTTATCCAGCAGTGGGAGCACCACAGACAGGAGTTAGAGGAGTCAGACCACCAGCTCCAAGAGGATACCAGCAGAGACCACCATTGGCCCTACAGGCAGTACTATTTCAGCAGGCTCAGCAGCAGAGAGGTCCAGCTCAGCGACGAGGACAGGCATTTGCATTGGCTGTTGAGGAGGAAGCTACTGCAGGAGAGGTTATCGCAGGTACTATATTAGTAGCTTTATTACCAACTGTAGCTTTATTTGATTCTGGAGCATCGCATTCATTTATAACAGCTAGCTTTGTAGCCACCCATAGAGTAGCTACCGCACCCCTTCCGAAGACTAAGAGAATTCTTACGATAGGTGGAATTATCCCAGTTAGTGACGTCTGAAGATCTTGTTCGGTAGTAGTTTGTGAAAGAGAGATACGAGCTCAATTTTTGATCTTTTCTATGTCGGATTATGATGTTGTACTTGGTATGGACTGGTTAAGTCAGTACCATGTGACACTCGATTGTCGGCTTGGGAAGGTTATATTTAGGCCGCCTGGATATCCAGAGTTTGAGTTTCTTCGGGGAGCTGTAGAGCAAGAAGGTCAACCTACTCTTAGGGTACTATCTGTAGAAGGGGAGACAGGTTACCCAAGAGTCATATCAGAGTTTGTGGATGTATTTCCTGATAATCTTCCAGGTTTACTGCCTGATCGAGAAATAGAATTCATAATAGACTTAACTCCAGGAGCCGAGCCTATCACTTTATCAGTATATCGGCTAGCACCTTAGGAGTTAGTGGAGTTGAAGGAACAAGTTGATGATCTTTTGGAGAATGGTTTTATTCAGCCCAGTGTTTCACCTTGGCGAGCACCCATACTATTTGTACCGAAGAAGGATGGAACAGTACGGTTGTGCATTGACTTCTGGGCACTGAATGTTGTGACCATTAAGAACCGGTATCCCTTACCACGCATTGATGATCTATTCGATCAATTGAGTGGTGCTAGGGTATTCTCGAAGATTGACCTTAGATCCGGCTATCACCAGATTAAAGTAAGAAAGGAGGATATACCAAAGACAGCCTTCAAAACCAAGTATGGACATTATGAGTTCTTAGTAAAGCCATTTGGTTTAACCAACGTGCCAGCTGTGTTTATGAGTTTGATGAACAGAGTTTTTCATCAGTACTTGGACAAATTTATGGTTGTGTTCATTGATGATATTCTAGTATATTCCAAGAGCCACGAAGAGCATGAGGAGCATCTCAAAATTGTGCTAGAGACGTTGAGGCAGGACAAGTTATATGCCAAACTCAGTAAGTGTGAGTTTTGTATGGATAAAGTGCCTTTCTTGGAACATATCATCTCAGGAGAAGGACTTTCAGTTGATCCGGAGAAAGTTGCTGCACTAGAAACTTGGCCTACACCTACATCAGTTGCAGAAGTGAGAAGTTTTCTCGGACTCGCTGGATATTACCGGAGGTTTGTAGAAAAATTTTCAAGGATTGCGGAGCCTATGACGAAGTTGACACGTAAGGACCAGGAGTTTCATGGACAGAAGACTGCCAGAAGGCCTTTGAAGAATTGAAGAGGAGATTAATAACAGCACCTGTCTTGACACTTCCTTCAGGGTCAGGAGGTTTTGTTGTTTACAGTGATGCGTCAGGTAGTGGACTAGGATGTGTTTTTATGCAACATGGCAAAGTTATCGCTTATGCATCGAGACAGTTGAAGTTCTATGAGAAGTACTACCCAATGCACGATCTTGAGCTAGCAGCAGTTATATTTGCACTAAAGATTTAGAGGCACTATCTTTATGGGAGAAGGTAGACATCTTTACTGATAACAAGAGTCTAAAGTATGTATATACTCAGAAGGAGCTCAACATGAGACAAAGATGTTGGCTTGAATTGATTGTAGACTTTGATATAGATCTGCAGTATCACCCGGGAAGGGCGAATGTCGTAGCAGACGTACTCAGCAGGAAGCCCACGGCTTATTTCTTGACGATGCAGCTTGAGTTATTGAAAGATCTACAGGAGCTCCAGATAGATGTTGTTTTATCAGGACAGAGTGGCTTGCTGGCTAATCTCGAAGTTAAGTCGTCACTTGTGGAGAGGATTAAAGAGGCATTGCCCACTGATGCTAGATTTCAAAAACTTAAAGAGAGGACAGAAGCAGGCATGTAGACGGGACTTCGTATACATGAGGACGGAACATTAAGGTGTGAAAATCTCCTATATGTTCCAAATAGAGAACTAAGATAGGAGTTAATGACTGAAGCATATAGCTCTATATACTCTGTTCACCAAGGAGGAACCAAGATGTACCGAGATTTGAGGCAGTATTATTGGTGGCATGGAATGAAGAAGGAGATTGAACGATTTATGGCAAAATATTTAGTCTGCCAACAAGTAAAGGCCGAGCACCAAAGGACTACGGGTATGTTGCAGCCGCTTCCTATACCAGAATGGAAGTGTGAACATATCACTATAGATTTTGTCACCGGATTTCCAAAAAGCCCTAGTGGTAAAGATTCAGTATGGGTTATCGTGGATCGACTCACTAAATTGGCACACTTCTTGCCATATAGGGTTGGACAGTCCACAGAGGTACTAGCCGACATGTATATACGACAAATCGTAAGATTACATGGAGTGCCGGTTAGTATTGTGTCGGATCAAGATTCAAGATTTATATCTCATTTTTGGCGAAGCATGCAAGAGAGTCTTGGCACCAGACTCAAATTCAGCACAGCTTACCATCCACAGACAGATGGTCAATCGGAGCGCACAATTCAGATCTTGGAGGATTTGATGTGATCGTGTATGCTAGACTTTGGAGGATCTTGGGAAGATCATTTGCACTTGGTGGAGTTCTCTTACAACAACAGTTATCAGGCCAGCATCCAAATGGCACCATTCGAGGCATTGTACGGTAGAAAGTGCAGATCATCGATATGATGGAGTGACGTTGGTGAGTGTCAAATACTGGGCCCAGAGTTGGTAATGTAGATAGTGGAGAAGGTAAAATAAATTCAGAATCATCTTCGTGCAGCTCAGGATGGACAGAAGCATTAGGCTGATACACACAGACGTCCCCTAGAGTTCAAAGAAGGAGAGCACATATTCTTGAGGATTTTGCCCACTCGAGGTACTATTAGATTTGGGAGCAGAGACAAGTTGAGCCCAAGGTACATTGGGCCTTTTGATATTTTGTAGCGCATTGGTGAGGTGGCATATCGTCTTGCATTACCTTTATCCTTAGAGGGAGTGCATGACGTATTCCATGTCTCACAGCTAAGAAGGTACATGACCGACCCAAATCACGTAGTCGATCATTCAGAGATCGCAGTGGGCCCTAGCCTTAGATATGAAGAACAACCAGTTGGCATACTCGACATCAGTGAGAAAATACTGCAAGGACAGACAATTAGACTGGTTCGTGTAGCTTGGAAACATCACTCTCCTGGCGAATTAACTTGGGAACGAGAGGATATTATGCGCCAGCATTATCCTCACTTATTCGCGGATGCAAGTATAACCTAAGCATTCTTATAATTCCCATAGTTCTTTCCTTTAGTAGTTTATTCTTTGATTGCGAGGACGCAATCCTCTTAAGGGGTGTAGATTATAATTACCATGATTTTTCTAAAATTTTAAGATAATTTTTCCCAATTTTTTTGTAATTTTCTAGAATTAAAACTAAGGTATTTTATGATTAAAGGATTTTTAAATGATGTTAATTAATATTAAAATATTATGAAAATAATATTTTTTGGTGTAAAATGGAAAACTAAACATAGGGTAATTTTTCGAGAATTTATTGGACTCCGGAAGCATTTTTAAAGCCCTAAAAACTAATGTATAATTTAATCTAATTAAATCTTGACTGAACCCGGTTTATTCTTAAATAAACCAAACCAAACCGCTGTTAAACCCAACCGAACCAAACCCAGCCTTAACGGGTCGGGTCGGATCCGAATCGAACCCGACCTGGACCCGAAACCCTAACGAAAACCCTAATCCTAAACCTAGCCGACATCACTGTTCCGGCCCCCTTTAAAATTGCCTCGAACTCCTCGCTCCACCGGAAAACCCTATCTCTCCCCTCTCTCCGCCGCCCGCAGCTCCGCCCCGGTCGTCCTAAGCCCTAGCCTGAACCGTAACCTCCCTCGTCTTCCTTCTCTCGACGTCCTCCACCCGTCCCCGACTCACAGCGCCCCGACCACCGTCTAGATCTCCTCCCCCGACCACCGACCAGAACATCCCCTCGCCACCATCCCTCCCGGTCATCCACCGCCGACTCGAACCCCCACAGCCGACCATCCCCTCACCATCTTCGCCCTGAGCCCTGCCATAGCCCAGCCCAGCACCACTACCATCACCACCTCTCCCCGCAGCACCCTCGAGCCCGACCCTCCACCACCGCAGCAGCCTATCTCCTCTTCGCCTGAGCCGCCCGCAGCCCCAGCCCAGACCTGGTCGACCCCCGTAGCATGCCAACCTCGCCGCCTCAACCCAGCGCAGCCCTAGCCCCGGACACAGCTGACATGGGACAGTAGCTCTTAGACCGAACACGGCAGACTCAGACCCGGACACAGCACAGTGACCCGGATACGACAAAATCATCGTTATACGGAGCCCTGTTCAAGTAATCCGTTCTCTCTTCTCGTTGCTCCATTTTCAATTTCGTCAATTATGATGCGTAGGCTGTGTAACCCCCTCGATGCTCGTACAACCCGCTCGGTGCATCGCGTCCTGTGGTGATCGCAAACCGCGATCCAAAAAGAAAAAAACCAACGCCCTGTTTTACCCGGAACTGAGTACGCCCTGCCAAACGGAACGACTTGGTCGCACACGGTCTTTACCAAAACGTTTGTGCCGTTGATACGGACGTGCAGGATTTCGCAAAAGTTGATTTGGATGTGCGTGAACACCGGAATCAACGCGTATCCTCAGACAACGCCCCGTATCCGCCTGTTCCGAAACATATCGTAACTTCGTGTACACACGTCGGATCGAAACAAAACTTGTGCCATCGGACTCGTAGCAATATGCTGGTCCTGTGACCCAAGTTTGGTTCGATTCTGAGAACGTTGACAAAATCGCGTATCGTGGGCCCCGTGGCTCCACTTGACGGGCGATTTTATGATCGTCTCATCGGAATCCAGTTTTGGAAATTCCGTTGGGTTCATATCATCGTTCCTGACTTGTTGACACTAAGTTAGACAAATTTGGAGACCATTGGTTCTGACACATTTTTTGGAGCAAAGCGGCCCACATGTAGACCCCGCTTTGACTAGAAACTGTCATTTTTGCCCCTATGTCCAAATTGGACTCAAGGAAATACGTTTCTATCTATTTGATATTTTCTGAGACTGTTGGTGATATTTATTTTAGCTTTTACAGGAGTACCTGTAGGATCCACTAATACAGGGACAACTATTGGTATTCAAATCCCAAGCAAGTGCACCTTGCCAAAACTTGCAGTTCTTGTTACATATTTCTTAGATTTATTTTATATGGTTGTTCATGCTTAACCTAGGACCGTGTGACTTACTTAGCGTCCGATTAATAGTCGGGTGCCAACACTGTACGCAGAGTTGTGTAACATCACCTAGAGATGGACATTCGTGACCCTTTACATTCTCGTACTTGTCTTATCAAGTATACCATAACCCAGGACACTTGATACTATTCATGAGACAGAATCTTCCTGAGATATTCATGGTGATTTTGTGTAGGTTACAGGATTTGACATAGACATTATATTGATAGATATTATATGACTTGTTGCATTATCTATGATCTTGGGTGACATGTACATGAGACGTTATGGACATGAGACGTGTGGTTACATTGGGTGGGAAGAGACACATAGGCTACAGGCTATTTTATATATCTATCTACTACTATTGTGAGGCTGTAGACTCTCTAGTAGAGCTAGGCACATTACATGTTATTACTGCTACCGGCTCCACGACACAGAGCTTGTAGTGGCTCAGCCTGAGTACTAGTGATGCTCTCACTTGCATTTCACATAGATGGTTACATACTTACCCTGTTTATTTTATTTACTATTATACTGCATTTATTTTGGCTTGTATTATCTTGTTCCTTGCTATGTCCACTGAGGACCTGGATCCGGATTATGTCCTCAGAATTTGCAGACGAGATCTATCCCGAGGTATACGGGACAGTAGCAGGAGCTGATACAGGAGATGTATCGACACCCGAGGATGAGGTGTTAGTTGAAGACTTTTCCTGAGCATCTATGTTTAATGCTCAGTAGTTACTTTATTCAGACATTTATATTTTGGTCTGTTGAACCATTGTATCAGATTTTTATCGGGTTGTTCCCCGAAGCACTTTGTTAAGACTGGTTGATGATTTACATTTCTTATTTCTGTGGATCATATTTTATCCTGTATGGATGAGATCAGTTGTGACATGTCGTAGTAGACCTTATTTTACAGCTTAAGTCCGCCCTGATGGATCCATTAAATTGGGTTTGTTCATCAGTGTGTGCCTGTTGGCCATTGCCACGTGTCTAGTCCCTCGGTATTTTGGGACTGGGCGTGACATATATACATATATATATATATATATATGGTATATCTCTAAATTAGTATATATATATATGTATATGTATTGTATATGTCTCCCGAGTATATGTTAATATATATATATATAGTATAAATTCAACTAGTTTATATACAATATATATATTGCATATGTAATTAATTAGTGTATATATATATTATTAGTATTAATGTATATGTTAGTTAATAATATATATTATATATATGTACTAGGTGACCCGAGTGTTAATTACGGATACCCCGTATTGACCATGTAACAGGTTAGTAAACTGCCATATGTACTCTAACGTATTGGCAAGACCCATATTATTTTGACTGTCTGTTTTGCACAACATTTGCAGACGCGACACCCGTACAATTTGATGCACACTTGACCCTAGTTGACTAGTGTCATACCTAGCGTAGCCCTGAGTTCAATGTATTTATAATTGTATGTTAGTGTAATGTCTGATGAAAGACTATATTATATGATGTCTATAGGATTGTTGGTTGTTCAGACAAGACTTCAAAATCAGGTTATTAGTATTGCCAGCAGTAGGACCCACAGGCGAGTATATTCTCGGATAGTTTTCATTATATTGATTATCTCTATAATTCTAGTTGCATAGCATACTTGATTCTGACACTGTTGTTTACACGAGTTGGCATCATCTAGACCTGTCATGAGGAGTTGTGATTGGAATCCATCGTGCTAGCTGGGGAAAACGGGGAAATATTAGTAGCTTATGTGATCATACCCAACTCTACATGCATCATAGCTCACCCACAGCTCACGTCGGTACAGCCTGTCCATTACATGCCTCATAGACTGTTACATGTGATTAGCCTCACTATTGCTCGTATCATAGCTATCCGGATGGTTAGCCTAACCTTACATGAATCATAGCTAATCTTATGTAACAAGCCTGATCAGTCCCAAGCCGATCACATGATATGCTGATGTTTCACACACTTAGCTAGATGTTCTTGACATGTATCTCTAGTATTTTGATCTAGCATTTCTTATGTTCTAGTCATGATTCTAGCATTCACATATATAGTTCATTGTTATAGCGTGCACTTGTATTTCTATTTATTGCTAGATGTACATTGATGATGACATATGCCAGTATTCTATTTATTATAGTATTTCTTTATTCCAGTATTCCTTATTGCCAGTATTCCTATATGTCTTGTATTTTTTTAACTGTGTTATAGTTTTGTCAATATATGTAGAACTGCTATTAGTGCTTCTACTTTGTTCCATCCTGACTGGAAATATTTTTCCAGACTGTGACATAGAGGACTTGTTTCCAGCATACTTGGTGATTGAATGTTATTGATTGCAGGTTAGACTATTTATTATTGTTTAGACTTGTCTTGTATTTTATTTGTTTTCTTTGATATCTCATCGTTCTTTAGTTTATGTGATTGAGTATTACATACTATATTGTGATATTTGTGTCTCATTATGGAGTTGGATATTCGTGAGAGATTGATTAGATAGTATCATGACCTAGACAGCATTCTACCGCAATTCTGCGGCATAGACTGGACGTACCCACGCACTCGTGCACCTATACCGGGTGCGGGTCGTGACACATTTTTAGTGGCGGCCCATGCAGGTCAGACTTCGCAAGTTGTGCGATATCGTGGTAGTGCGACGTCTTAGTTGTACTACTGCGTGCCTGCGATAGGATATAGGACATAGAATACTAGGATGAGAGAGGATACTCAATCACAAACTCTTGAGAGATTCCTGGGATGACCCTTGAGAATCTTATTATAATTTCAAATTTAAATCTTTTCCCCTTGTTTTCGTCCGTTCTCACTTGTTATTGAATTTGATTCTTGTTCATCAGTTGTAAAATTAATTCTTGGTATCATTGTTAAGTTTGATTTTATATCGAGATAAATTTTACAGACTCAAATTTATGGTATCATCTGATGACATATGTTGATGAGGACAGTGAGAAAGGTAAAACGTCTACTTTGGTTATGGAGCCTAGAGTTTATCGCAGCCATATTAGCTGTCGTGGCAAAAACTTAGGAACCCAATCTTGGATGTACATATTTAGTTATAAAATTTAGAGTTTCTCGCAACCATACCGGTTGGTGTGGCGAGGATCCTAGACAACATGATTATAGAGTTGCATACCTTAGTTATGGAACCTATCGTTTATCGCAGCTATGCCTACTGGCGTGGCGAGGATTCTGAGTGTCATGATTTTGGACAGACGTGTATGAGTACCAAGTTGTATCTTAAATTGGTTCTTAAAGTATCATCTCAATAATTATCTACTTTTGTTATTATGGGACTTTGTTCCATTATTTCCTTTACTAGCAGTACAAATACCTTCAGTCCTTAATCGAGTTCCTTTTTGAGCTTCTTTTCTTTGAGGATTCCTTGTTAGTATGATAATTAGTGACTTATAATTATGTCTGTGTCTTGTATTAGTGTTGAATGAGTGTGACTTTTGAGTTTGTAAGTGTTTCTTGGTTGAACAAGTGAGCAGTAAGCATTAATCTAGAGATACCCATAACATAGTACCTTGTAGCAATAGTTCTATGATAGGTGTTATTATAGTTAGTATTGGTACTATAAGTAGAAGGAGAGTAAGAGTATCAGTAATGCTTCCAAGAGTAAGTATCAGAATCAGCATGCCAGTCCTGGATAGTCATAATTTATGTAATTGGATGATCTATGTAAACAATTAAGTATCGATGAAATTATATTAAAAATTAATAGAGCATGATGTTCAATTTGATGATTGATTACTTGGGTGTGTCAAGAGTAAAGAAATGTATATGCATAAAGGGTATTAATGAGTGTGCCATGGGTTAAAAAATATCAAGATTGGTAATAAAAGTTATGAAGTGTATTACAGATTAGTGTAACAGTCTCTAAAAGATTTAAGAGAAGATACGTATACATAAATCGAGATATGGAACCATATGCCGCCCTTGAGAGTGAAGTAAAACTGGTGTATTATAAAAGGTGCAAGTGATCATGAGTTCTAGTAAGTGTGATGAGGTAATCTAATGATGAAGTTAGTGTTACCATGCCAAGAGTACTAATGTTTCTATATTAAGGATTAGTCAAGAATGATGCTAATAATAATAAGTACTTCGTGTGATGATAATTAGATTGGTGTATCAATTAATATAGATAGAAAATCATTGGAGAAAATAAATCCTCAAAATTTAACTTCTTGAACAATTGAAGAATCGGGCAGTAAAATTTCAGTACTAGTTGCGGGCTTCGAGAAATGGGTCATATTAGCTCAAGAGTATTGAGAATGAAAAGTTTTAATCACTGTCCAAATATCTTTATAGCTTTGGACTATGTTTTATTGAATTGAAGTTGAATCCTCAAAAATTTTAATAACAGTAAAATCTCAACTTGAGGAGTTGAGATTTTATGTTATTAAAATTTTTGAGGATTCAAATTCAATTCAATAAACATAGTCAAAGCTATAAAGATATTTGGAAGTGATTAAAATTTTATTTCAATATTTGAGTATTTGACTTTTGAGGAAAGTATATACATTTATTTTAAATTGTTCAAGAAGTTAAATTTTGAGGATTTATTTTGAGGAAAATTTTTATGGTGGGTAAGAAATGTATACCAGTATGTAAGTGGATAAAGTGCATGTGTAAGGATCTGTTGGCTTGAGCATGCTTGAGATGGCACTGCAAACTAACTTGGGTGTCCATCTAGAGTTGTATTAGAATGAGTAGTGCTTAGTATTGTGTGTTGCACTTGGTGTGCACTTGAGTGATAAGAACAACTAGTATAAACAATTACAGTAGGTAAGAGAGTAAGCAGTGGGTGTGCTTGTAGTAGAAACTGTGGTACCTAAAGTGATAGAGGTATCAAACTTTGGATGCATCATTAAACCTATGGTTATATTAGCAGGTTCTGTTCTTTCCTTCTGTTCCTTTTCCGTCTTTTGATTGATTGATTGATTCCTTAGTACCGTAGCTTGTATCAATGATCTTATTGCTAGAATGTAGTTAGTAGTACACTTCGACAGAGACTGTAATACCATGACAAAAGAGACCATGACCATGTATATTTTCTCTAGATTCTATGTTGTATGACTGTAGGTAGAATTTTTTTAGACCTTGATTGTCGCGGGTTTAACCGTAGTGAAGAATTGATAAAGAGGTTATGACTTGACAGAGAGAGACAAGGTGCCTTAAATTTTGAGGATAAACATTAATTTAAATAAAGAGTTGAGAACTTGATATGGCAGAATTGACGATATTTGTTAAATCATTAATTTTTATGAAGATTATGATATGATTGAATTTGTCATTAAAATTCAAGAAAATTAAGCAGATTATCATTATATTTATTTGATTGCAAGATATAAAATTAAAATTTTACATTTTAAATGTTGTATTTGAAGATTTCATAAGTATTACATTATTTGAGTATTGTGTGGAAAAAGAATCGAGGATTAAGATCACTAATGGATTAGTATTTGAATTCAAAATTTTGGGATGAGATTTTTAAATTTTATAAATATACATTGATTGGATTTAAAATTAGATGATTGGATATTAAGTTTTGTATTTAGTGATTAACTTAAAATTTTGGAGGAGATTGTGATAAAAATGGTATATGATTTTAAACTTGAAGATTTTCAGGAATATGATATTTATAGAATTTAGAAAGTTTCGTGAAATTGCAAAATGGATTTACTTCATGATGTGATTTAATGAATTTAAATTTGATGGAGAATAATATAAATAAATAGATAAATACAACTATGGAGGATTTTAAATTTCGAGGACGAAATTCCTTTAAGGAGGGTAGACTTGTCACCCCCACATTTCAGATTAGGGGTATTTTTGTCTTTTCATAATTAATGTGTAAATAATTGCATGATAAATAATTATATTTAAATTGCTGTGATTTATTTGATTGTTGCGCCTTACCGTTGCTTCGATATTTGGAGCGCTACCCTAGCTTTTGCCTTCCAACAAATTTTATACCCTTGTCCTAGACGTGCCAGACTGTTATTTTGATCTTTGTGTGACTCATAACTATGTCTTGTTGTGCTTCATTTTAGACGCACAACATTCGTCGCAAACGACTATATATAACTCTATATAAATCCAAGTTGTATCCTTGTGTGTTCCAATCGAAATTGGAGACACAATCTTGACCCATTTTGAGCAACCCAATTTAGGCTAATATTCTATTCTTAGTCTACTTTATTGATGACACTTGTGTCTCACTTAATTTTAGCCCCTTGTACTTCCAATTAATTTTAGAACACTTATTGCATTAATTTTAATTAAATTGATGTAAGGACCCAACTTGACCCAAAACTAAGACCCAACACCAAACCAAACCCCCATTTACACCCTCAAACTTCATACTAAATACCAAATATCCTTTTCAACTAATACATCACACCAAACATGGTGTTTTCCCTCATTAAATCCCAAAATCCACTTTTGTGCAATTTTCTAATTGTTGGGGACTTAATTGCAAAAATGCAATGATGTGTCACCATCCTATTGGTTTAAACCAAATAAAGAACCAACCCCCTTCCTTTGACCGTTCAACCCTCTTCCTCTCTCCTCTTTTTGGATGTACACCATCTTCATGAGCAATCTAGGCCTTCCATTTTAAATGGAGCCATCATCACCACACAACACCCTCTCCATTATATATAAATATATCCTAAACCCCTCTTCCAATGCAAACCCTATCCCAATGTGTGCAGCCGGCCCTAATCCCTAGGAGGTCAACATCAACCTCTTCCCTACACGCAAAAACCACCATCCCCATTAAATTTCTTCACCTCCACCATCAAAGCTCCAACTCAACCCGAAACCAAACCTCACCTTCTCTCCAAGCCGAACCCGACGGAGAACTTGACCGGAGCAGCGCTTGAGACCCCGATGTCCGCCCTCGACCAATCTCGTCATGGCTATCCTGCCGGCCTCCTCCAATACACAGCGCCTGACCCGCTTGTCCCCGACCCCTCGATTAGCCTCAACGCGACGCCTTCTTGCACCCTGCACCGATGACAGCTCGCCTGATCATCGACAGCAGCAGCCTCGATGCCTGAACCGTAGAGCCGAGTCTGGCCACTCCCCTTCCTGGTCATCTCAACCCGGCCTTCTCACTTTCCCGCCGGACCACCCTCGTCCATCCCCGTCGACTCCTCGACCAGACCCTCCATCATCCCGGCCCTTATCTCCTCCACCTCGTCGTTGCCTGTACTGAACGCCACCACTGTCACTGGTCACCACCGTCAACCCATCAGCCGTCATCCTTGTCTCCTTATTCTCTTCCCGAGCGTGGAGCAGCCGACTACAACCACCCTTTACCCCGGCCAGCAACTACCGTATCTCCACCACCTTTCTTCGGCCATCCCCGGAGCCCGAGCAGCCTGCACAGCTACCTCTCTTCTTCTCCCTTCACGACCGCAACCTTCCTCTTCCCCGACTCGACAAATCTCGATCCCTTCGACCACCACCAGGGTACCTCGCCGAGCCCCTCCACTCCGGCAACCCTGCCTCCTCCTCTTCGATCATCACTATTAGCATCATAACCACCTCCTTACCATGATCATCACCATTCACCATCGTCATCGTCGTCATTATTATCATCAATACCATCACAAACATCATCATCAACACCATCGCCAACGTCGTCGTCATCGTCGTCATCAACATCATCGCCAACGTCGTCGTCATCGCCGATCTCGTGCACGTGCACGCCGAAGCCAAGGTGAGGAGCATTTCTCTTGTGATTGTTGTGTACGCATACGTATGCGTATACGTATTTTGATGGGTATATATGTATAATTAGTATATATGTATGGTATATGTAATAGTATATGTTTTAATGTATGTTGGAACCGTATCGCAAGCGTATTTTATCAGTCTGGGCTGACCAATGCCCCGACGGTGTTCATGAACCTGATGAACAAGGTATTTTATCAGTACCTGGATCAGTTTATTGTAGTCTTCATTGATGATATTCTGATATATTCGAAGACCCCAGAGGAGCATGAGCAGCACTTGAGGATAGTTCTGGAGACTCTCAGGAAGGAGAAGCTGTACGACAAGTTATCAAAGTATTAGTTCTTCCTTGATAAGGTTGAATTTCTCATGCATGTTATTATAGGAGATGGAATCTCAGTAAACCCAAAGAAGATTTCAGCAGTTGAATCGTGGTCTACCCTGAGTTCAATAGCAGAGTTCAGGAGTTTTCTTGGATTGGCGGGTTACTATCGGAGGTTTGTTCAGGACTTTTCTAGACTTGCAGAGCCGATGACTAGACTAACCAGGAAGGACGTAGAGTTTGTCTGGATTGAGGATTGTCAGTCAACATTTGAGGAGCTGGAGAGGAGGTTGACTACAGCTCCAATCTTGACATATCCATCAAGAGCAAAAGGATTTTCCATTTACAGTGATGCATCAGGAAAGGGTTTGGGTTGTGTGTTGCTGCAGCACGGGAAGGTGATTGCCTATATTTCCAGGCAATTACGCTCACATAAGAAGAACTACCCTACCCATGACTTGGAGCTAGCAGCAGTTATCTTTGCTCTCAAATTATGGAAATACTACTTGTATGGAGAGAGAGAGTGAAGATCTTCACAGACCATAATAGCTTGAAGAATGTGTTTACACAAAAAGAGTTCAACATGAGGCAGCGACGATGGTTGGAGCTGATAAAAGACTTCGACATTTCTTTAAAGTACCATATAGGGAAGGCTAACGTAGTCATGGATGCCTTGAGTAGGTATCCCATGGCTATATGCTTGACAAAAAATAGATATTTATTGGCAGATCTTGACAGTTTGGTTATTGAGGTACTAGCTCCTGGAGTCGCAGCATAAATATGGGGACTTCATATATAATCAGAGCTGATGGACCGGGTCAGAGCCGGACAGTATGAGGATGAGTCTCTGAGGAGCATCAGAGCACAGGTACAGATGGGGCTAGCAGAGGACTTTATCATCGCAGATGATGGATCATTGCGACACGGTACCAGATATGTGTACCGAAAGAAGCATTGTGTGTAGAGATTCTGCAGGAGACACATCGGTCTCAGTACTCTATGCATCCAGGTACCAACAAGATGTATAAAGACATAAGAGAGCATGTATGGTGGCATGGTATGATGCGGGAGGTAGCTAGCTTCTTATACAGATGCTTAGTTTGCCAGCAGGTACAGGCGGAGAGATAGAGGCCAGGTGGATTGCTTTAACCTTTACCCATTCCGGAGTGGAAATAGGATCATGTGACCATGGATTTTGTATCGAGACTTCTGCGTTCTCTAGGAGGTAAAGATGCAATTTGGGTCATCATGGACAGGTTAACCAAATTAGCCCACTTTCTGCCATTTAAAGTGGGTACATCTACGAAGAAGCTCGCGGAGATGTATGTGCGCCAGATTATCAAATTGTAAGATGTTCCATTGAGCATACTCTCGGATCGGGATAGTCGTATCACGTCCCACTTCTGGAGGAGTTTGCAGGTTAGCTTGGGCACTCAGCTCATGTTCAGTATCGCATATCACCCTCTGACTGACGGACAGTCGGAGAGGACTATTCAGACTCTCGAGGATATACTACGAACATGTGTTTTGGATCTTGGAGGTTCTTGGGAGTATCACCTTCACTTGGTAGAGTTTTTATACAGCAATAGCTACTAAAACAGCATCGAGATGTCACCGTTTGAGGTATTGTATGGACGGAGATGCCGTACTCCGTTATCCTGGGATGATATTGGAGACAGAGCTTTATTGGGGCCAGAGATGGTAGTGGATGTAGCCGAAAAGTTAAAGCTTATCAGGGATAGACTTCGAGTGGCCTAAGACAGGCAGCGGCATTGGGCTGATAGCCACCAGAGACCTTTGAAGTTTGAGGTATAGCTTTTGTTTTATTTTGCTTGTGTTTGATTATTTGTTTTGTTATAGTGCTAAGGTTATGTTTCGTACTACGTTGGCGGTCTGGTTATCTTGAGGATTTCTCCGACACGTGGCACAATTCTTTCTTACATTATATTATTTGCTTTTGGTAGTTAGTTTCTTCCTTAATTTTGAGGACGAAATTTTTCTAAGGTGGGTAGGATTGTCACCCTCGTATTTTTATTTAAGGGTAGTTTAGTAATTGAAATGGGTAATTTATTTTTAGAATTGATTGTATTTAAATATTATGCATGCATGATTAATTATTGTTGTATTATTTAATTATTATTAGTTGTAGATTTATTTTAGACTTGCGTAGTGGACCTAACATATTTAATTAGATGCATGAACCAATATTTTAGATAAGTTTAGATTGAGCCCATGAATTAGGCCCTTGAATTAGGCCCATGGATTAGGAGGTTGTATTAATTAGTGAAACCATTAGACTAGAACCTTCCCTCCCTAATTAATTTATTCATGAGAGGCCCAAGGGGTAATTAGGACATTTCATACTTGCTTGGGGAGAGGGTTAGGGCCGGCCAAAGAGGGAGGAGAGAGAGTGCCTCTCTTATTTTATTTCTATTCTATTTATATCTAGTTTTTCCCCTCGTTCCAATTTCCTTCATTTTCCTCATTAATTTTCCACCAATTTCCTCATAATTTCATTCTCTAATTCTTCATTGGAGGCTTCTACATCAAGGATCTATAAGAAGAAAGCAAGGATCAAGAAAGAGGAGGCCAAGATCTTCAAGGAGAGGAGCTACATTCCATTTGGGGACTTTTTATTGGAAATCCATGTCCCAATAGGTACATTTCAGTTTTTTCCCTTTTAATAAGTTCTAAATCTAAAATTTAACCATGAGAAACTAACCCACATGAATAGGCTACCCATAGGAATTGTTTTTAGGTTCATAGGAGACCTACGGTGGAAGTTATGTGCATTTTGGTATCAATTTTGGGGGAATTTCGAGATTGACACATGTGGTATTTGTCAATTGGTCGAATAGATCAAATTAACATATGATTGCTTGTTTGTGACTAGTGTCGTATCCACAATTGGGTACGTGTAGGCCGTATCTCGTTAATTTGACGAAACGGGTTAATTTTGGGGGTTTTCCTCCTACTCGAGGACTTGTGCATATCATATTGTGACACAGACACGTAGTTGATCCAATTACTATACGTATTATTAATATTTAGTATATTAGACTTGCTCGTGTCCTCTGGGATGTGTTTGGTTGTGTGTTGGAACCGTATCGCAAGCGTATCATCGAATGAGTGTGATACGGGTGCGGTGCACTCCACGTGTTTGGTATTTTGCTCTTAATTCTATACGTACATGTGTGTGTATATATATATATATATATATATATATATAAACACACTCATATACATAATCACACACACACAAAGATACTTAATCATATACACACTCATATACATATATATATATATATATATATATATATATATTTATATATATATATATATATATATAGAGAGAGAGAGAGAGAGAGAGAGAGAGAGATGAGTATATTAATAGAGTGTATATATATGTGTATATATAGTTTAACATAGAAATGGATGTATATATTGGTATCTATGTATATATGTATATGTGCATTTGTGTGTGTGTTGTGTGTTTGTGAGAGAGAGAGTGCAGTCAGTGACAGGGAGAGGGAGAGCAGCCTTGCACAGCAACAATGGGTGACTCTTTGCAGCCTCAAGACATTCAGTTCAACAAGGGGCTCGGGCTGAGGAGCATAGTAGTATCAGCATTGCAACAGTGCTTGTGCAGCAAGGCATGGAGCATTTCAACTAGGTGCACTGTGTGTGCATAGCAACTCGTGCAAGGGGAAACCCAGTATCAGTTCTGCATCACAGAACAACAAGAGAAGAGCCACAGCATCCGCATTGTATGTGCCACACCTTGAGCACAGCAAGGCTCATGATAGAGGCAGCAGGGAGCTCGGGCATGGATCAGTGCAACAGTGCACTGGGCTTTAGCTCTGCAGCAAGAACAGAGTAGTGCTCTGCACAACAAAGTAGCTAACTGAAGCACCAGCTCGGGCATGGAACTGCAGATAGCAGTGCAGTCCTCAACACCAGTTTGCAGCAGTGAAGTTCAGGTAAGCAGTCAGCAGGTCCAGCAGCAACTATATGCAACCTCGGGCAGTAGCCAATACAGGGAGCACAGTGCTTGTGCAATGCACAAAGGCTTGGGCAAACTGAACAATATATGCAGCATCAGTTTCAGCAAGGCTCAGTGCACAGTATCAAGGTATCAGGTATTTGGTTCAGTTATGTTTTGGGTATCAGTGTGGTTCAGTCAGGTATCTGTGTATCAGTTAGTAGGTTAGTTTAGTATCAAGGATAGCTATTAATTTGTTATATATGCTATATATATATATATATATATATATATATATATATATATATATATATATATGGATTGGGTAATAGCTAGTTAGTATCTATGTATATATATATATATATATATATATATATATATATATATATATATGTTAGTATGTTAGTAAATAGTTAGCTACATATATAAATATATATTTGTATTAGTTGATATTGTATGGTAGTTAGTAGGTATGTATTATATTGATATCTATTGTAGTAATTAGTATATGTTAGCATATAGTTGATTGGGTATTAGCTATGTAGAGGTTTTGGATTACCATAGGATATAAAGGTAATACCAAGGTATTGGGTCGATACCCAAGGTATTGTGTTTGGATATCGAGATAGGTGCGATACGTATTGGTACAGGGCCAAAGTATCATATTTTAATTGATTTATTATTGCATTATAATTATTGACTTGTATATATATATCTAAAATACTATTTTTATATATAAAAACTGGCGTATCATAGGATAAGACTTTTTCAGTGTTTCATAGTATCATACGTTAGCTTGCATAGCTTAATTTCATAGTGCTTTGACTTAGTATCTTAGTATTAGACTCTTGAAATCTAGATTTAATCGATTTGACCTAGAAATACGTTTATGACTTAGAATTGCATCATATTAACTTATTTTCATTTTTGAACCTTATATTGATGCAATATATCATATATAGGTCTATGTGACACCAACTTGGACATCGATAGACACACCTTGCTCGGGACTTCAGACGAGTACATTTCTCTGATAGTTTTTAATTCATAATAGTGTATATATTCATGTTCTAGAATTGTATACTTGATTCTGACAGAGTAATTTTACGGAATTATGCTACATGGATCCCGTCAGGAGATGTTATCCCCTATCATGTTCAGCGGGTACTCGTGTACATGTATTTTATCGTGTACATTGGGTATTGATTTATATTTCGTATTCAGACACTACTCGTGTTCAGTGTTCTTATTCGTGTACACCCACTGCTCGTGTTTAGTGGTTATTATATACGTGTACACCCACTGCTCGTGTTTAGTGGTCATATTCGTGTTTGTAGCGTGTCGTGATTGGATCCATTGGTATTAGTTGGGGATGGGAGAGTAGGAGTTGATTATGTGATCAAAGCCCCATTGTTACATCGTGTACATTCTGGTTACATACCTCACTTGTAATCGTCTTACCTTATCATGTTCACCCATACCGATCACATAATGAACTCGTATTCTGAGGCACATTAGCTAGATTGCAATTACTTTATCATATTATTGATATTCATATTGTTGTTTTGTATTCTCGTACATTACCTGTATATCTATTGTTCATTCATTCATATGCTAGTCATCTTGTATTTTATTTCTATTATCTGTTTTATATGCTCGATTATGTTATTGAAACTGCTTTCAGAAGTATATACTTTGCTCCAATGCTGACTGGATATATTTTCCCAGATGACTGGCTTATAGAGCAGTATCCCATATTCTATGAGCCGCAGGACGGCGTACTTATAGAGGATACTCCTATAAACCTGGAGGACTAAGTTGTAGAGCCCAAGGAGGTATAGTTATTTGTGTTGGCTTGTATTAGACTATTATATTGTTGAGATTCTTAGTTTGTATTATTATTTTATATTATGGATTGTATCTTATTCTTTCCTTCGCTATTCCATTCGTGTATTATCTTTCTTAGTTTGTTTTGTGATTGAGATTAGTCATACTTGTGAGATACCATATTGTTCCTCCGTTTGGAGTTGAGATAATTGATAAGTACCATATTATATTGTTGAGATATTAGATAGTTAAAAATGACCCAGACATCGTTCTACCACCGATGCTGCGGCATAGGCTGGGCGTAACCACGTACTCGTGCCCGAATATTTGGGTACGGGTCGTGACAACTTGTATAGCTTATAAAGGAATATATTGACGTCTTCGCCGGGATATACGAGGATATGCCATACGCAAGCTCAATATCTTTCCTAATACCAAACCGGTAAAGCAACAACAGCGATGGTTCTGCCCTGATAGCATACGTCTTCGTTCGAGAGGAACAACATCCTGACTTGGTTGCCAATGTGGTCCCAGTCATGAAGAAAAATAGGAAAATTGAGTCTGTATAGATTATCAAAATCTAAATTATGCTTTCCTAAAAGACGAATTCCCTCTCCCTATTAAGGATGTCATGATTGACAATACCTGCATCTTTGAGCGTATATCATTCATGGACAAATTTTCGGGGTATAATCAGATCAAGATGTTCCCCGAGGACGAAAAGCATACATCATTTTGGACACCGTTGGGAGTTTATTGCTACTAGGTAATGCCTTTTGTCTTAAAGAATGTAAGGGTAATATACTAATAGGCTATGAGTGTAATCTTCTATAAACATTTGTGGAAGACGATGGAATGTTATGTGGATGATATTGCAGTCAAGAGTCATCTCAAAGATGATCACCTCCAAGACTTAAAGACGGTGTTTGACTTAATGCGCCAACACCAGCTCAAGATGAATCCAACCAACTCTTTTCTGGGAGTCTCCATTGGTAAATTCCTTAGATTCGTTATAACTTCCAAGGGCATCCATATTGACCCGGACAAAGTTAAAACTATCCTCGAAATATGGCCTCCGTACTGTTTTCTTGAACAAAAGTTTATACAAAACTTTGTGTTACAAACTATTAAAAGAAAAGAAGTATAAAAGATCTTAAACAAGAATCTAAGTCCAATGAATCTGGGGAAGTATATTTATGGAGATCTAATCTGTGGTCAATTTCTTTACTCCTTTGACTACTTGACACAAGGAAAAGATGTTGGGATACTTGGACGATTTGGAGAATATGACAATGAGAAAGCTTGGCTATATGAGCACGAAAAGCTTTTATTCTTCATCTCCTCTGTCAGTCCTGGCCCCTGCCCAATGGATATGTTGATCCAAATATTTATAGTGTTTTGTAAAAAAAAAAAAGGTTACCCATATGCACACATACGCATGAGCAATATGCATTATGTTTGTTGTTGTTCGCGTACATTTGGAAGGCATAGAGCCCATGTTCTGGATTAATGAGTGTACAAATTACTAATGATTTGACATGTAGCTTCCTCTGTGAGGAAGGCTCAGGTCTTGGAGGCAGTTATCTGTACTCGATCCACGATAAACATGGCACAAAGGACACATCATCATATACGTTCATTGGAAATTGTTGGTATAGGCTTATTGTTGGGTGATCTGAACTTGGTAGCCATGTTGGATTACTTTATTGAAAATTCAGATTCAATGGCGCACTAGCATATTCTGACTGTATAATGAATATTGGCGTACTCGGCGAGATAACATTAGTGGCATACTCTTGCTAAGTTAAACTGCTAATATTGGCATAATCAGTGAGAGGCAACTTTATTGGCTTGCTGTTAAAGCATCAATGTTAGCGTATTCAATAAGAGATAGCAACAATGGCATACTCTATCTGAAGTAGCACTATTGGTGTACTATAGAAGAGAAGTAATGGTGGCATACTCGAACCAAAATAATAAGCTTTGGTAGCTAAACGACAACCTGGGTTGGTATGCCAATGATCTTCTTGTAACCTCCGATTTCCAAATTTCTGAAATAATTCGACTTTTTATTTTTATATCAAGATTATATAGCATATTTTCTCCTTAAAATTTGTAGTATTAGATTTTTGAGCAATGTTTGATTTTAGAAGGTGATTTAAAATCTTTTATAAAAATCATTTTCCTAAATGTCGATTTATTATAAAATAAATAAATAAATAATGATGTAAATATAATACTATAGCTTCGAATATTTATTGGCTTGAAATCATGAAATTATTTTGTTTAATAACTAGTTGATAAAATATAATGAATTTTATATTTATTGGGATAGTAAATAAATAAATTTTGTACTTTCTAAGATTTTGCAATATGGGTTTAATTAGTAGCTAATTTGGAATCAGTTAGCTTTGGAAGCCTCTTAAAATATTTTCTAAAATTATAATATTTTTTCTATTAAATTTTCAAGTTTACCGTCTCCCATTCACACCCTCATTTTTCCCACATGAAAAACTCATTTATATATTATCTGGGCCATTCATTATTTGGGCCAATCCTCACCTTTCATCCCACACCCTCTCTTCCTATTTAAGTCTCATCACCATTCCCAAGAAACCCTAGCTAGCCCTCACAATTTTCCACAAGCCATCAAGCCATCACCATTTTTGTGTGCTCGTGTCCGTGTGTCCAGCATTACCGTGTCAGCCGTGTTGGCCTCGGGTCCGACCCCGGGTGTCCCATCGTATCTATTCATTTCCTGTGCCCGGTTACAATATTACAACCAGATTTTTCGTGTCCGACACACCCGGACACATCCACATCCTCCACTGTACAACATCAACCCCGTGTCCAACAACCGGACACGTCCACCCCCAAATACTAGTACAGCAAACCATCGCGTCCAGCCCGGACACGATCCAAACCGACATGATTCACAAATCCAAACCCTAACCTAGGTCCCGCCGCCGCCGGCGACTGAGACTTCCTCCTCGAACCGAGCATCGCCGCCGCCTCGACCTTGCATCACCCATCAGCCGCTGTCCTCACCGGAGCCGACGTCGTCGCCACCGTCCTGTGCTGCTCTGGCTTGGATCCACCGCCGAGCTTCGACTACAGCAGATCTCGACCGCCGCCTCGGACCTCCTCAGATCCGTCGAGCAGATCCGCCGCCTCAGATCCGGAGCTTCGCCGCCGCTCTCGAGTTCCACCGCCGCCGCCTCGGATCCGTCGACCACCGCCGAGTTCGACAGCTGCCGCCTCGAGCCAAGCTTCGCCGACCCCGGCGAGACCCCACCGCGCAGACGCCGGAGAAAAACCCCCAGGTGAGCTTTCCCTCTTTCTCCTTCTTCGATTCACTGGAATGGGTGAGTATGTAATTAGTTAACTTATATTAGGTTAGTTTATAATTAGTTTATAATTAGTATATAATTAGTTTATTAATTACATATAATTAGTTTATTAATTATATATAATTAGATTAATTAGTTAATTATTCTTAATCAGTAGTTAATTAATCAATTAGTTTATATGTAATTAGTTTAGTAATTTCCTGTAATTAGTTTAGTAATTAAATATAATTGGTTTAGTAATTTTTATGTAATTAGTTTATTTTTATGTAATAAATATAAGGCTTTTGACTATGTAAAAATAATAATTTCTGGTTTATATTATTAATTAAGGAATAGTTTCAATAATAAAATTTGTTCATTTGGGCTGGTAACCGAATTTACTATAGACATAAAAAAAATATATTGGTTTTTACGTAAATTCTAAATTGTATAAATAAACTTTTAAATTGTAGTTATATTCAAAAGAAAGTTGTAACAATTATTGCTCAAAATAAATTCGAAATGATTTTCATTAAATTAAGGTGTTACCTTAATTACAAACAAACGACCATTTCTCCTATTAGCTCGGTATCCTTGTCTCGATTTTCGTGCCGAACTCCGATCTTGAACTTTTTTATATAGTTTCTAGCTATTTGGACTGCTCCGGACCCATTGGAACTAACTGCTATTTCATTTGGGATCACCTTGAGGAGAGTGGCATTATATACATTCTTCGATTAGTTATATATATATAAAATGTTTGATTGATACATATATACAAATATGTATTTTGGTATAAAAATATATATTTATATACATCTATTAGTGTATATACACACATACGTATTTTGTACAATTACTAAGAGACACTTATATATATATATTATATACGTTTTGATTGGTATAGTATAATATGTATATGTGTATTCCTTTAATATATATATGTAGGTATTTTGGTATAAAATATATAATGTTTAGTATATGTATATATTTTGTATATATATATGTACTTAATATATTTTCAAATATGTATAATTAGTATAAGTGTGTACATATATATCTTGTACATACAATTAAGGTATTGTATTTGTATTTAATGTGATGTACCAGTATTAGTATATATTTTAATAATAACATTGACAATATACATATATATATATTTTAAAATGTATTTTAGTATATGTATGAGTATACATATATAATGTTCAACTAGTATAAATCAAATATGTATTTAAAAGATATATATATATATATATATTGTAAATACATTTAAATTGGTGCATGTATATATATTGTAAGTATTAATGATAATTAATAATATGTGTATTTATATACGTATCCCTACTAGATGACCCTAGTTGACTAGTGCCATACCTGGCAGAGCCCTGAGTTCATGTATTTGTGATGTGTTAGTGTAGCACCTGATGCAAATGTTGTATTTGATATATTTTTAGGACTGTTGGTTCCTCCAGACGATACTCTGGGACAGGACATTGACATTACCAGCTAAGGACCCAAGGCGAGTACATTCTCTGATTAGTTTCTAATTTATGATATCTTCTATGTTCACTGTATCTAGTGTTAATATCCATGTTCTTGACACATTGGTTACACGGATTGGTATACACGGATCTCGTCATGAGATGTTATTCCTTATTCATGGTGTAGCTTGTACAAGACTTGTTTTCCTTGTTATCTTGTGCATGTACAGACACTGATTCCCGGGGAGACTTGCTACCTTCCTGGGGAATCCCGTGCCATAGCGTACCATGATTAGATCTACTATACCAGTCGGGGGTGGAGAGTATTTTAGTGTAGATATGTGATCATACCCAACTTTCCATGCATCATAGCTCACCCCACATCTCACGTCGGGTGCGGCCTGACCATCTCCATGCTTCATAGCTGTTACGTGTGATTAGCCTGACCTCTACATGCATCATAGCTAACCAACGGTTAGCCTGACCTTCATGAATCATAGCTAATCACATGTAACCAGCCTGATCAAGTTCCCAAGCCGATCACATGTTAAAGCTAGTACTCACACACTTAGTCATAGGTTTCTTGCTCATGGACATATTGTTTCTTTTCCTGCAGTTACTTACAGTATTTTTCCAGTATTTCTTCATTGTACATTTCTCGTACCTGTACATGCATCTGGTATATTTCCATCTAGAACTGCTATATAGTTTATGTTATTTATATAGAACTGCTATTTAGAGATGTACTTTGCTCCTTCCTGACTGGAAAATATTTTTTCAGACTATGACCTTAGTAGACTGGTTTCTGACACACTTGGGGATTAGAAGTTAATGATTGCAGGTATGATTATGTTGTCATTAGACTTGTGTTGTATTCTTTTATTTCTTCAAATTCCTATCGTGCTGTAGCTGGGATTGAGTAAGTTGTTAATATTTTTATAGTATTATCCGAGTCTCCTTATGGAGTTGGATACTAGCGTGAGATTGTTTAGATAGTACTCGACCTAGACAGCGTTCTACCGCCGATGCTGCGGCGTAGGCTGGACGTACCCACGCACACGTGCCCTAAACCGGGTGCGGGTCGTGACACATTTTTAGTGGTGGCCCATGCAGGTCAGACTTCGCTAGTTGTGTGATGTCGTAGTAGTACGACGTCATAGTTGTACTACTGCGTACCTGCTACAGAATATAGGACATAGGATACTAGGATGAGAGAGGATACTCAATCACAAATTATTTGAGAGATTCCTGGGACGACCCTTGAGAATCTCATTATAAATTCCAATTTAATCCTTCCCCTTGTTCCCGTCTGCTCTCGCTTGTTGTTATTGAACTTGATCCTTATTGATCAGTTATTAAATTAAAATCTTGGTATCATTGTTGAGTTTGATTCTTGTTGACCAGTTGTTAAATTTAATTCTTGGTATCGTTGTTGAATTAATTTTATATCGAGATGAATTTTACGGGCTAAAATTTTACGGTATCATCTGATGACATATGTTGATGAGGACAGTGAGAAAGGTAAAACGTCTACTTTGGTTATGGACCCTAGAGTTTATCGCAACCATATTAGCTGTGGTGACGAGAACGTAGGAACCTGACTTGGATGTACATACTATAGTTATGAAACTTAGAGTCTCTCGCAGCCATACCGGTTGGCGTGGCAAAGATTCTAAATGACATGATTATAGAGTTGCATACCTTAGTTACGAAACCTATCGTTTATCGCATCTATGCTTACTGGCGTGGCGAGGATTCTGAGTGTCGTGATTTCAGACAGACGTGTATGATTATCAGGTTGTATCTTAAATTGGTTCTTAAAGTATCATCTCAAGACTTATCTATTTCTGTTATTCCAAGACTTTATTCCATCGTCCTTTTGGTTGCTAGCAGTAGAAACACCTTCAGTCCTCAATCCAGTTCCTTTGAGCTTTTATTCTTTAAGGATTCTTTGTTAAGTATGATAATTAGTGACTTGTAATTATGGCTGTGTCTTGAGTGTTAGTATTGGTTGAGTGTTGTTAGTGAGTTATAAGTGTTTCCTAGTTAGACATGTAAGCAGTAGGCTTTAATCTAGAGTTAGCCCTTAGCATAGTACCTTGTAACAATGGTTCTAGGATAAGTGTCATTTGAGACTAAGAGTAGAAGGAGAGCATAGAGTATCAGTGATAGTTCTCAGAGTTAGTATCAGAGCCAATATACCCGTCCTGGATAATCATGATTATGTAATTGAGTGATCTATGTAAACAATTAGGTATCAAGGAATTGTGTTAAGGATTGATGGAGCATAACGTTCAATCTGATGATTGATATCGGGCGTATTAAAGGTAAAGAAATTTATATGCATGAGGAGTTATAATGAGGTGTCATGAGTAGAGAAATATCAGAATCGGTAATGAAGATGGTGAAGCGTATCACAGATTAGTGTAACAGGCTATGAAAGGTAAAAGGGAAATATCTATACAACCATCGAGATGAAGAACCATATACATGCCCATGAGAGTAAAGAAACATGAGTGTTATAGTAGATACATGTAATCATGAGTTATAATGAGCTTGATGAGATGATCCATTAATGAAGCTAGTGATATAATACCAAGAGTGCTAACGATTCTATATCGAGGGTTAGTCGAGGATGACGTTAATAACAGTAAGCACTCTGTATGATGATAATTAGATGATATATCAGTTGACATAAATTGAAAATTATGGAAGAAAATACATGTGATGATAACTTTGATCATTGGAGGTAATGGTGCAAGTGATTCAGGCAGTACAATTTTAGTACACAGTTACAGACACTATATGCATTGAGTGCACCTTGAGTATCAGAGACCGTGAGCACTGATATGTATATTTATGGATATATAAATTAAAAAGTGGAAATAAAATTTTATTTTAAGAATTATTGAGGAGTTGAGATTATGTCATTAAAATTTTTTGAGGATTTCAAATATTGATTCAATAAACATGGTTAAGGCTACAAAGATTTTTGGAGTGATTAAATTTTATTTCGATGTTGAGTATCTGATTTTGAGGAAGTATATACAATCTATTTTAAGTTGATCGAGAAGTTAAACCTTGACGATTATTTTGAGGATTAATTTTATGGTAGATGAGAGATATAAATATTAATATATGAGTAGATGATATACATGTGTAAGGATCTGGTGACTTGAGCATGATTGAGATGGCACCGCAGACTGACTTGGGTGTCCATCTAAATTTGTATTGGAAAGAGCAGTATTTAGTATGGTGTTGCACTTGACGTATATTTGAGTGATAAGAATGACTAGTATGAACAATTGTAGTAGGAACGGGAACTGACAGAGGGTATGGTACTAAAGAGATAGAGGTATCAACTTGGATGCATTATTGAATTATGGTTATATTCGAGATTCTTGGCATCAGATTTTGGCATTAATAGACAGGTGTGTGCAATATAGATATATTCATGGATCTTGTGGATTAAATGATTAGTTGAGATGGGTACCAGTGTACAGGAACAGTAATTAGTTAGTGAATGTGCTAGAGTTAAGTGTTTGTTAGAGATAGTAGATACTACAAGTAATGTTAGCAGGTTCTTTCTTTCCCTCCTAATGATTCCTTCTTCCGTCTTTCGATTGATTGAATTTCCTAGTACTGTAGTTCGTATTCATAATTTTCTTGTTAGGATATAACTAGTAGTACACTTTAACAGAGACTGAAATAACATGACAAAAGATACATGACCTATATATTTTCTTAGAATTGCATGGCTGTAGGTAGAGTTTTCTTAAACCATGACCATTGGGTTTTGACTATAGCAAAGATCTGTGACGAGGTTATGACTGACAAAAAGAGACAAGAGGATTAAATTTGTGGATGAGCATTAAATTAAATAAAGAATTTAGGGGTTGTTCTAACGGAGTTGATGGATCATTAATTTTATGAAAATCGAGGTATGATTGAAATTCGAGGACAAACATTAACTTAAAGGAAGAATTAAGAAATTCACAGAGCCAAAATTTGAGAATTTATTAATTTTAAGGAGGTCTTGGTATGATTGAATTGATTATTAAAAATTTGAGAAATTTGAGAGATTATCATTTTATCTAATTGATTGCAAGATAGAAATTTTATATATTATGAATGTTGCATTGAAGATTCTGGAAGCATCGCATCGTTGAGTATTTGAGGAAAAAGAAAATCAGGAAATAAAATCGTAAATGGAATAGTGTCGAATTCAATTCTTGGGATGAGGAGTTAGATTGGAATAAGCATCAATTGAATTGAGTTAGAGGAGTAAGATGATTGATGAGTGTTTAAAATTTAAATTGGGATATAGATTTTTTAAGTTTTATAAATATACATTGATTGGATTTCAATTGGAGGATTGGATATTAAATCCTTGGGTATTTAGATGCGAACTTAAAATTTTTGGAGGAGATTATGATAAAAATTTGAATTTGATTTTAAAACTGGAAGATTTTCAGGAATATGATGTTATAAATTTTGAAAGGTTGGGAATAACAACATGGAATTACTTCAGGATTATTTGGTTTGAAGTTTAAATTTTGATAGAAATAATATGATGAGTAAAGGCAATTATTGAGGATCTTAAATTTCGAGGACAAAATTTTTCTAAGGTGGGTAGACTTGTAACCTCCGATTTCCAAATTTCTGAAATAATTAGACTTTTTATTTTTATATCAAGATTATATAGCATATTTTCTCCTTGAAATTTGTAGTATTAGATTTTTGAGCAATGTTTGATTTTAGAAGGTGATTTAAAATCTTTTATAAAAATCATTTTCCTAAATGTCGATTTATTATAAAATAAATAAATAAATAATGATGTAAATATAATACTATAGCTTCGAATATTTATTGGCTTGAAATCATGAAATTATTTTGTTTAATAAAATTTTTGAAGGACTAGTTGATAAAATATAATAAATTTTATATTTATTGGGATAGTAAATAAATAAATTTCGTACTTTCTAAGATTTTGCAATATGGGTTTAATTAGTAGCTAATTTGGAATCAGTTAGCCTTGGAAGCCTCTTAAAATATTTTCTAAAATTATAATATTTTTTCTATTAAATTTTCAAGTTTACCGTCTCCCATTCACACCCTCATTTTTTCCACATGAAAAACTCATTTATATATTATCTGGGCCATTCATTATTTGGGTCAATCCTCACCTTTCATCCCACACCCTCTCTTCCTATTTAAGTCTCATCACCATTCCCAAGAAACCCTAGCTTGCCCTCACAATTTTCCACAAGCCATCAAGCCATCACCATTTTTGTGTGCTCGTGTCCGTGTGTCCAACATTACCGTGTCAGCCGTGTTGGTCTCGGGTCCGACCCCGGGTGTCCCATCGTATCCATTCATTTCCTGTGCCCGGTTACAATATTACAACCAGATTTTTCGTGTCCGACACACCCGGACACATCCACATCCTCCACTGTACAACATCAACCCCGTGTCCAACAACCGGACACGTCCACCCCCAAATACCAGTACAGCAAACCATCGCGTCCAGCCCGGACACGATCCAAACCGACATGATTCACAAATCCAAACCGTAACCTAGGTCCCGCCGCCGCCGGCGACTGAGACTTCCTCCTCGAACCGAGCACCGCCGTCGCCTCGACCTTGCATCACCCATCAGCCGCTGTCCTCACCGGAGCCGACATCGTCGCCACCGTCCTGTGCTGCTCTGGCTTGGATCCACCGCCGAGCTTCGACTACAGCAGATCTCGACCGCCGCCTCGGACCTCCTCAGATCCGTCGAGCAGATCCGCCGCCTCAGATCCGGAGCTTCGCCGCCGCTCTCGAGTTCCACCGCCGCCGTCTCGGATCCGTCGACCACCGCCGAGTTCGACAGCTGCCGCCTCGAGCCAAGCTTCGCCGACCCCGACGAGACCCCACCGCGCAGACGCCGGAGAAAAACCCCCAGGTGAGCTTTCCCTCTTTCCCCTTCTTCGATTCACTGGAATGGGTGAGTATGTAATTAGTTAACTTATATTAGGTTAGTTTATAATTAGTTTATAATTAGTATATAATTAGTTTATTAATTACATATAATTAGTTTATTAATTATATATAATTAGATTAATTAGTTAATTATTCTTAATCAGTAGTTAATTAATCAATTAGTTTATATGTAATTAGTTTAGTAATTTCCTGTAATTAGTTTAGTAATTAAATATAATTGGTTTAGTAATTTTTATGTAATTAGTTTATTTTTATGTAATAAATATAAGGGTTTTGACTATGTAAAAATAATAATTTCTGGTTTATATTATTAATTAAGGAATAGTTTCAATAATAAAATTTGTTCATTTGGGCTGGTAACCGAATTTACTATAGACATAAAAAAAATATATTGGTTTTTACGTAAATTCTAAATTGTATAAATAAACTTTTAAATTGTAGTTATATTCAAAAGAAAGTTGTAACAATTATTGCTAAAAATAAATTCGAAATGATTTTCATTAAATTAAGGTGTTACCTTAATTACAAACAAACGACCATTTCTCCTATTAGCTCGGTATCCTTGTCTCGATTTTCGTGCCGAACTCCGATCTTGAACTTTTTTATATAGTTTCTAGCTATTTGGACTGCTCCGGACCCATTGGAACTAACTGCTATTTCATTTGGGATCACCTTGAGGAGAGTGGCATTATATACATTCTTCGATTAGTTATATATATATAAAATGTTTGATTGATACATATATATAAATATGTATTTTGGTATAAAAATATATATTTATATACATCTATTAGTGTATATACACACATACGTATTTTGTACAATTACTAAGAGACACTTATATATATATATTATATACGTTTTGATTGGTATAGTATAATATGTATATGTGTATTCCTTTAATATATATATGTAGGTATTTTGGTATAAAATATATAATGTTTAGTATATGTATATATTTTGTATATATATATGTACTTAATATATTTTCAAATATGTATAATTAGTATAAGTGTGTACATATATATCTTGTACATACAATTAAGGTATTGTATTTGTATTTAATGTGATGTACCAGTATTAGTATATATTTTAATAATAACATTGACAATATACATATATATATATTTTAAAATGTATTTTAGTATATGTATGAGTATACATATATAATGTTCAATTAGTATAAATCAAATATGTATTTAAAAGATATATATATATATATATATATTGTAAATACATTTAAATTGGTGCATGTATATATATTGTAAGTATTAATGATAATTAATAATATGTGTATTTATATACGTATCCCTACTAGATGACCCTAGTTGACTAGTGCCATACCTGGCAGAGCCCTGAGTTCATGTATTTGTGATGTGTTAGTGTAGCACCTGATGCAAATGTTGTATTTGATATATTTTTAGGACTGTTGGTTCCTCCAGACGATACTCTGGGACAGGACATTAACATTACCAGCTAAGGACCCAAGGCGAGTACATTCTCTGATTAGTTTCTAATTTATGATATCTCCTATGTTCACTGTATCTAGTGTAAATATCCATATTCTTGACACATTGGTTACACGGATTGGTATACACGGATCTCGTCATGAGATGTTATTCCTTATTCATGGTGTAGCTTGTATAAGACTTGTTTTCCTTGTTATCTTGTCACAACCCGCACCCGGTTATTCGGGCACGAGTGCGTGGGCACGTCCAGCCTACGCCGCAGAATCGGCGGTAGTACGCTGTCTAGGTCAAAACCACACTTAACTAAACTAGCTCATCCACAAATAATATAAGCAAGATAATAATGAGAATGGAAACTTAAGATTGCAATTGAAATAATTGTGACAACAGCTTCAAATGTTTAGTACAGAAATTCAGAATGAAATCGGGGACAAACCCGATTAATAAGACAAGAAATAGGAATAAAGATAGCTAATGCTAACTACTCTGCAGGAGTAGTCTCCTGGGTGGGAACCGGCTCTGCAACTGTATCACCTGCTGGCTCATAGGGTCCGTAATAGGTAGGGGCAAGGTTCTCATCATCGCCTAAACAACGTATCCAGTCAGGAAAGGAGCAAAGTACACAGTGCACAACAAGATTAAGCTAAATATGTATGACAATTAAACTGAGTATCATATTGAGAAATTGCATAAAGGAAACATCAACATCTCAGAGTTTAATGCTATAAACAGGAATATGAGTAAGCAGGAAATAAAGTGAAACAGAAAATGAAACTACAACAGTCAGTAAGAACTATAACAAGACTAGGACTATCTGTGTGAACTTGTGTTTGTTTTAGAATACATAGTTGGCATATAGGGGTTTATAAGGCTAATCTGGCCGTCATAGACGGCTATTAAACAATACAATCGAGATCTGGCTGATGGACAGTCGTGTACCAACAGCTATTAAACAATACATGGGGAAGGGTAAACTACATGCCTCCTAGTATTCTCCCACCCGATATGTAAACAAGACATGAACTCCAATATTCAAGACATGAAATACAGTACTTTAATACTACGTGAAATCAGCAAGGGTACTAGTAGAGCAGGGAATTAATTATCACAATATAAAGATTAACTTGAAGTGCAGGTACTTGCCTGTTGTTTGGATCCGATTAATGTTCTAGGGGAAGTTTCCACAGATGAGTCCAAAAGCTGAAATAGACATTACCATCACTCTCAGAAGATGTCAAATAGCTAGAAACGCCTGTCCTTGGGTCCAATTTGGAGACAAGGGCAAAAACGGCAGTTTCGGGCCAAAACGGGGTCCGCCGGTGGGCCCGCTTTGCACCGAAAAACGTGTCCGGGTCAACGGTCTCCAAATTCACCAAACTTAGTGTCAACAGGTCAGGAACGCTGATACGAACCCAACGGAACTTCCAGATTTGGATTCCGATGAGCCGAACACAAAATCGCCCGTCGAGCGGGGCCTGTGGGGCCCACGACACGCGATTTCGTCAACGTTCTCAGAATCGAACCAAACTTGACCCACAGGACCAGCGTATCGCTACGAGTCTGATGGCGCAAGTTTCGTCTCGATCCGACGAGTGTGTACGAAGTTAGGGCGAATTGCCGAAAAGGCGGATACGGAGCGATGTCCGCGGATACGCGTTGATTCCGGTGTGCACGCACACCCGAATCAGCTTCCGTGAAATCTCACACGTCCGTATCGACGCTGCGCACGTATCTGTGAAGACCGCACGCGACCAAGTCGTCCCGTTTGGCGGGTCGTACTCGGTTCCGGGGTGAAACAGGGTCTGGTTTTTCCTGTTTTTGGATCGCGGTGTGCGATCACCACAGGACGCGGTGCCCCGAACAGTTTGTCCGGACACCGAGAGGGTCATACAGGCTTCACAACGCAATTTGCGGAATTGAAAACGGAGATACAGGGTGCAAGATACGAGTACCTGAACCTGCTCTGAAAATCCAGAAAATGCCGTGTCCGTGTCGTGTCCTGTCCGACACGACACGAAGGAAAGCTAGGGTTAGGGTTTCTGGTTTTCCGACGGCGGAGGGCGGCCGGAGAGCCGTCGGCAAGGGCGGCGGACTGCTCGCCGAGAGGTGGCGCGGCGTCCCCGTGGAGGCGGCGGCGCGGGGGCGGCCCAGGGCGGCGCCGCGGCTGCTGTGGCTGTCCCCGCTGCTGCTGTTTGCTGCTGCAGCTGTCGGGGAGGCCGCCGGAGGGGCGGGGACGGCGGGGCGACGCGCTGAGCGCGGTGAGGCAGTCGGCGAGGAGAGGGACGGCGCGGCGAGGAGGGAGAGGGGAAGACGGTGGCCGGAGAGGGGAAATTAGGGTTTGGGAGAAGGGAAGAAGAAGGAGCTTAAATAGGAAGGGGAGAGGGGGCTCGAGGCGTTGCGTGGCCGCGGAGGGGGCGGGGAGCGGGCCGGAACGGCCGGCGCTGCTCGCGGAGGCCGGAGCGGCGAGAATTCCGGCAGCCGGGTCGTGGGGAGGGGTGAGGGAGAACGGGTCGCACGGGTCGGGTTCGGGTCTGGCAGACCCGACCCGATCCGCTAGGCCGTGGGCCGGGCTGGGATAGGCGGGTTGGGCTGGGCCCTGATGGGCTGGGCTGGGCCGGGAAATAAAAGGAAAAATAGTAATAATAATAATAATAATAATAATAATAATAATAATAATAATTAATAAAATTAGTTTTTAGGCTTTTAAAAATAGGTCTGAGGCCCAAAAAAATCCAGAAAAATTGCCCTAAGTCCAGTTTTCCATTTTACACCCAAAAATGTTATTTTCATGATATTTTAATATTATTTATTGCCAATTAAAAATCGTTTATTAATTACAAGCCTTGATTTTAATTACAGAAAATTCACAGAAAATTCCAGAAAATTGGGAAAAATCCAAGATTTAAAAATTTGGAAATTCAGGGGGTTTACAACCTACCCAACTTACAAAATTTCGTCCTCGAAATTTAAATTATAGCAGGGTTCTCTCTGTCCAATCTCACTTGATTGCGGTCGCTACCCAACTTAGAATTCTACCCATATCCTCTAAGGCTGTACAACTAGTAAAGCTAGGTCCCAACTTAATAAATCATGGTATTGAATCTTTTAAGTCTGCAACAAAAAAAACACATCACCTAGGGTATTGCCTTAGTCATAAAGGGTTATCATCTAGCACTACAAATCAAACCTACACAGGATTTTGTCTTTCCGGAGTAAGGGAAGACGAGGATCAATAATAAGAGTTTAAGGACGAGGTGGTAGAACAGAGGTATAGGGATCAAGGCGTTTAAAGAATTCTAATGGGGATGGTCAGGCGGTTATGGATTGAGATTCCATTCTGGTAATTATTTATTCGCATGCTCATATTAGCACGGTTAGGTAACTGATACGATATGCTCGGACATGTTTAGGGGCAAGTATACTAGTCACTATATCTCTCAATCCACGTAAAGTAGTCGTGCGAAGTGCGAATCAAAATGCACTAAGGTTGATCAGACCGTAGTACACTGATTCTGAGTAGACACTTGTATTAGTGGGGTTGATCAGGCCTCAATAATACATGTGTCATGAACAAGCCCGATAAAGAGTAAGCTTGCAAAACTAGGCTATAAAATAGCAGCATAAGTCAAGTTCAGCAAAATTAAGTGCGCTAGATGATGATGAAAAGGAGGTACAAATTATTTAAATCCACAAAACAGCACATAGTAAGCATAATAGCAACCTCTAAAATCTTCTATAGTTATCAAATTTAAAAGCATACTAGGTTATTTAGCAAGTTCAAATTTACTAGGTTGGGGCTGAGGTCACGAACCAATAGGCATGAGCTAAACAATACTAGGAAAGGTATCTACGAATCACTTACGCGCATTAGCTGCTTCCAGAGTTTGCGCGTTCTCCACGGTCATCACGTAAGCTTGTCCGCGTCTTGGAGTAGCGGGACAGTCCCTCACTTGATGTTCTGTTGAGCCACAATATAGGCAGGCACCGAGTCTCTTCCTACAAACTTGCCAAGTGTGGCCCGGTCTTCGGCAAAAGTTACAAGTAGCAGTTGGTTGGTTCTGTCCTTGAGCCTGGTGTTGGGGTGCTGGAGCTCGAGGGAGAGGACGCTGCGTTTGCTGCGGGGATCTCTGCTGTTGTTGTTGTTGAAAAAGGCGTTTGTTGGGTCCCGAATTTCCGGTATCTCTTTCTCGCTTTAGCTTATGCCCCATGTCTCTCAAAACGCCTTGTGCCACGTTCAAGATTTCCTCATAGGTGCGAGCTCGGCTGGTGGTGACAGCAAGGCGAATATCCGGAGACAGCCCCTTCTTGAATCTACGGGCTCTGTCTTCCGGGGTACGAACCATGTACTCCGCAAAGTGGCTTAACCTGCTAAATTCAGCAGTATATTCATCAACAGACATGTTACCTTGTTCCAGTCTCTCGAATTGGCTTTCGAGAGCTTCCCGAGCCACTTCGGGGTAGAATTTCTCCTTGAATAGTCTCTTGAAGTCCTCCCAGGTGAGGTCAGGAGCAGATAGTTGGGGTTCATCTCTGAACCAGGTTCGAGCTATATCGAACAGTTGCAGGCTTGCGGACTCCACTTTGAGATCATCGGGAACCCGAGCAGTCTTCAGGAGTCTCTCGACATTCTCTATCCACTCATCAGCGTAGAGAATGCCCTCAGTTCCGTAGAACTCCAGAGGCCTAAGGTTCTTGAAGTCTTTGGCACTTCCTGGCCTCTTGAGTGGCGACTCCTGGGACTTAATAGCGTCTGAGAGACTGGTCCGCAGAAGTGCAGTCTGTTCCTTCTGAGATTCCACCAATCCCTGGAACACTCCAAGTAGTTGTGCCCCATCTAGAGTAACTGCCGGAACAGATGGAGGCGGCGGGAGTGCAAGAGTCTCGGGCACATTCTGCTCAGCTGGTTCTGATGTGCCTCCTACTGTGTTCCTTGTCTGGACCATTCTGAAAGATTAAGGGGATAGGAGAATCAGAATAGAATACTTGGAAATCAAAGGCGATAGGGAAATTGAGCAGAAATGATATCAAGAATTGAAATGAAGATCCTATTCTGTGAATGAGCTTTATCCTAAATTCCTCAATCTTGTTGCAGGCCTGTTCGGTCCCTAAGTTGAAACCGAACAATTTAGTCGTTTGACCTGCATGGGCCACCACAAAAACGTGTCACGACCCGCACCCGGTTATTCGGGCACGAGTGCGTGGGCACGTCCAGCCTACGCCGCAGAATCGGCGGTAGTACGCTGTCTAGGTCAAAACCACACTTAACTAAACTAGCTCATCCACAAATAATATAAGCAAGATAATAATGAGAATGGAAACTTAAGATTGCAATTGAAATAATTGTGACAACAGCTTCAAATGTTTAGTACAGAAATTCAGAATGAAATCGGGGACAAACCCGATTAATAAGACAAGAAATAGGAATAAAGATAGCTAATGCTAACTACTCTGCAGGAGTAGTCTCCTGGGTGGGAACCGGCTCTGCAACTGTATCACCTGCTGGCTCATAGGGTCCGTAATAGGTAGGGGCAAGGTTCTCATCATCGCCTAAACAACGTATCCAGTCAGGAAAGGAGCAAAGTACACAGTGCACAACAAGATTAAGCTAAATATGTATGACAATTAAACTGAGTATCATATTGAGAAATTGCATAAAGGAAACATCAACATCTCAGAGTTTAATGCTATAAACAGGAATATGAGTAAGCAGGAAATAAAGTGAAACAGAAAATGAAACTACAACAGTCAGTAAGAACTATAACAAGACTAGGACTATCTGTGTGAACTTGTGTTTATTTTAGAATACATAGTTGGCATGTAGGGGTTTATAAGGCTAATCTGGCCGTCATAGACGGCTATTAAACAATACAATCGAGATCTGGCTGATGGACAGTCGTGTACCAACAGCTATTAAACAATACATGGGGAAGGGTAAACTACATGCCTCCTAGTATTCTCCCACCCGATATGTAAACAAGACATGAACTCCAATATTCAAGACATGAAATACAGTACTTTAATACTACGTGAAATCAGCAAGGGTACTAGTAGAGCAGGGAATTAATTATCACAATATAAAGATTAACTTGAAGTGCAGGTACTTGCCTGTTGTTTGGATCCGATTAATGTTCTAGGGGAAGTTTCCACAGATGAGTCCAAAAGCTGAAATAGATATTACCATCACTCTCAGAAGATGTCAAATAGCTAGAAACGCCTGTCCTTGGGTCCAATTTGGAGACAAGGGCAAAAACGGCAGTTTCGGGCCAAAACGGGGTCCGCCGGTGGGCCCGCTTTGCACCGAAAAACGTGTCCGGGTCAACGGTCTCCAAATTCACCAAACTTAGTGTCAACAGGTCAGGAACGCTGATACGAACCCAACGGAACTTCCAGATTTGGATTCCGATGAGCCGAACACAAAATCGCCCGTCGAGCGGGGCCTGTGGGGCCCACGACACGCGATTTCGTCAACGTTCTCAGAATCGAACCAAACTTGACCCACAGGACCAGCGTATCGCTACGAGTCTGATGGCGCAAGTTTCGTCTCGATCCGACGAGTGTGCACGAAGTTAGGGCGAATTGCCGAAAAGGCGGATACGGAGCGATGTCCGCGGATACGCGTTGATTCCGGTGTGCACGCACACCCGAATCAGCTTCCGTGAAATCTCACACGTCCGTATCGACGCTGCGCACGTATCTGTGAAGACCGCACGCGACCAAGTCGTCCCGTTTGGCGGGTCGTACTCGGTTCCGGGGTGAAACAGGGTCTGGTTTTTCCTGTTTTTGGATCGCGGTGTGCGATCACCACAGGACGCGGTGCCCCGAACAGTTGGTCCGGACACCGAGAGGGTCATACAGGCTTCACAACGCAATTTGCGGAATTAAAAACGGAGATACAGGGTGCAAGATACGAGTACCTGAACCTGCTCTGAAAATCCAGAAAATGCCGTGTCCGTGTCGTGTCCTGTCCGACACGACACGAAGGAAAGCTAGGGTTAGGGTTTCTGGTTTTCCGACGGCGGAGGGCGGCCGGAGAGCCGTCGGCAAGGGCGGCGGACTGCTCGCCGAGAGGTGGCGCGGCGTCCCCGTGGAGGCGGCGGCGCGGGGGCGGCCCAGGGCGGCGCCGCGGCTGCTGTGGCTGTCCCCGCTGCTGCTGTTTGCTGCTGCGGCTGTCGGGGAGGCCGCCGGAGGGGCGGGGACGGCGGGGCGACGCGCTGAGCGCGGCGAGGTAGTCGGCGAGGAGAGGGACGGCGCGGCGAGGAGGGAGAGGGGAAGACGGTGGCCGGAGAGGGGAAATTAGGGTTTGGGAGAAGGGAAGAAGAAGGAGCTTAAATAGGAAGGGGAGAGGGGGCTCGAGGCGTTGCGTGGCCGCGGAGGGGGCGGGGAGCGGGCCGGAACGGCCGGCGCTGCTCGCGGAGGCCAGAGCGGCGAGAATTCCGGCAGCCGGGTCGTGGGGAGGGGTGAGGGAGAACGGGTCGCACGGGTCGGGTTCGGGTCTGGCAGACCCGACCCGATCCGCTAGGCCGTGGGCCGGGCTGGGATAGGCGGGTTGGGCTGGGCCCTGATGGGCTGGGCTGGGCCGGGAAATAAAAGGAAAAATAGTAATAATAATAATAATAATAATAATAATAATAATAATAATAATTAATAAAATTAGTTTTTAGGCTTTTAAAAATAGGTCTGAGGCCCAAAAAAATCCAGAAAAATTGCCCTAAGTCCAGTTTTCCATTTTACACCCAAAAATGTTATTTTCATGATATTTTAATATTATTTATTGCCAATTAAAAATCGTTTATTAATTACAAGCCTTGATTTTAATTACAGAAAATTCACAGAAAATTCCAGAAAATTGGGAAAAATCCAAGATTTAAAAATTTGGAAATTCAGGGGGTTTACATATCTTGTGCATGTACAGACACTGATTCCCGGGGAGACTTGCTACCTTCCTGGGGAATCCCGTGCCATAGCGTACCATGATTAGATCTACTATACCAGTCGGGGGTGGGGAGTATTTTAGTGTAGATATGTGATCATACCCAACTTTCCATGCATCATAGCTCACCCCACATCTCACGTCGGGTGCGGCCTGACCATCTCCATGCTTCATAGCTGTTACGTGTGATTAGCCTGACCTCTACATGCATCATAGCTAACCAACGGTTAGCCTGACCTTCATGAATCATAGCTAATCACATGTAACCAGCCTGATCAAGTTCCCAAGCCGATCACATGTTAAAGCTAGTACTCACACACTTAGTCATAGGTTTCTTGCTCATGGACATATTGTTTCTTTTCCTGCAGTTACTTACAGTATTTTTCCAGTATTTCTTCATTGTACATTTCTCGTACCTGTACATGCATCTGGTATATTTCCATCTAGAACTGCTACATAGTTTATGTCATTTATATAGAACTGCTATTTAGAGATGTACTTTGCTCCTTCCTGACTGGAAAATATCTTTTCAGACTATGACCTTAGTAGACTGGTTTCTGACACACTTGGGAATTGGAAGTTAATGATTGCAGGTATGATTATGTTGTCATTAGACTTGTGTTGTATTCTTTTATTTCTTCAAATTCCTATCGTGCTGTAGTTGTGATTGAGTATGTTGTTAATATTTTTATAGTATTATCCGAGTCTCCTTATGGAGTTGGATACTAGCGTGAGATTGTTTAGATAGTACTCGACCTAGACAGCGTTCTACCGCCGATGCTGCGGCGTAGGCTGGACGTACCCACGCACACGTGCCCTAAACCGGGTGCGGGTCGTGACACTTCTACATTAAATGCTTTGATCACCTTAACTGTTGTGTCAGACTGAGGTGGCAACTTTTGATGTGGCTAAGTGGGCATAATGAGGAGAAGTAATCTCTTCGACGTACAATCCTGGCATACTGAAGTGAAGAACCAATTCTTGCATAGTAGGAAGGAGTAACATCCTTTGGAATATTAAGAAGGAGTAATAACCCTGGCGTACTCTCAACAAAGTATAGCTTTATTTGATAGCTAGACGATAACCTTGGTCTTCGTGCCCAGAGATCACCTATATTTATGACTTGATGCATGTTAGGTTCATTATATTTAATGCTTAGGAGGAAACCATGATCATTGTGCGCCACTAAGAGAAAACATATGGGACACGCCACTGATACAAAAAATACAGAATATGCTACTGCTTTATCATTTGGATCTTGAGGGGGAGTACGCTACTATTTCTTTGAACTGAGATGTGAGAAAGTACGATGTTGGCCCATTAATCTCCTTTGGAGGCATACTTTTTACGCTTCTACAAGACCCCCTTCAAAGTTTCCAAATTTTTTTAAATAAATTTGAAATAATTTGAATTAGAAGCTTGAAAAGTTATTCAGATTTTAGCGCGCATATTTGATACAAAATCCTAACAGACTTCTAACGTGGCTGTGTTAAACATGAGTTTGACTTGTTCATTGATTTTTATGTGGTCTTCACAGCAACAATTTGACTCAGTTGCTGATTGGAAGTAGTCTTTAGGGCAATGCATACGGGGCTATTTTAAAGGGCCGACATAAACTTGTGATGTCTCGCTTTGCATATCTATTTAAGTGCAAAGAAAGCTCCCCAAAAACAGACTCTTCATCACAACCAGGCCTTCAACAAAACCATCAAACTTTTTTCTTTTCATGAGGATGAATACAACAGTCTTTAGGATCAAGACAAAGAGGAATAAGATGATACCCTCGTTGGCGCATTACAATCATCCAAGTAGTCATAGGAGGCGACGCTCTTTAGAAATGGGTGAGATAAAATTCCTCTGCTACCACTTTTCCCATTCCCGTCTCACAATTTCTTTCTGAAAGTTATTATCTGGCGTACTTTTTAAGTTTTGACAAACTTGAGGAGTGTGCGCACTTTTCTTTTCCAAAACCATTTCTTTCTTTCGTAAAATATTGATAGTATGCTTTTCCACTCAGGAACCACACTAGTTTGCTTCCTCTATGATAAAACATGATAGAATATCACAGTTCTTCCCATTCGAGATAATCAGCAACATAATGTGGCAACTTGCCATAGAATAAGGAAGGACTTTGCTCAGGGCAACCAAAGTTGTCTTAGTCCATACAACATGTTGGCTGTATTTTTCTTTGTAATGAGGCTTGCCACTAGGGTGCAGCTGGGCCGCGGTTTTGGCTATTGAATTGGTACGGAGTCCCAATCAAGACTCTGTCGGCGATGCTTGGTAGCGATGGAGGATTAGCTTCTTTGGGCTTACAAAATTGATACATGCCCAGTTCTGTATCCTCCCGCCATTATTACTGCACTCAATGTTAAGGAGCGAGAGCATGTCCACCATTATGCTCCCTAATATTGGCCTTAGAAGGATAAAGATGATCATGCGAATAATCTACATCATATGCAATATTAACTTTTAGAATGAAACTCCAGATGTAATAGATTTCCATCATATATAATCATGATTTGTATGCCAATAAAATTTTAGTTTGTTCTTACTTTGTTGTCTGTGTTGCTGACTGATTAATCTTTGCTTCAACCACTTAGAAGGAAAGAATTGACTCTGCATATTTAGGGAGTATTAGACTATGTGCATAATATGCAATCCATCTGAATAACTGACCAGTGTCCATATCATGTGAGCCTCCCTTTTCCGTACGTGAGCCCTTGGACGAATATGTAGAACTCTTATAGCAATGCTTCAGATTCTGTGTAAGATTCTTTACATAGGAAAATGAACCGCCACCTTTTTTCACTAAAGAATCATGTATGGGAACTTGAACCGTCACCCTCTTTCATTGATGAATCTTGTATGGCGATTTGAACTGCCACCCTCTTCTTATAAATTGTAGGGTTGATTACTTAATCCAACATTATTTATCTGAATTTACTGATGCCTTCTCAAGACATGCCTCAAAAAGATATAGAAGGGTCTTTAGAACCAACTACTCTTTCACCTATCATGGCTGACTCTGGACACGATCCTGCTATTCTTATGTTGTCCCTTGCGGAAGGGAAGAAGGAAACGCCTTTGGGCCAACTACGTGAAGTAGAACTTGTTCAGGTTCCCCTTGACCGTTCGTGGGATGACTCTTTTCCATCCAGACTAAAGTCAGTGGTTTTGATTATTCTGTTGCTGATTTAGAGAGACAAGATGAACAGACCAAAGTAGAGGCTGCCTGTCAAGTGTTTTCATATTCAGATGTTTGCATTTTTATGCTCTTGTAACTTTTGTGAAAAATAGCGACTGAAGGATTTTGATTTCCCCTGAAATTTGAACTGTTATCCTTTTTTTCTCCATTTTATAAATAAAAAACATGAAATATTTTTATGGACTCATTATCCATTGTATACCTTTAAATAAACTGGGATAGATAATACTATCAAGAAAAATAGGGATATAATAGGTTTTTCAGATAAAACCCCATTGTATATATCTGTTCAGAGGTGATGTAGACATAGCAGAATAACTCTTTGGGTTTAACTTTTGCAAGAAAATAATGCAAAGGTAATATGGACATGATCGTTTTTTTGTGCTGACTAGGGATTAGAAGTTGGATATCCTTAAAGTAACTGGACTTTAAGAATAGGACAATATTTGAGAAGAAATGTCATATTCTCAACAAGAGCGTTTTGTCAGATCTAAAGACCATTCCATCCGCTGGGGATGGAGAAGTGTACGTCTTATCTAGACGTAATACTTCTTCAAAAATTTACCGTTGATGGGCACCATCATCAAATCTCCATTACGCTTAGCAAGCATATAGGTACCGTTGGAGAATATTATTTCTACCACATAAGGACCTTCCCATTTAGCGTGGAACTTGCCTTTGATTTTATGAGTTGTAACCATAGGTCTCCTAACTGTATGGACAAGCTCACCGACTTGGAATACTCTTTGTTTTACCTTTTGATTAAAATCTTTTAAAATGCATGCTTGATATAACTCAATACATTATTAAACATGTAAATGCTTTTCATCCAATGCTTCTAACTCTTGGAGTCTCAAACGATCATTGTTCTCCACTGTTAGCTCATTAGCAATGGCTACTGAGAGAAAAAATCTGGATCTTAAGAGGAAGAACTGCTTCACATCCATAGACCAAGAAAAATTATGTATAACCAGTTGGAGTCCAGACTGTCGTGCAATAAGCCCACAAGCATTCTCCGAGCTTCTCATTCCAATCGCTCTTGTTGGATGATACAAATTTCTTGAGTAGCTTGATTATGATTTTGTTGAAGTCTTCTGATAAACCATTGGCTACAGGATTGTAGGCAGTAGATGCCACATTCTGAATTCGAATCTTGTCACAGAATCGATAGAAAGCCTGACTAGCAAAATGTGGCCCATTGTCATGTATTATCCTTCGGTGAACACCGAAATGATAGATCACATGGTGTTTGACAAAATTAATCACATTGGATGTTTTTACTTCGACGAGTGGAACTGCCTCCGCCCATTTAGAGAAATAGTTGGTTATTGCAAGTATTAACCGATGTCCTCTGAAAGAAGGTGGGCTGACAGGGCCAATAATGTCTATTCCCCATGCTTTAAATGGCTAGGATGCAGTCGTAGGATGTAAGAATTCTGATGGTTAATGTATAAAGTTAGCATGAATCTGACATGCTCTATATTTATGAACATAATCTACTGCATCCACCACCATGGTGGGCCAGTAGTATCCTATCCTCCTGATGCGATCCTATAATTTATAAAATAGTTGATGTGCTCCATAGATGTCGTCGTGAGCTTCGCGAAGTGATTATCTTGCTTCAATAGTAAAGAGACAATGCAATAGTATTCCATCGTATATATGACAATATAATGTCTTACATGGGGCATCATAATAGAATCAGAGTGAACGTTTTTTAATGGAAGTTGCTTCTTTCGGATCTTCTGGGAGGATTTCATAAGCAACATAGTCTATAAAAGGGTTTCTCCAATCTTCATCAATAGATGTTGACTTTATGACATAGCTCTGTTCAATGTGCAGGTTGTTCTTGACATAGAACAACTCTCTACTCGTTATCATGATTGAGTGTTGTCTCTTCATAGGGGTGGCCAATAATGTTGTAAAACTGGCAAGGGCATCACGTTCGATGCAATGAACAACCGATATTGGAGAATGAGCCCCTTGTTATCGACCTTTGTCGTAACAAGCAACCAACATCAATGAATTAACCCCTAGTCATCAATCTTGCCAAGCCTCCTGTCATGGCTAAAGATTCTGCTGACTATGTGGAAGATAAATAAATCTTGTATTTCATGAATAAAGAAGACACTACTTCGTACTACGTTATTGTTGAACCCTTTGCTGAAAAATTGTTAGAGGCTCTTCATCTCTACGAACCTCAGTCCATACCCGTGGCATCCTCATTCCAATATAGTTCATTATATGAACAATATGAGGATGCATACTTTATAGTCCCAGCAAGACAGGACAAGCAACATCAGCTAATTTTTGGCAAAGCTAGAAATAAAAAAGTCATGCAGACTAATGATTCTAACGAGGATATTAGAAAGATACAACCGTATCGCTACAGCCAACCAGCCAAGAACATTATACAAGGGATAGGCTACAACTTAAAATCTGGTTTGGAACTAATTTATGGAAAAGGAAGATGGACTCCTATACGTCACTTCTCTCCAAAAGGCAAGTCAAAAACAAACTACCAGCAGACTGGTCATGGTTTGAGATATGTTACACCACCAACAAGTCCTGAATATTCAGAATCGGAAGAAGCGATGCATTATTATTCCTCTGACTCATCATTATCGGATTCTGACGAAAGCGTGGGTGACGTATTCAAACAAGCTTTATCTATAAATATTCAAACCATTTGAGAATGATCCATAGGCACAACAAATGGATACTCAATGGAAGCTTCGGTTTGAGCAACGTGAACCACCTACTGAGGATGAAATAGTCCAAATGATATAGGAGAATAATCTTTTTCAAGACCAATCTTTATTAGCAAGAGTCTTCCTGAAGAAGATCAACACGCTTTACTTCAGTTAATAAAGGAGTATATCGATGTCTTCGCCTGGAGTTACGAGGATATGATTGGCCTAAATCATCAAATAGTCTCACACAAGCTCAATATTCTTCTAAATGCTAAACCGGTGAAACAACAACACCGGTGATTCCATCGAGATATGATGGATGCAATTGAAGCAGAAGTCAAGAAACTTATAGCACTTGACTTCGTTCGAGAAGAGCAACATTCCGACTGGGTATCCAATGTCGTTTCATAAATGAAGAAAAATGGAAAGGTCTTATCTATATAGATTATCTAGATCTGAACTTAGCCTGTCAAAAAGACAAATTTCTTCTTTCCATCACAGATGTCATGATCGAAAATACATGCGAATTTGAACGTATGTCCTTCATGGATGGATTCTCGAGATACAATCAAATAAAGATGTCACATGATGACAAAAAATACCTCTTTTCGTACACCATTGGGAGTTTATTGTTATACAGTCATGCCCTTCGGCTTAAAGAATGCGGGTGCAACGTATCAACGAGCCATGAGTACGGTTTTCCAGAAGCATTTACGAAAAATAGTAGAATGCTACTATCACCCTCACTTTTTCAACTAGGGGTAGTTTGGTAATTTATCATGGGTATTTTTATTTTAGGAATATAATATTAAATATTGTGCATGTTGTAAATATTTATTTATTATATTATTTATTTATTGTTAGATGTTAGATTTTATTTTGGACTTGTGTTAGTGGACCTAACTAGTTTAGATTAGATCCATGGACCAACATTTAATTCTAGTTAGAATTGAGCCCAATAGTAAGCCCATTCATTAGGAGGATGAATTAATTAGTGAAACCAATTAGACTAGAACCTTCCCGCCTTCATTATTTCTTCATGACAAGACCTAAGGGGTATTTTGGATATTTCATAGTAGCTTGGAGGAGGGGTTATGGTCGGCCACCTATTGGAGTGGGGAGAGACTCGCTCTCCTCATTTGTCATTCCAAATCTAAATCTAAATTTTTTTCTCTTCCAAATTTCTTTATTTTCGCACCAATTTCTACTCAAATTTCTTTCCAATTACTTCCCTATTCTTTATTGGTGGCTATTAGAAGGATCTATAAGGAGGAAACAAGAATCTACAAGAAAGAAATAATGATCTACAAGGAGGAGCAAGGATCTACATGTTGGAGGCTTTTGACACCCAATTTGGGGATTTCATTGAGAATCCATCTCCCAATAAATATAATTCAGTTTTCCTCCCTAATTAGACTCTAAATCTATAATTTAATCATTAGGAACCCTCCTATGTACTAAGTCTATCCATAGAATTTGTAATTAGGTTCATAGGAGGCCTATGGAGAAAGTTATGTGGTATTTTATATCAATTTTGGAAGAATTTTGAGATTAACACATCTTGTGTTTATTAATAGGTCAATTAGACCAAATTGACATATGTTTGATTGTGTGTGACTAGTGTCCTATCAATAATTGGATACGTGTAGGCCGTATCCCGACAATTTGGTGATATGGGTTGATTTGGTGGTTTTCTTTCGACACGGGGGTTTGAACATCGCATATTTTGATATGGACACGTAGTTGAGCAGTTAACTCTTCGTGTTATTCAAAATTATAATTTTAGACTTTTTTGTGTCCTTTGTGATACGTTTGGTAGTGTGGTGGAGCCGTATCGCAAGCGTATCATAGAATGAGTGTGATACGGGTGAGGTGCCCTCCATATATTTATTTTCTTGCATTTTAATTCAATATAACTTGGTTAGAGCTATTAGAGTGATATAGTTATAATTGTTATATGATATATATGTATATGTGTAATTATGTATATGTTCTACATTTTATTTTGATGTATTTATGGTCATGGGAGAATGGAGAGTTCATATACAACACTAGTATGGTTATTGTATGTATATACTTAGTGATATATATATATATATATATATATATTTGTAGAGTGTGTGAGTGTCGAATGTCAGTGTATCAGTGAGAAGGGGGTCGGGTTGTTGGTATCAGCACTACATAGTAGCAGCAAGAGCAAGCAGCTGCAGCTGCAAAGAGCAACAACTGCAGCATCAAAAGGAGCAACTGCAGCAGCAACAGTAAGAGCAGCAGCTGCAGTAGCAAGGGCAGCAGCTGCAACAGCAAGAGAAGCAATAGCAGCAACTAGCTGCAACAGCAAATAGCAAGGGCAGCAGCTGCAGCAGCAAGTAGCAAGGGCAGCAGCTGCAGCAGCAACAGCAAGAGCAGCAACTAGTAGCAGCAGCAACTGCAGTAGCAAGGGCAGCAACAATAGCAAGAGCAGCAGTAGCAGCAACTAGCTGCAGCATCTAGAGCAGCAACTATATGTTGTGCACTTGAGAAATAGGAGGTTAGCCTTGACTTATAGCTCAAGTTACTGAGTTCTATAGGTAGCTAGTTAGTTATATACATATGCATATTGATAAACTAGTTAGTTCTATATATATATATAAGCTAGCTAGTTATATATATATATATTGGTTGTTAGTAAGTTATAAATATATAGATGAGAGATATATATGTAGATAAGAACTAGTTAGCATTTGTTAGTATTATTTCAAGATTACCTTGTGTGATACCAAGGTAATGAGAGTTGAGGTATCTTGGATACGGGTACTAAATATAGAGGTATGTTAGTATGTAGTTAGTATAGTATTGTATAAGTTTAAATGCATGATATTATATAGATAGGTGTATGGGTAGTTAGTTATATGTTAGAATTTGGATTACCATGTGATACCAAGATAATATTAAGGTATTGGTTTATACTCAAGGTATTGAGTTTGTATATCAAGATGGGTGTGTAAGTGGTGTGATACCGCATTGGTTCCGCGCCAAGGTATCCACTTAGCATTAGTTAGCTAAGAGTACTATATATATTATCTTGTATATATATATTATAGTATTTTTATATCTAATAACTTGCGTATCTTATGATACGGTATTTTGTTGGTATCCTAATAACTTAGGATAACTAGTATAGCCTAGTTACATAGTGTGTGGACCCAATATCCTAGAGATGGACTCATACAACCTAGAAATAGCTAGTTTGACCTAGTTTAATTGTTTTGACTTAGAAATAGCTTTATGACCTAGATTTGAACTAGTTTAACTTATTTTTATTCTTAAACCTTGTATTGATATAATATACCATATATAGGTCCGTGTGACACCAACTTGGGCATCGATAGACACACCTTGCTCAGAACCTCAGGCGAGTATATTTCTCTGTTAGTTTTTATTTTATAATAGGGTATATATCTCATGTTCTAGAACTTATACTTAATTTTGACATAGTGGTTTTATGAATTGGTACTACATGGATCCTGTTAGGAGATATTATCCCCTACCGTGTTCAGCAGGTACTCCTTCACATATATTTTATCGTGTGTATCGGGTATTGATTTATTGTATTTCGTGTTCACACACTACTCGTATTTAGTATGCTTATATTCATACACTGTTCGTGTTCAGTATGCCCATATTCGTGTTCGTAACGTGTCGTGATTGGATCCATTAGTATTAGTTGGGGATGGGGGAGTAGGAGTTGATTATGTGATCAAAGCCCCAGTGTATTCGTGTACATGTTGATTACATAACACACTTATAATCGAGTTACCTTATTGTATTCATGTTCAACCTAAACCGATCACATAATGAACTTGTATTCCATGGTATATTAGTTAGATTTTAGTTATTTCCATTATATTGCTGATATTTTATTGTATGTCCTTCTTTTCAGTATATTACATGTTCACTCTAGTTCATTTCATTTTGTTGTTTAGATATCTTGTATTTTTTTCTATTATCTGTTTTATATGCTCAATTATGTATTTGAAACTTCTTTCAGAGGTATGTACTTCTCTCCAATCCTGACTGGATATATTTTTCCAGATGATTGGCTCATAGATCAGTGTTCCACATTCTACGGACCGCAGAAAGGCATACCATTAGAGGATACTCCTGTAGACCAGGAGGACTTAGTACCAGAGCCTGGAGAGGTTTAGTTTGTGTCACAACCCGCACCCGGTATTGGGGTACAAGTCGGAAATAACGCCCAGCCTACGTTACAGAATCGGCGGTAGAACGTTGTCTTGATAATCTATCTAATAATATAATGAACCACCAACAATAACAATATACTCAATCACTAATCTAAGATGAAAATAAGCATGAATCAGATAAAGAATAGAATAGTCACAATACAACTCATGAGTCTAAAATAATATATCAATGAGTCTGAAAGAAATAACAAAATAAGCTGGAGACAAATCCAGTACAAAGAATGCTAAGAAGCTACTACTCCTGGGTCAATTGTCTCAGTTGGGATAAGTCCCTCATGAGCCAGGGTCTCAAACTCTAAACCCACAACATCCTGAGGTCCATAATAGGTAAGGTACCACTCCTCAGTATCATCTGGAAAAATATATCCAGTCAGGAAAGGAGCAGAGTACATCTCTAACCGCAGTTCTAATCAATGATAAAAACTATGTAACAGTAAATAGATGTGAATATATAAGATACACAATAGATACAAGAGATATAGAAATAGTACAATAATGAGCAATATGTCAATGAGCAAGAATACTAATGTCTAAGTATATGAGAACTAGCTTTAACATGTGATCGGCTTGGAAACTTGATATAAGAGATACAAGATTTATGGCCTGGCTAATCATACGTGCGGTGTATGATTAACACTAATCAAGATACAAGGTGGGTATGATCACATATTTACACTATATACTCCCCACCTCCGACTGGTATAATAGATCCAACCATGGTACGCTATGGCACGAGATTCTCCAAGAAGATAGCGACTCTTCCCGAGAATCAGTATCTGTACATGTACAAGATAATCAATAAAACATGGCCTACATAAGATACACCATATACCAAGGAATAATATCGCATGACGAGATTGAGATATACCAATCCGTGTAACTATCGTGTCAAGAGAACAAGGATATCTACACTAGATACAATGAATATAGAGAATATCATAAATAAGAAACTATCAGATAATGTACTCACCTGAAGTCCAATGAATAGTCTCACAGATGTCTGAAACGGTGCCACGAAGACCTTGATATGGAATACAACATCAATACATGTCACTACCACATTTTCTAGGAAAGGGTATTTTAGTAATTTCATATTTACTAAATATTGTGCTTGATAAATAATTATTTGTTGTATTATTTAATGGTTGTTAGATGTTAATTATTTAATTTAGACTTATATTAGTTGACCTAACTAGTTTAGTTTAGACCCATGGACCAACATGAATTAATTGGTTAGAACTTAGCCCATTTAGAAAGCCCATTGTTAAGGAGATGGATTAAATTAATTAAATCATTAGACTAGAAGCTTCCTTCCTTAATTATTTCTTCATAAGAGACTCCAAGGGGTATAATGGACATTACATGATAACTTGAGAGAGAGGAAAGGGGCTGGCCTATATTTAAAGAGGGAGAAAATTCTCTCTCCTCTTTTCATTCCAAAACTAGATCTAGAATTTTTTACTACCAAATTCATTCATTCCTATTTCATTTCTCTACCAAATTTTATTCCAATTCCTTCCCAAATCACCATTATAGACTTGAGAAGCAAGGATCTATAAGGAGGAAGCAAGGATCTACAAAGAGGAGCAAGGATCTACAAGTTGGAGGCAATTTTATCTCAATTTGAGGTTTAATTGGGAATCCATCTCCCAATAGGTATAATTCAATTTTTATCCTTAAATTAAATTCTAAATCTGAGATTTAACTATGGAAAATCAACCCATATGCATAGTCTACCCATAGGATTTGGTTTTGTGTTCATAGGAGGCCTATTGAGAAAGTTATGGTACTTTTATGTCAATTTTGGGAGAATTCTGTGAATGACATTTGTTGTGTGTGTCAATTGATCCAATAGATCAATTTGGCATGTGCTTGTGTGTTTGGGGCTAGTGTCGTGTCCACAATTGGGTACGTATAGGTCGTCTCCCAACAATTTGGCGATACGTGTTGATTTGGGGGGTTTTCCTCTTACACGGGACTTTGTACATGTCATATTTTGACACGGACACGTAGATCTATTTTTGACACTTCATATTATTCATAAATAATATATGTGACTTGTTTGTATCCTTCGGGGTACAATTGGATGTGTGGTGGACTCGTGTCACATGCGTATCCTAGATCTAGAAGGATACGGTGTGATACTCTACATTTGTTGTGTAATTATATGTAGATTTAATTCTTGTTCTCTTAATTCATGTAGATTATATTTATGCATATATATAGATCTTATTATATTTATTATAGTATATATATTTGTGCTTCTTGTATTATAGATCTATGTATTATATATGTACTAAGAATATATATAGTATGTAGCTACATGTATAAATATATATGTATATGTATTATGTGTAAATATGTATGTTTATTGTGAGAAATATGTATATATGTATATTTAATTGGATAAATATATTATATATAATTGCTATATGATTATTTATACATATGCATATTTGAATATTTATAAATGTATTTATGTATGTGTGTGCTTGTGGCTATGTTATAATATGTACATATTAATTAGGGGGAGTATCTATAGTTTATTGGTATTTAAATATATATATATATATATATATATATATATATATATATATATATATATATATACTATTATGGGGTTATATATATATATATGTTATATATATTCTTTATACTTTTAGCGACAAGGAGTTAGCGACAGCAACCGCTGACATAAATCAGCAACAGCCGTTGTAGCTAGAGGCGGCAGAATTAATGACAGCAACCATTGTCATTAATTAGGGGCAGCAGCAGCGGGAAAAGGGGGCAACAGCAGTAACAGTTAATCGGTGACGGTTGCATACCGTCACCAAAGCAGCAGTATCAGTGAAGAACTCAACAGCAGCAGTGACAGCAGCTTCAGCGACAGGCAGAAACTGCCACTAATGAGCAGCGTATCAGAATATCAGTTTTTAGCACATATTTTAGCGACGGTTGGCAGATTTGATATATGTATATATGTATATATATTGGCAGATTTGACAGGCAGAAACTGCCACTTATAAATAGATATTGTATATATGTATATATATTATAATATTAAATATAATGTATTCTAAATTGCTAATTTCTTATATCTATGGTATTTAGTATATGTATTATACATATATACGGTAGTTAAAATAACAAGGTATTGGAAATTACCTTGAGGAACCAAGGTAATTGGGGATACCCAAGATATGGGGTTTGGGTATCAAGTTTGTGATTTTGTTGAGATACTAAGTTGGTTCAAAGCCACGGTACCTAATTAATGTTGTAATTGTGATTCTATATTATTATTAATATTTGTTTGATATATATATTGTGATATTTACCTTGGAATTTACGTATCCTGAGATACGGTATCCTAACTTTTAAGATGTGGGTTTCTTGGCTTAGACCTTAGTATCTTGACACAATATTTTTGTATTATGTTTATGCAACCTAGAAATAGGTAGTTGACCATAGTTGACCATAGTTGACTTTTGACTTAGAATTGACTTATTGACCTAGAAGTTGACTAGTTTAACTTATTTTATTCACAGAACCTTGTATTGATGTTGTATTCCATATCTAGGTCTTCGAGGCACCATGTTAGACATCATTGAGACTATTTATTGGACTTCAGGCGAGTACATTCTCTAATAGTTTATCATTTATGATATCCTCTATGTTCATTGTATCTAGTGTAGATATCCATGTTCTTTTGGCATGATGGTTACACGGATTGGTATATCCGGATCTCGTCATGGGATATTATTCCTTGGTATATGGTGTATCTTGTGCAAGCCTTATTTCATTGATTATCTTGTACATGTACAGACACTAATTCTCAGGGAGACTAGCTATCTTCTTGGGGAATCTCATGCCATAGCGAACCATGGTTGGATCTATTATACCAGTCGGGGGTGGAGAGTATGTAGTGTAGATATGTGATCATACCTATCTTGTTATCTTGAATAGTGTTAATCATACACCGCACGTATGATTAGCCACGACAAAAATCTTGTATCTCGTGTATCAAGTTCCCAAGCCGATCACATGTTAAGCTAGTACTCATACACTTAGACATTAGTATTTTGCTCATTGACATATTGCTCAATATTATATTATTTCCAGTATTTTCTTATTGTATATATATCTCTTGTATCTATTTTGTATCTTGTATATTCACATCTATTTATTGTTACATAGTTTTTATTATTGATTAGAACTGTTGTTAGAGATGTACTCTGCTCCTTTTCTGACGGGATATATTTTTCCATATGACACTAAGGAGTGGTACCCTACCTATTATGGACCCCAGGATATTGTAGGTTTAGAGTCTGAGACCCTGGCTCAGGAGAGACTTATCCCAACTGAGACAGTTGACCCATGAGTAGTAGCTTCTTAGTATTCTTGTACTGGATTTGTCTCCAGCTTATTTTGTTATTTCTTTTAAACTCATTGATGTATTATTTTAGACTCATGAGTTATATTGTCACTATTCTATTCTTTATATGATTTGTGCTTTCCATCTTAGATCTGTGATTGAGTATATTATCATTGTTGGTGGTTCATTATATTGTTAGATTTATTATTCAGACAGCGTTCTACCGTCGATTCTGCGGCGTAGGCTGACCGTTGTTTTCGACTTGTACCCTTACACCGGGTGCAAGTCATGACACATTTTTAGTGGTGGCCCATGCAGGTCTAGCTTCACAAGTTATGCGATGTCGTAGTAGTACGACGAATTAGTTGTACTACTGCGAGCTTGCAATAGGATATAGGATATTATAGAAGCATAAAACTACGCTGGGATGAACTACGCAGCCTCTTAATGTAGAGCAGCGTGAACGAAGGCCTCCAGAGCCATCAAGCGTACAATAGAGCTTTTTCTAGCGTGAAGAATAAAGCTCACAGGACCATCAGCGTAAGTGCAGTACGTCCAGGCCGCTCCAGCGTGAAACATAGTTCTTCATCGCCTCTATGGCGTAAAACTTATCCGCTCTCGAAGCAGCGTTATAGCGTAAGAGGAACGCTTCGTCTTCCCCGAAATGAACCTGTCAAGTCACGCAGTGAATCTGACCTCTGACTCCTGACAAAAAGTGCTGCACGACCATCCAGACGACGACTGGAAACGACGGCAGGCCCCTCGGGACGCGCACCACAGAATGATGGCGGATCTCTGCATTTAATACAGAGGATTTAGTTAAAAGATCACCGAACCGTCGCTTACTGGAGTCCCCTCCGCATAAACCGCTCTTCTGCGTATAAGGGAATACGCTACCCTGTTTTACACAGGCAAACATGAGCGGTTTTACGATCCGCAGCGGACAAACCGCCTGTCACGTCAAAAGCTGCACTTCGTACGGGATTCGAGGTACGTCTCCACGTCTAATTGCACCGAGCGATCACAGTTTCTCTCAAGGCACGTCTCTGTGATAGGTGCACAGAAGGGGTGCAGACCTTCAAAACACGCCTCCGCATTTAATACATAAGATGATGGCAAATCTCTACAAGAGATTTGATTATATCTTCAAAAACCGTAATTTCGGCTAAAGGCGTCCACATCAGCACGGTACGCAGTGGCTTCTACGCCCATTCAGGATCTGTGCCCATCCGGCTTCAACGCCCCCTCGGCCTCTAGGACCACTCGGCTTCTACGCCCATCCGGCTTCAACGCCCTTTCGGCCTCTATGATCGCTAGGTTTCTACACCCATCCGGCCTCTAGGACCACTCGGCTTCTACGCCAATACGGCTTCAACTCCCTCTCGGCCTCTATGGTCGCTTGGTTTCTACGCCCATCCGGCCTCTAGGACCACTCGGCTTCTACGCCCATCCGACTTCAACGCCCTCTCAGTCTCTACGACTACCCGGCTTCCATGCCAACTCGACTTCTATGCCTGTTCGGCTTCTATGCCTGGTCGGCTTCTATGCCATGGTGACGGACATTTGGCTTCTATGCCAACCTCTTCTACACAATGGATACCTACCCACGTGGCTTTTATGCCGTGATCTTAGTAGCAACCGTACGTGTTGTGTCCCCTTAGTTGGACCCACGTCACCCGCTCAGTCAAAAGATCATCTATACGTAGGCATTGGTTACTTTAACCGTTGTATAATAGGGTGCTGTACTTTCTACTTCTCGGTTGCTATACCAACGGAGTGGTCACTGTCACCAAAGACTCTATAAATAGAGGCCCCTATCAATGGGGAACAAGGTCGGAAAAATTGGTCAAGAAACTGATATCAGATCCCAGGTAAAAAAATTGGTGAAGATACCAATATCAAATCCAGGGTCGACAATTCGAAAGATCGAACCAGGTCGAAGAGAGAAGAGAGAGAGAGAGAGAGAGAGTACCCGGGGCTCAAGCAAAGAGCGGGGATCGACGACGTCGGCATCGTGCATCCACCCTCCCCTGCAACCTTCGAAGCTACTACCTGTCTTCCACGGCACTTCTTCAACATCGCGCAGTCCAAGGGCTAAAGTGATCGATCGCAGATCAGACACCTATAGCAATTATCTACCCAGATTAAATAAATTATACTCCCACATCCTCGCATAGGATTACACTGTACAAGTTTGTTTGAAAACCAAAGGGCGCGGGTTTCGCACAAACCCTGTCATTGAAATAACACATTTCATTCTTTCGTTTAATACCACAAACAAGATGGCGACTCTGCTGGGAACATCTTTCTCTTCTGACGAGGAAGCAATTGCTCAACGCGATGCGGTATCTTTAGGAACCGTGAAGAAGACACTGGTCGTTCAGTTCGATCAGTCCGCCTACAAAGACATGCTTCAAACCTGGGGTAGCTCTCACTCTCTCTCCGTCCAAGACAACAGGATGCTGCGCAAAGTGTGGGTGCCCAAGACATCCTCTACCATTCCTGTGGACTCTCCGATCTCTCCGATCTCTCCAACCAATGAGGTGGTAGCGTCGCTCCCTCCGTGCCCTGAACGTAAAATTCAGTCTCCCGCTACGCGCGGTAGAGACAAAACTTCGGGCAAAGCCTCTGCGCTAACCCAGAAGTATCCACTGCGCTTTATGCGTAGGAATCAGTCTCCCGCTACGCGCGGTACAGACAAAACTTCGGGCAAAACCTCTGCGCTAACCCAGAAGTATCCACTGCGCTTTACGCGTAGGAATCAGTCTCCCGCTACGCGCGGTACAGACAAAACTTCGGGCAAAGCCTCAGCGCTGACCCAGAAGTATCCCCTGCGCTCTACGCGCAGAAATTAGTCTCCCGCTACGCACGGTACAGACAAACTTCGGGCAAAGCCTCAGCGCTGACCCAGAAGTATCTCCGACGCTCTACGCGTAGGAATCAGTCTCCCGCTATGCGCGGTACAGACAAAACTTCCGATGGTGCCCCAACGCCAAATTGGAAGAACAGATCACGCTCCACGCGCAAAGCAACATCTGGCCTCTACGGTAAACCAGATGAGCGCTGTGATCCCCGCCAGGGGAAGCAAGAAGGCGAGTACTCAGCCTCTCGGCCTTTACGTCAGCAAGAGAACAATCTGCCTATCCTCCGGATTACGCGGGAAGATGACGGTCGACTGAATACCTCTTCAGCTTCACGCCAGTCTGAGCAAATCTCCGAGTTGCGCAAGACGAAGTCCCACGGCGTAAAACAGGCTCTGGTGGCAGAAAGACACCCTCCCCAGGGACTATCCGCCACCTAGGTGGCCTACCTATTGTACACGGGGGGCTTAGGGAAAGCCATAGTGGCCAATATCCGCATGCCCACTGCTGGGAACAGAAGAAACAAGTCGTCGCCTTCTTCTGAAAATTCTCCTGACCTGCGGGATTATCTAACCCAAAAGCGCGAAAGCAAGAATCATGAACAACCCTCAGTTCCCCTGACAATCAAATGCGGGGAGATCTTATGGAAGGATACGTCAACATCCGACGTCGTCATAGCAGGCGGGCCGCAGGAAGACTCCATCTTTATCATCCCACCCACCCACGGCGATCAACGTCCGATAATCTTTGGTAGCAGACGGAACAACCCAATCGTACAGGAGGAATCGCGCGAGTCTGAAACTGGCAGGATACAAACCCACAGATATAGCCCCCAAGCATTAAATATCATGCAAAACATGGGTTACGACTTGGAACTGAAACAAGGTCTCAACTATGGGAAAGGTAGACGAACGCCGGTGCGTAGTGATTCTCACCGTCAAAAATCTCATTTTGTGTTGGGATATGCAGCGTCTCTCGCAAGACCCAGAATTTCGAAATCCCATCCTATACAACCGGAAGTGGCTCATGCCAAATCTGTCTCTATAGCCGGAGGTTGCGGCATGTCTAGGAGCAACCTGCCTAGACAGAACGAAGGGACGTCCAAGGCCAGGGGTAGAATCCCCTCAAAGTCCGAGGATGATGAAATAACGACAATCTCCCCGCAAAATCGTAAAATTCAGGCATCAGGAGTCCGAAGACCAAAAGGAACTTTCTCCTTCCAAGAAGACGACGTCATTGAAATCTTTGATATGTTGATGAAAGAGTGCAAGCTTCAGCTGCCCAACATCAGACATCCTGAGAGGGCTGGCCAAATGGATGACCCAGATTATTGTCTCTTCCATCGGTACACGCATCACACTACAAAGGTGTGCTATATGCTAAAAAGGAAAATTCAGGAGTTGATAGAGGCCAAGGTCATCACTTTGAATCTGTAAACAAGAGGACGGTCCGTGCTAATTGGATTTCCATTCTTTTCTTACATAACAATCCACTCTTTTCCAAGGAATGTACTCAAGGAAGACTCCCTAAGAAGTCTCTCTAGTGGACTCTCCAGGATTATCCTCACTCAAGAAAAATACTCTACAGGGGATTGTCCAGACATAAGCTTATGTTCATCACCCAAGCATTTCATTTCCTTGCATCCCAAGAAGCTTGTCATGTTCATATTACCTCTGAACAAACCTTCTTGGTTTTGGCTATCGATTATCACATCGGTTGTCAGATCAACTTAGCGCCCGTACTTAACCCTAAGTACGCCAGTGGTGTTAGGTCCACAAAGACTGCCATATCCATATTACCTCTGAGCAGACATGCACTTCCATCCCTGATAGAATTGCATCCCAAGAAGCTTGTCATGTTCATATTACCTCTGAACAAACCTTCTTTGTTTCGGCTATCGATTATCACATCGGTTGTCAGATCAACTTAGCGCCCGTACTTAACCCTAAGTACGCCAGTGGTGTTAGGTCCACAAAGACTGCCATGTCCATATTACCTCTGAGCAGACATGCACTTCCATCCCTGATAGAATTGCGTCCCAAGAAGCTTGTCATGTTCATATTACCTCTGAACAAACCTTCTTGGTTTCGGCTATCGATTATCACATCGGTTGTCATATCAACTTAGCGCCCGTACTTAACCCTAAGTACGCCAGTGGTGTTAGGTCCACAAAGACTGCCATGTCCATATTACCTCTGAGCAGACATGCACTTCCATCCCTGATAGAATTACGTCCCAAGAAGCTTGTCATGTTCATATTACCTCTGAACAAACCTTCTTGGTTTTGGCTATCGATTATCACATCGGTTGTCAGATCAACTTAGCGCCCGTACTTAAGCCTAAGTACGCCAGTGGTGTTAGGTCCACAAAGACTGCCATGTCCATATTACCTCTGAGCAGACATGCACTTCCATCCCTGATAGAATTGCGTCCCAAGAAGCTTGTCATGTTCATATTACCTCTAAACAAACCTTCTTGGTTTCGGCTATCGATTATCACATCGGTTGTCAGATCAACTTAGCGCCCGTACTTAACCCTAAGTACACCAGTGGTGTTAGGTCCACAAAGACTGCCATGTCCATATTACCTCTGAGCAGACATGCACTTCCATCCCGGATAGAATTGCGTCCCAAGTAGCTTGTCATGTTCATATTACCTCTGAACAAACCTTCTTGGTTTCGGCTATCGATTATCACATCGGTTGTCAGATCAACTTAGCGCCCGTACTTAACCCTAAGTACGCCAGTGGTGTTAGGTCCACAAAGACTGCCATATCCATATTACCTCTGAGCAGACATGCACTTCCATCCCTGATAGAATTGTATCCCAAGAAGCTTGTCATGTTCATGTTACCTCTGAACAAACCTTCTTGGTTTCGGCTATCGATTATCACATCGGTTGTCAGATCAACTTAGCGCCCATACTTAACTTTAAGTACGCTAGTGGTGTTAGGTCCACAAAGACTATCATGTCCGTATGACCTCTGAATAGATATGTCCCGCAGAAGTCCGTCAAAGGCCAACGCTGGCCGACTTCCGAGCTGCTCATCCTATCCCGGAGGCCTCCAGGTTATACGAAGACATTCCCGATGAAGTTGCAGAATATAATTCTGCAATGGAAAGTAACTCTTGGCAACTGTTCTTCGACGGCGCCTCCAGGACTGGCCCCAAGGGAAACATAGTTTCAGGGGTAGGAATCGTCCTAGTCACTCGTGACAAACTCGTCATCTACCGGGCGTATTCTCTCAACGAGCCATGTTCCAACAATGTAGCGGAATACAACGCTCTGTTAATCGGCCTCCAAGTCGAAAAAGAGCTGGGGGTCGAATCCCTGGAAGCTTTCGGTGATTCTCTGCTTATCGTCAATCAAGTCAGAGGAATATATGAAGTCCGGAATCCATACCTCATCCCCTACCATCAAGCGACGGTCGAGATAGCCACGACGTTCAAAGGATTCTTCCTAGAGCATGTGCCTCGATCCCAGAATCGGGAAGCTGATGCCCTAGCCAGTCTAGCGGCGGATTTGGCCACTCCTATAAGAAGACAGGATTCGGTGATCCTTCTTAACAGAGATTTATTTTGTGTGAAGAACAACTTTCACATAGAACGCAGTCACGCTATGAACACAGACCCCCCTAGAAGGGACTGGAGGAGTCCCTTCATAGATTTTGTCGCCTACAGAATCTTACCAGAGGACCCTAGAGAGGCGGTATCCGTCAAAAGACGATCTTTACGCTTCAACTTCGACGCATCCTCACAATGCCTGTATCGTCGGACCTACGACGAACTACTATTAAGATGCCTCTCAGACGACGAAGTGCAGCAGATTATCCGGGAAGCTCACGACGGCGTATGCGGAGCGCATCAGCCCGGTCCTAAGCTGCAGGATCGTATCAAAAAAATAGGCTATTACTAGCCCACTATGATCACTGACGCGATCAGCTATGCGAAATGATGCAGGGCCTGTCAGGTCCATGCAAACTTCATACATCAACCGTCTGAATATCTACATCCTACGATTGCATCCTGGCCCTTCGAAGCCTGGGGTATGGATATCGTTGGGACCATTCACCCGTCTTCATCCAGAGGCCACCGGTTCATACTGGCCATCAGAGATTACTTCTCCAAATGGGCAGAGGCGATCCTTCTGGATGAAGTAAAGGCGTCTGACGTAATCAGCTTCATCAAGCACCACGTCATTTATCGCTTTGGGACTCCCCGAAGGATAATTCACGACAATGGACCTCAGTTCATCAGCCAAGCATTTCATCGATTTTACGATAAAAGTCGAATACATAATATTGCCTCTACGACATATTATCCAGCTGCTAATGGTTTGGCGGAAGCCTTCAACAAAACCATTATCAAACTCCTGAAGAAGTTTATTTCTTCAAACAAAAGAGACTGGAACGAGAAGCTGGGCGAATGTCTCTGTGCATACCGCACAACGGTACGGACACCAACAGGTTGTACCCCCTTTTCACTAGTCTACGGGAGCGAGGCGGTTCTTTCCATCGAAATCCAGATCCCGTCGCTCAGGATAGCCGTGACTAGTGAGCTGACTCGAGAAAAGAATGACCTGTTAAGGCTCCAAGAGCCGGAAGGATTAGACGAGAAACGCCTACAAGCTCAGCAGCGCATCGCGCTCTACCAAGCAAGTATTTTCAAAGCTTTCAATCATAAAGTAAAGGAAAGAGTGTTCAAAGTCGGCGAGCTAGTCCTAGCCGTAAGAAGGCCGATGATTCTCACTCACAGAAGTAAAGGCAAATTCTAACCCAAATGGGAAGGCCCTTATGTGATCGAGACAACGTTTTCGAACGGCGCCTACAGGATAGCCCAGCCTAACGGAGACCATTTAATGGCTCCTATCAACGGCAAATTCCTGAAAAGGTACTATGCCTAATCTCGCCTGCTCAAGAGGAAAATAGCGAGGACCTCGATTCTGACGAAACTACTTCCAGAACACAATTAGTTGGGTTACACTCTATCATGTCCGTATGACCTCTGAATAGATATGTTCCGCTAAGAAGTATATCGAGAGTTTATCACGTCCATACTACCTCTGATATCACTCTCACCTAACCTATCATTTATATTCTGAAATAATGGGTCCACAAAAGTCAGAAAAGAGCCGCTTTTATTTCCCAAAAGAGAGCAGGATTACATCGGGGGAAGTAGGAAAAGAAAGGATACATCATCATGGCGGGTTAGCCAGATTGTCAATCAGCCGCCCCAGTGCAGCTATCCTCTCGTTCCTAAGGGCCAAGGCATCGACGCGAGCCTGCTCCAGCCGGGCCTCGGGGGTGTTCATAAAAGCCAGATCAGCCCTTTCCCGAAGACAGCCCAAGCGAGCAGCCTCTAGACGGTCCAACTCCTATCGCGCTGCGCTCAGTCGACTGGACGCCACATCTAGACCTGCTAGCGACTGAGAAGCCCACTCCTCTGTCCGAGCGAGTTCTTTCTTCAGCTTGGATGCCCTTGCTGCATTCCCTTCGTGCTCAGAACGGCACTTTGCCTCAAGAGCGAGAGCCTCTGCCACACCAACTTTTCGCCTATCCATCTGCAGCTCATGTGTCTTAATGAGTTGGTCTAGGCCTTCCAGCTTTGTGGTGAGCTGCACGGTCATATGGTCGTACCTGGTCTAGACCTCAGCATTGAAGCTGCCCCGAGTCAGCTGTAAATATTTATTAATGGGTTGCTCTAAACCATTAACCACTGCCTCCAGGGCGTCAGCTGCCCCAGGATCGCCGAGCTCCCTGATGACCCCGATCGACGCCAGAGAAGTAGCGTTCAAAATCCAGACTCTTCGCTAACACCATTGATATCATCATTTTCAAACCGGTGTAGAAGAGACTGGTATGTTGCTCGGTCAAAGCAACTAGATCCGACTGAACACCAGGAGCGGCCGCGACCCCAGCAAGTCCCTCTCCAGGGACGATTGCAGACGAAGTAGCCACAGCCGCCGAATAGACGCATGGCGCGACCAAAGATGATACAACGGCCACAATCGAAGTCGTCGGCATACTCACGATGACGGCTTCGCCTTCCTCTTGAGACGACGAAACCACTATGGGCGAGATAGCCCCCGAGGACACTTCCTCCTCAAAATTGGGCGCCTCCACATCATCGCTAGGAGCCGGAGCGGAGCCAGGGGACGCTTCAACGCTGTACCCTCCATGGACGTTGTCCCCTGAGAAAAAGACAAGAGAGTTGATATCAGTATAATGATAATCTTTCTAAAGGGAAACACAAAAGGCGACGTTTACCCTGAACCAGCGGCATATACGACGCATCTGCAGCCGAATCTAAACTACGTCTTAACGACGCGATGCGAGCCATCATGCTTGGAGAAGGAGGCAGGCCGACCGACATCGCCAAGAGTTCTGTCAGGCCTTCACCAAGACGCGGTCGGAGTTCGTCAGTCGGAATCTCGCCAGACGTACTCGCTAATACGGCGGGAGTTTCACTCACTGCTGACCTCGAGAAAGATTCTTCCATCTTCCTCGGCCACGCAGGCAATCGCGCTCCGCTGCCTGAAGCAGCGGCCACGACAGCAACCTCTAGCGAGGGTCCTCCAGCGCCGCTTGCCGGAACTGTAGAAGGTCCCTCTCTAAAAGGCGAGGAACCTCCAGCCGAAGAATCATCCCTAATATGGGGAGGAGCAGGCTAACTCTCGGGTTCCTCAACGCCAAGAATGCGGAGAGGACGAGCGACAGTCTCCTTCCTCCTCTTACGAAGAGAAACTTCCTTCGGAGCAGAGGCCCGTCGCTTCCCAGAAGAGACCACCAAAGCCCCCGCGGGCAGAGGCACTTCACACCTCGGCACCGACACCAGAGGCTCATCTGGAGGGCCAGTCTCCTCATCCTTGTCCGGAGAGACCGAAGGGACGTCAACTCTTCCCCCAGGCTTGGGGGAAGGCACCCTGAAACTTCCACGCATATCAAAGTCACGATGGAAGGTGTTAATCGCCACGTAGAACTGGGCATAAGAATGAAGAATACGAAGCTCCGTGGAGATTGTAACCACCGGTACAATGAAGGTTGCTCTCGTACAACCCATGATAAAATATCGCCACCCTCTAGCTCTATCAATGAGTCCACCCCGGGACCTGAAGCTGATAACGGCACTGCCCACATGCAACTGGTCGTATCCAAATTGCCTGGCGAACCGACTAGGCAAGTAGGGCTCGAAGAAGCAGTGATCTTCGCTCCTGTACAGCAGATGGGATGGTCTAATACAGACCAGCCAATAAAAAGCTTTCGGAGAGAGATCAGTCTTCTCTCCACCTGAATCCTCCAGCCTCGTCCCTGATTGATTGCAATGTACAGAAGGGGGAGTACAGAGGAGCTTCCAGCCGTGGCTGAGGTCAACACCAGCCGATAGTCTAAGACGGTGGTCACGTTCCAGGAGGATTCTTGTAGTTCAACAAGAACATACTCTCCGAACTGCTACCGGAGCCAGGAGACATAACCCGAGGATTGTGGAGAATTAACCACCCCATCAAATATAGGTATGGTAATTCCACCCTGGGAAAACTCTTATGCCGAGCTTCGTCAACAAGCAACCCATCAGTTATGGCCCTCAAACCAACCTGTATGCGGCACACCATGGCGGGAAGCAAGCCCAGTCTTGCCCCAAACACCAGGCGCACCGTCGGCCACAGAATGTTCCGGTGAATGCGGTCCGCGGATGCAGTACCAGGCACTACTACCAAACGCAGCCATATGGAGAGGAAACCAGCCAACTGGGCTTCCTTAGACAGAGGCCTGCGACAGCGCCTCAAGTAACTACAGGCCTTGGTGCCTTCAGGGTACTTTCCTACCCCCTCGGCGAGAATCTGATCCGGAGCTCCAGCCTCCTCTATAAGAGCCTCCACGACCTGGGCATTAAGCACGCCCAAAAAGTTCACGGGCTCATTCTTGCCCCCCGAGGCTTTCTCCGACCTGGCGGCCCTAGCTCGGTGGAAGAAGAGGTAGGACATCCACTTGGTGGTATGAGCCAAGTCAGAGGGCTCGTTATAAAAAGCGGTGCACGCGAAGTATTGACACATCAGCTCCTGATATACTTCCGCCACCCGAGGGTCCAAGTCCCCCAACTCCCGGTTGGTGGGAACATACTATTCGTATGGGGTATCCCCCATCGGCAGTCTCGAGACAACTGCCATCTCGTGTAGCGCCAATCCCATCTCCCCCAGTGGAGTGGCAAAAGTCCCAGTAAGCGGAATATACCGCTCCATCAGCGCCAGGAACAAGTTAGGGTTCGGAGGCAACCCGACGCTAGTCGCACCCACAGCAGCATATAGTCCTATGCCCTCCAGCTCTCTCCGAAAGTGCTTCAAAGCCCAGTCGACTAGGCATATCCATCGGGAGTTTGTTGGGGCAATCCACCCACTGCACCGAGGATTCTCCTTGGGATATACCCCGCCTCGCACCATGAAGTTATTACAGAAAGTCGACAATTGAACCGGCTGGATCACCGAGCTGTCTTCACTAGGGACACTGCCCGGGCACAGTCCTCTGAACAACATCACGACGCCAGAAGGGCGACTGACGAATGACCCCTGATCAGCTCTTTTCAGATGAAAGATTTTCCCCGGCTTGCCCTGAAGATCAGGAGTCAGCATCCACGACATCTGCCTGGGATGCGTCGCGTGGAAGAAAGCTGAGATGGGATAATCCCTCGGCATTGTGGGTAGGTACAAAACCAATTTCCCGGCAGAAAAAACCCAGGGCTCCCTCTTAGGCTTCGTCTGGGACCGTTTGTCGATCATATCCCCAAAGAGGAAAGTCGGCTTTATGTACTGCTCCCCGTCTATATAAGACAGGGGCTCCCCATTGATCATGCTCAGCAGCATTCGCTCGCCCTGAGCCGATATCAATTGCCTCCTTCCTTCAGGGTACTGCGGCCCGGAGTAGGAAATACCACGTGGGACAGATCCTCCAGGTAGTTCGAGTGCAGCATCCCAGCAGCGGAGCCCATCACCTCGGCCAATGGAGACTCACCTACGTCAAATGCAAAAGTGTAAGGAAAATATGTCATTGCAAGTCTTGCACGAAACATACGGACCAAAGAAACAACAGTCTGCGCTCTACGCAGGATTGTTCAAACATGAGCTATATTTACGCCGGAGGTCCCCTCCCACAAGCGTAAAACTCAAAGTTTACGATATACCCCAATTTTCGGTAGCCAGAGCTTTCACGCTCAGGACTACGAAAATGTGGAGTCTTTACGCTGGCACATTAAAAATATGGGCGTAAAAGATAAAAACGTCTCCGTGCATCATCTTCCTCAAAAGAGGCTATCAGCACAGAAGACGACCTAGCGCGGTCACGTTTAACGTGTGCGAAGGATTTTTCGTCGTGTTGTCACCCCGAAGGCTCTATCTCTAAGACTGGGTGCACTGCTCGTCGGCGGGACACTTCGCTCAGAAGGAAGTTCGCCTTGACCGACCGAGGACTCCCTCGCTGGGACGAAAGAATGAGAAGAGGAACCGATACTCTTTCTCTTAGCGGAGGGGGTCTGTTTCGACGCCATTTCTGAAGACTCGAAGTGCTCGGAGAGGGAACGGAGAAAAACTCGAAACAGTCGAAAACTCTCTTTCGCAGAAGATGGATAAAAAGTTTTTCTTTAAGAAAACTTGGGATATATATAGAGTTCGGGCCGACTCCTCGAAACCTCAGACGGACTCCTCGAGACCCTAAACAAATCTCAAAAATTAAATGACGGGTTAGGATTGGATGCTACGTCAGCCCACTAACCTTGAAAGACGGACAGTCAGCAAAATTCGAAAAGTTTCTTCGTGCAAGACGGTTCAGCGGTTCCCATGCTAAGGGGCTTTCTACGCTCGACGGCAACAGATCTACGATTTTTACGCTCGCAAGCTGCAAGTCTATGGTTCTACTCCCGGATGCCTTTGTGCTCAGTAGCTTTTATGCTCGAGAGGCCACGAATCTACGACTTTACGCTCAGCAGATACCAAAATCGATGATCTCACGCTCGGTGGCGCTCAGTTTATGCCCAGAAGCAGCAGTCCCGCAAAACTTCACGCTCGGAGAAATTTTCTTTTCAGGAGCTACAGATATACAGTTCTACGCTAAAGGAGCTTTCTACGCTCGACGGCTACGAATCTACGACTTTACGTTCGACAGCTACAAGTCAGGTTTTGGCCCGGATGCCTTTGTACTCAGTAGCTTTTATGCTCGAGAGGCCACAAACCCATGACTTCACGCACATGAACCACAAGTCTACGATTTCACGCTCGATGGTGTTCTACGCTCACAGGCTACAGATAAACAGTCCTACACTAAAGGAGCTTTCTAACCTCGACGGCTACGAATCCACAACTTTACGTTCGACAGCTACAAGTCAGGTTTTGGCCCGGATGCCTTTGTGCTCAATAGCTTTTATGCTCGAGAGGCCACAAACCCATGACTTCACGTACAGGAACTACAAGTCTACGATTCCACGCTCGACGGTATTTTACGCCCGGAGGCTACAAACGGATGATTTCTCGCTCCACGACTTTCCGTATATTTGAACAGTCCCCAAAGCGGTCAATTGCTAGGAGTTCACACAGAAGATACTCCTCCACGGCCTCAATATATCCCAAGTACCCGAAATATACAAGAGTTCAAACATTGAGAAATTACTCTTCTCGGGTCAATTGGAGGTTCATCCAGACTCCAGTCTGAATATCTCGTCTATCAAAAGATGGCAACTCAGTTTTGACAGCCATTCCTCGACCCTGTTCCAAGGGATTTTCGAGAAGTCACTCTTGAAGATGAAGACTGAACAAAAATTCTGTCCATCAGAAGTTCAGAGCTCTATGCGGTTCCTCAGTCCTAGCAACAGGACAGTTCAAAAAATGTTCAAGATGCTCTACAGTGTTCTATGGACTACTCGCTATGCGTTAAGGACAGGACCTAATACTCTTTCTACAGAGTCGGCGTACAGATTCAGACGTGTTGAAGCTGCACATATTTAGACTTCACAGCAACATATGGCAAGATGATCATATGAAGAAGCAAGACGACTTTATTAAAGATTAAAATCATGATTACATATGAGGAAAATCCAATCTACAAGGGTTTTCTTTTCATTTTCATGATTACATCTGAGGGAAACTCCATCTACAAAGGAGATACCCCCTCGTCGTCTGAAGATCGCCGCCAGAGTCCGTTCTGTAGGGTTCTCGCATCGGTGCAGATCTTCCTCTTCTTCGAAGGAGATGATCACCAGCGGGCACGACAGAGTTGGGGCTCGCATAAAAGCATGCAGATCCCATGCTCCGTGCGCCACGGCAGATTGGGTTGAGGTATTAAACCCAACTCAGTCCGGGGAGACAGCTGCTACAGCTTATCTTCTCTCTCACCTCCCAGATGGCATCGAGAGAAGGCGCGGCATGCCAGCAGCCGTGGTCAAAAATGACCCTTCCTCTCTCCTGGGGCAACGCCATACAAAGTTGCTGATTATCCCGAGCAAAGGAGGCTAAGATATCCTTCCATGATCCATCGTTGTAGTGGACACTTGCTCGAAGATGCCGTCTTTTTCGGCTCCTTACACGCTGGAAGAACATGATCTCCTTCTTCCTCAAATCGACCCGGCGAACTTCGACGATCATCTCTGCGTGGGGATGAAGATGTGGGGAGAACAGGCTAACTCCCCCAGCCTTTTATAAGGAAATAGGTCACAGCGGTCCCCAATAAATCTGCCATAAAGTCTGCACCGACCGTTTTAACGCTCCATTCAGAAATGTTTTGAGTTACGAGGGGCCGTTCATGCTTTGTTCAAAGCGTTTCAAATTCCAAGGAACTTAAAAGCTCTGAAGGGGGTCTTGTAGACGCATAAAAAATACGCTGGGATGAACTACGCAGCCTCTTAATGCAGAGCAGCGTGAACGAAGGCCTCCAGAGCCATCAAGCGTACAATAGAGCTTTTTCCAGCGTGAAGAATAAAGCTCACAGGACCATCAGCGTAAGTACAGTACGTCCAGGCTGCTCCAGCGTGAAACAGAGTTCTTCATCGCCTCTATGGCGTAAAACTCATCCGCTCTCGAAGCAGCGTTATAGCGTACGAGGAACACTTCGTCTTCCTCGAAATGAACCTGTCAAGTCACGCAGTGAATCTGACCTCTGACTTCTGACAAAAAGTGCTGCACGACCACCCACACGACGACTGGAAACGATGGCAGGCCCCTCGAGACGCGCACCACAGAATGATGGCGGATCTCTGCATTTAATGCAGAGTATTTAGTTAAAAGATCACCGAACCGTCGCTTACTGGAGTCCCCTCCGCATAAACCACTCTTCTACGTACAAGGGAATACGCTGCCCTGTTTTACACAGGCAAACATAAGCGATTTTACGATCCGCAGCGGACAAACCGCCTGCCACATCAAAAGTTGCACTTCGTACGGGATTCGAGGCACGTCTCCACGTCTAATTGCACAGAGCGGTGACAGTTTCTCTCAAGGCACGTCTCTGCGACAGGTGCACAGAAGGGGTGCAGACCTTCAAAATACGCCTCCGTATTTAATACATAAGATGATGGCAAATCTCTGCAAGAGATTTGATTATATCTTCAAAAACCATAATTCTGACTAAAGGCGTCCATATCAGCACGGTACGCAGTGGCTTCTACGCCCTTTCAGGATTTATGCCCATCCGGCTTCAACGCCCCCTCGGCCTCTAGGACCACTCCGCTTCTACGCCCATCCGGCTTCAACGCCCTCTCGGCCTCTATGACCGCTTGGTTTCTACGCCCATCCGGCCTCTAGGACCACTCGGCTTCTATGCCCATCCGGCTTCAACGCCCTCTCGGTCTCTATGACCGCTCGGTTTCTACGCCCATCCGGCCTCTAGGACCACTCGGCTTCTACACCCATCCGGCTTCAACGCCCTCTCAGTCTCTACGACTACCCGGCTTCCATGCCAACTCGGCATCTATGCCTGTTCGGCTTCTATGCCTGCTCGGCTTCTATGCCATGGTGACGGACATTTGGCTTCTACGCCAACCTCTTCTACACAATGGATACCTACCCGCGTGGCTTTTACGCCGTGATCTTAGTAGCAACCGTACGTGTTGTGTCCCCTTAGTTGGACCCACGTCACCCGCTCAGTCAAAAGATCATCTATACATAGGCATTGGTTACTTTAACCGTTATGTAATAGGGTGCTGTACTTTCCACTCCTCGGTTGCTACACCAACGGAGTGGTCACTGTCACCAAAGACTCTATAAATAGAGGCCCCTATCAATGGGGAACATGGTCGGAAAAATTGGTCAAGAAACCGATATCAGATCCCAGGTGGAAAAATTGGTGAAGATACCAAAATCAAATCCAGGGTCGACAATTCGAAAGATCGAACCAGGTCGAAGAGAGAAGATAGAGAGAGTGAGAGTACCTGGGGCTCAGGCAAAGAGCGGGGATCGACGACGTCGGCATTGTGCATCCACCCTCCCCTGCAACCTTCGAAGCTACTACCTGTCTTCCACGGCACTTCTTCAACATCGCGCAGTCCAAGGGCTAACGTGATCGACCGCAGATCAGACACCTATAGTAATTATCTACCCAGATTAAATAAATTGTACTCCCACATCCTCGCATAGGATTACACTGTATAAGTTTGTTTGTAAACCAAAGGGCGCGAGTTTCGCACAAACCCTGTCATTGAAATAATATATTTCATTCTTTCGTTTAATACCACAAACAGATATAGGCTGAGATACTCAATCACACCAAGGAAAATTCTTTTGATTCAACTATTCTCCTTTGATATTGATACTTGATCTCTTAAACTGTCCTTTTCTTGAGTGTCTTACATCATGTGCCATTTTGATTCTATTCCAGCTTTAGCTTTGTTTGATAGTAGTGCTTCCCATGGAAAATTCTTTTGATTCAACTATTCTCCTTTGATATTTATCTGTTTCTTTTGCTCTGAAGCATGGTTTGGTAGCTGAGTCTTTGCTTAGGACTTGCAAGATCATGACCGGAGGAGGCATTATCCTGGTTATTGATATTTGCAAGGATCGAAGAGTTACTCTGGGAGGCCAGGAGTTGAGTGCGTGTCTACTTGTAATGCCACTTCTGAACTATGATATTGTACTCGGGATAGATTGGTTGAGTAGGCACCGTGCTAGCATAGATTGTAGAGGAGGTAGAGTTTTGTTTGGTCTGCCAGGAGAGCCCGAGTTCGAGTTTACTAGAGGATCTGCAGAGCAGGGAGAAGGCATTATTTGTGGAGCTATAGTGGAAGATAAGGAGCTGCCGCATCCGTTGATAGCAGAGTTCTTGGATGTGTTTCATGAGGAATTGCCAGGTTTGCCGCTAGATCGAGATGTTGAATTTTATATAGACTTGGTGCCAAGTGCAGAACCAATTTCGTAGCATGTCTATAGAGTAAACAACAGCGAGCTGGTCGAGTTGAAGAAGCAGGTGGACGAATTGCAGGATAAGGGGTTTATCAGATCGAGTTCTTCACCGTGGGGAGCCCCGGTATTGTTTGCACCGAAGAAGGATGGATCGGTGCGCATGTGCATTGAATATGAGGCAGCATCGGTGGTTGGAACTGATAAAGGATTTTGATATATCTTTGTAATATCATCTTGGGAAAGCTAATGTAGTTGCCGATGCTTTGAACAGGTATCTGGTAGCTATGTTCTTGACGCAGGATCGATATTTGTTGGAGGACTTGGAGAGCTTGGGCATTGAGGTAATTGTTCCTGGTTGTGCTATACAGATGTGGTGATTGCAGATACATTCAGATTTGATGGACATGATCAAGGTAGCACAGTATAAGGATGTATCTCTGAGGAGTATCCGAGCTCAGGCGAGATATGGATTGGAGGATGATTTCACTATTGCAGATGATGGATCTTTGAGGCATGGAGTTAGATTGTGTGTGCCTAGTGGGGAGCTGCATGAGAAGGTATTGCAGGAAGCACATCGCTCTCAGTATTCCATGCATCCAGGTGCTAATAAGATATATCGGGATATGCGAGAGAGTGTGTGGTGGTATGGCATGAAGAGGGAAGTGGCACAATTTGTATCCAGATTCTTAGTGTGCCTGTAGGTGAAAGCCGAGAGGCAGAGGCCTGGAGGTTTACTTCAGCTATTACCCATTCCAGAGTGGAAGTGGGAACACATTACTATAGATTTTGTGTCTGGACTTCCACGATCTCCATGAGGGAAAGACGCGATTTGGGTCATCGTTGATAGGTTGACCAAGTTGGCCCACTTTTTGCCTTTTAAGGTGGGTTTGTCTACGGAGAAGCTGGTAGAGATGTATGTGAGGCAGATCGTTTGGATACATGGAGTTTCCGTTAGCATAGTCTCGGATTGGGATAGTCGTTTCATTTCTCATTTCTGGAGGGGTTTGTAGGAGAGTTTGGGACTCAGCTCAAGTTCAGTACTACATATCATCACCAGACAGATGGACAGTCGGAGAGGACTATTCAGACTCTCGAGGATATATTGCGCACTTGTTTACTAGATTTTGGGGGTTCTTGGAAAGACCATCTCTATTTGGTAGAGTTTGCTTATAACAATATTTACCAGGCCAGTATAGAGATGTCACCTTTTGAAGCTCTGTACGGTCGGAGGTGTCGTACTTCCTTGCCTTGGGACGATGTTGGAGAGAGAGTTTTGCTTGGGCCAGAGATGGTTGTGGATGCAGCAGGGAAGGTTCAATTGATCAGAGACAGACTTTGAGTGGCGTAGGATAAACAGCGGCATTGGGCCGATAGCCAACGGAGACCTTTGGAGTTCGAGGTATAGTTTAGATTTTTATTTTGTGCTTGTTCTTGGTTGTTTGTCATAGATTAAGTTCTTAAGTTGGTATTTTATTCTAGGTAGGTGGTTTGGTGTTTCTGAGGATTTCTCCAATACGAGGCACGATTCGCATCGGTGGAGGCGGGAAGCTTAGTCCGCGATTCATCGGACCTTTCACTATTCTAGAGAGGGTCGGTGCAGTTGCTTATAGACTAGACTTACCACATGCATTGGAGGGAGTGCATAATGTATTTCACGTGTCGCAGTTGATACGATACGTGGTAGATCCTAGTCATGTGTTGGATCACTCGGAGATAGAGGTGGGCCCTACTCTTAGCTATCCAGAGTAGCCAGTTGAGATTCTGGATCGGAGAGAGAAGGTGCTGAGGAACCAGACTATTCCTTTGGTGTGCGTCGCATGGAGGAATCACTCTCTGGGGGAGTCTACCTGGGAGAGAGAGAGGATGAAATGCGAGAGCATTATCCATATTTGTTTGTGCCTTGAGGTATATTATTTTCTAGTTATATTCTGTTCATTGTTATGTTCTTTCATAGTTAGTTATGATTCTTTAGTTCTGTTTTATTATTTTCTCGGGGTAGTTTTTGTCTTGAATTTCGAGGACAAAATTATTTTAAGGAGGGTGACTGTCACTACCATATTTTCTAGGAAAGGGTATTTTAGTAATTTCATATTTATTAAATATTATGCTTGATAAATAATTATTTGTTGTATTATTTAATGCTTGAGATGTTATTCCTTGGTATATGGTGTATCTTGTGCAAGCCTTGTTTCATTGATTATCTTGTACATGTACAGACACTGATTCTCGGGGAGACCAGCTATCTTCTTGGAGAATCTCGTGCCATAGCGTACCATGGTTGGATCTATTATACCAGTCGGGGGTGGGGAGTATGTAGTGTAGATATGTGATCATACCCATCTTGTTATCTTGAATAGTGTTAATCATACACCACACGTATGATTAGCCAGGCCATAAATCTTGTATCTCGTGTATCAAGTTCCCAAGCCGATCACATGTTAAGCTAGTACTCACACACTTAGACGTTAGTATTCTTGCTCATTGACATATTGCTCATTATTATATTATTTCCAGTATTTTTTTATTGTATATATATATCTCTTGTATCTATTGTGAATCTTGTATATTCATATTTATTTATTGTTATATAATTTTTATCATTGATTAGAACTGCTGTTACAGATATACTCTGCTCCTTTCCTGACTGGATATACTTTTCTAGATGACACTGAGGAGTGGTACCCTATCTATTATGGACCCCAGGATATTGTAGGTTTAGAGTCTGAGACCCTGGCTTAGGAGGGACTTATCCCAACTGAGACAGTTGACCCAGGAGTAGTAGCTTCTTAGTATTCTTGTACTGGATTTGTCTCCAGCTTATTTTGTTATTTCTTTCAGACTCATTGATGTATTATTTTAGATCATGAGTTGTATTATGGCTATTCTATTCTTTATCTGATTCGTGTTTTCTATCTTAGATTTGTGATTGGGTATATTTTTATTGTTGGTGGTACATTATATTGTTAGATATATTATCCAGACAGCGTTCTACCACTGATTTTGCGGCGTAGGCTGGGCGTTATTTTTGACTTGTACCCTAACACTGGGTGCGGGTCGTGACAATACAAGGTTCCGGAAAGAAAATAAGTTAAACTAGTCAACTTCTAGGTCAATAAGTCAATTCTAAGTCAAAAGTCAACTATGGTCAACTCTGGTCAAACTATGGTCAACTATCTATTTCGAGGTTGCACAAGCCCATCACCAAATATTGGGTCAAGATACTAAAGTCTAAGCCAAGAAACCCACATCTTAAATATTAGGATACCGTATCTCCAGATATGTAAATTCCAAGGTAACACCTCAATATATATATATCAAACAAATATTCATAATAATATAGAATCACAATTACAACATTAATTAGGTACCGGGGTTTTGAACCAACTTGGTATCTCAACAATAATCCCAAACTTGATACCCAAACCCAATATCTGGGGTATCCCCAATTACCTTGGTTGGTAATCCCCAATACCTTGTTATACTAACTACCCGTATATATATAATACATATACTAAATATTATAAATATAAAGAAATTAGCAATTAAGAATACATTACATCAATATTAGTACATATATATACATATATCTATTTATAAGTATATAATTATATATATATATATATAATCTGCCAATTGTCGCTAAAAACTTTGCTGAAAAACCTGATATTCTAATACGCTGCCTCTTTAGTGACAGTTCTGCCTGTCGCTGAAACTGATGTTGTTGTTGCTGCTGATTTCTCACTGTTGCTGTTGTTTTGGTGACGATTTACAGCCGTCACCGATCTGCTGTCGCTGTTGATGCATATTTTCCCGCTGCTGCTACTGCTATTTAATGACAGCGGCTGTTGTCATTAAAGCTACTGCCTCTGCTACAGCGGCTACTGCTGCCTCAAAAAATGACAGTAGCTGCTGTCATTAATCCCTCTGTCGCTAAAGCATGCAAAATATATATATATATATATATATATATATATATATATATATATATATATATATATATATATATATATAAATACCAATAAAACTATACATACACCCTCCCTATTATGTACATATTATGATATAGCAACATGCACACACATACATAAATACATTTATAATTATACATCTATGGATATGTATAAATAATCATATAGCAACTATATATAATATAATTACCTAATTAAATATACATATTTATATATTTACCCATAACACATATACTATAACATATTTTTTTACACATCTAGATGAATAGCTACATAATATATATACTCTTAGTATATATATAATACATAGATCTAGGATACAAGAAGCACAAATATATATACTATAATATATATAATATCTATATATATATATGCACAAATACAATCTTCATGAATTAAGAGCACAAGAATTAGATCTATATATAATTACACAATATATGGAGAGTATCACACCGTATCCCACTAGATCTAGGATACGCATGTGACACGAGTCCACCACACATCCAATTGTACCCCGAAGGACACAAACAAGTCACATATATTATTTATGAATAATACAAAGAGTCAAATATAGATCTACGTGTCCGTGTCAAAATATGACATGTACAAAGTCCCGTGCCGGAGAAAAAAATCTTCAAATCAACACGTATCACCAAATTATTGGGATACGACCTACACGTACCCAATTATGGACAGAACACTAGCTCCAAACACACAAACACGTGCCAAATTGATCTATAGGATCAATTGACACACACAACAAATGTCAATCTCGGAATTCTCCCAAAATTGACGCAAAAAGCTCTATAACTTTCTCAATAAGGCTCCTATACACAAAACCAAATCCTATGTGTAGCCTATGCTTATGGATTGATTTTCCATGGTTAAAACTCAGATTTAGAACTTAATTTAAGGGAAAAAACTGAATTGTATCTATTGGGAGATGGATTTCCAATAAAACCTCTAATTGAGATAAAATTGCCTCCAACTTGTAGATCATTGCTCCTCTTTATAGATCCTTGCTTTTTCCTTCTAGATCCTTGCTTCTCAAGTCTCTAATGGTGATTTGGGAAGGAATTAGAATGAAATTTGGTAGGAAAATGAAATAGGAATAAAGGAATTTGGTAGAAGGAAATTCTAGATCTAGTTTTGGAATAAAAAGAGGAGAGAGAAATTCCCCTCCCCTCTTTATAAATAGGCCAGCCCCTATTTCCCCTCCCTCAAGCAACTATGTAATAACCATTATACCCCTTGGGGCCTCTCATGAAGAAATAATTAAGGAAGAAAGTTTTTAGTCTAATGATTTAATTAATTTAATCCATCTCCTTAACAATGGGCTTTCTAAATGGGCTAAGTTCTAACCAATTAATTTATGTTGGTCCATGGGTCTAAACTAAACTAGTTAGGTCCACTAACACAAGTCCAAAATAAATAAATAACATCTAACAACCATTAAATAATATAATAAATAATTATTTATCAAGCATAATATTTAACTAAATATGAAATTACTAAAATATCCTTTCCTAGAAAATATGGTAGTAACAGTTTATTTTGGTGGACTTGTATTAGACTTTTATTGAGACTTGGCATGTATATTACTTCAGTCTTATAGATTATATTATGATTCTCTTTCTTTCATTATTCCATGCATGCTTTATCTTCCTTAGTTTGTACTATGATTGAGTATAGTTACATTAGTGAGATACCATATTATTCTTCCGTTTGGAGTTAAGATGATTGACAGGTATCACATATATATTATATAAGATATTTAGATAGTAGAGTTGACCCAGACAGCGTTCTACCGCTGATATTGTGACGTAGGCTGGACGTACCCATGTACTTATGCCCGAACATCCGGGTGCGGGTCGTGACAGCTACGTGGATGATATTGCTGTCAAGAGTCGTCTTAAAGATGACCAATTCAAGAATTGAAGACTGTTAGAATTAATGCGCCACCACCAGTTGAAGATGAATCCAACTAAATCCTTTATAGGAGTCTACAATGGCAAGTTCCTCGAATTGGTTATAACTTCCAAGGCTATTCCTATTGACCACAATAAAATCAAAGCTATCCTCGAAATACGGCCTCCATGTAATCTCCAAGAACTTTGTGGTCTGCAAGGTCGTTTGATATACATAATGGGGATTAGGTAGCAGAAGTATCCACCAAGTCACAGCTTGGGGAGGAGGAAACAATGAGTGGGTCCTCGTTGCTAGCATTCCGAGCTCCTTTGTCCTTGTTGACAATAGCATTAAGGTAGGAAGAGCGAGTCTTGGGAAGCCACATCTTGTGGATCTTCCTTGTCTTGGGTACGAATAAGGGGCTTGTGCTACCCCCAATGTTGAGCATATCTTCATAAGCTTGTTGGTCAAACTTTACAACCAAAGTCTTCTGCGTTGAGCCGACCAACGCAGTGTCTTATTGAACTATCACCTTCTTATCAGGGGAGAAGGTTGTCCCCAGACGAGTCACCATTTTTTTTGCCATAAACAAAAGTTTATACGAAATTTTGTGCTACAAACTATTAAAAGAAAAGAAGTACAAAAGATCTTAACACAAGAATCTAAGTACAATAAATCTGAAAAAGTATAGCTATGGAGATCTAATCTGTGGTCGATTACATTACTCATTTGACTACTCGACACAAGAAAAAGTTGCTAGAATACTTGGATGATTTTAGAGAATCTAGCAATGAGAAAGCTTGGCTATACGAGCACGAAAAGCTTCTATTCTTCTTCTCCTTTGTCAGTCCTGGTCCCTACCCAATGGATATGCTGCTCCATATATTTATAGTATTTTGTAAAAAAATGGTTACCTGCATGAACGCGTACGCACAAGCAATATATACTATTTTTTTATTGTACGCGTATATTTGGAAGGTATGCAGCCCAAATATACATAAATTACTGATGATTTGACATGTGGCTTCCTATCCAAGGAAGGCTCAGGTCATGGAGGTAGTTATGATTACCAATCTATGAGGAACATGGCATGAAGGACACATCATCGTATATGTTCATTGGCAGTTGTTGGTGTAGGCTTATTGTTGGGGATCTGAACTTGGTAGCCATGTTAGCGTACTTTATCAAAAATTCTGATTCATTGTCACACTGATGTATTCTGACTGTAGGATAAATATTGGCGTACTCTGCGAGAGATAGCATCAGCGGTGTACTCTTGCTAAGTTAAACTGCCAATATTGGCATACTCAATGAGAGGCAACTTCATTGGCATACTGCTGCTAAAGCATCAATGTTAGCATATTCAGGAAGAGATAGCAACAATGACGTACTCTATGTGAAGTAGCACTATTGGCATACTATAGCAGAGAAGTAATGGTGGCAAAATCGAACCAAAATAATGAGCTTTGATCGCTAAATGATAATCTGGGTTAGCGTACCAATGATCTTTTGCATTAAATGCTTTGATCTCCTTGATTATTGTGTCATACCGAGTTGACAGCTTCTGATGTAGCTAAGTTGTCGTATTGAGAAGACGTAACCGCTTCGACATACAATCTTGGCATACTGAAGTGAAGTACCAATTCTTTTATACTGGGAAGGAGTAACGTCCCTTTGCGTACTAAGAAATAGTAATAACCCTCGCAAACTAAGAAGGAGTAATAACCTTGGCGTACTCTCGACGGAGTATGGGTTTATTTGATCGCTAGACGATAACCTGGGTCTTTGTGCCCAGAGATCCCCTATATTTATGACTTGATCTCTTCGACTGTCGTGCTAGCCTGTCTGGTTCATTATATTTAATGCTTAGAAGAAAACCATAATAATCGTGCGCCACCGAGAGAAAGCATATTGGGTACGCCACTAATACAAAGCATACCGAATATGATGCTGCTTTATCAATTGTAGCTTGAGGGGTAGTATGCCACTATTTCTCTGAACTAAGATATGAGAAAGTACATTTTTTATCCATTAATCTCCTTTGGAGGCATTTTTTTTATGCTTCTACACGCGTAACCTTAAGTAGCTTCATGGGCTGCAAGGTCGATTGGCATATATCAGAAGGTTCATCTCAAACCTCTCAGGTAGATTTCAGCCATTCACTCAAGTGATAAAGAAATTTATAACGTTTGTTTTGAATGAAGCATGGCAACAGGAGTTCGACGAAATCAATTGGTATCTCACAAATCCCCCAGTCTTAGTGGATCCTATTTTGGGAAGACCCTTCTTGTTGTATGTTAGAGCAATGGATCATAACCTGGAAGCTCTTCTTACATATAAGAATATTGAGGGCTATGAACAGGATATCTACTATCTCAGTCCGATGATAATCATTGCTGAATACAGGTACGATCCTGTAGAGAAGGAATGCCTCACCTTGGTCTTTGCCATCCAGAAGACACTTTATCCAAAGTAAATTCTCTCCGGGTATTGATGACGAAACCAAGTACACTCAACTCTCACAAGGCTACATGGGCAATGCTATTATCACTTTACGATATGATATATGTCCTACAAAAGGTAGTAAAAGGCTAAGCCCTGGCTGATTTTCTCGCAGCTCACCCAGTACCGAAAACCTCAAAGCTATATGACGATATTCCAGATAAAGTACTGGAGTCCAAAATGGCAATGGGAGACGATACATGGCAACTATTTTTTGATGGTGTGTCAAGGAAAGGGCCCAAAGGCAATATTGTTGCTGGTGTAGGGATAGTCCTCGTTTCTCCTAAGCTGTTGATATATCGTGCATATTCTCTCAGAGAGCCTTGTTCCAACAACATAGCAGAATATAATACTTTGCTCATTGGCTTATAGTTAGCTAAACAACTGGATATTGAATATCTTGAAGCCTATTGAGACTCTAAGCTAATAGTTAATCAGATTATAGGGGAATATGAAGTCCGTCATAAAGACCTTATTCCCTATCATGAATCTGTTATATAGTTAGCATCAACCTTCATTAGATTTTTTTATTGAGTATGTGCCTCGACTATAAAACATGAAAGCAGATGTGCTCGTTGGTTTAGCAGCTTCATTGGCTATTCTGTCGAAAAGACAATACTCGATCATAGTGACAGGCTGAGAGTTATTATGTGCCAAGAATAATCTGCAAATTGAACACAACTTTGGAGTGAAATCAATTCCTAATTCAGAGGAGTGGAGGTTTCCTTTTATAGACTATGCAACCTATAGAATTCTTTCAGATGACCTGAAAGAGGCTACCTCTGTTAAAAGACGCTTACTACGATTCTATTATGAAGTAGCTTCTAAAATATTGTATTATCGTTCATATGATGGACTCCTACTACGATATATGTCGAATATTGAGGCAAGATGAGCGCTTCGTGAAGCTCACGATGGCACCTGTGGAGCACACCAACCAGGTCCTAAATTACAGGACAAACTCAGAATGATTGGTTATTACTAGCCAACCATGGTAGCTGATGCAGTAGATTATGCTCATAAGTTTAGAGCTTATCAAATCCATGCTGACTTCATCTACCAGCCATCAGAGTTCTTACACCCTACAGCTGTATCTTGGCCTTTTAAAGCTTGGGGTATGGGCATTATTGGCCCTATTAGCCCACCTTCATCTAGAGGTCATCGATTTATTCTAGCAATAATTGACTATTTCTCAAAGTAGGCAAAAGCAGTACCACTCATCGAAGTGAATATATCCAATGTGATTAACTTCGTCAAACAATATTTATTTAGCGCTTTGGTGTTCCCCGGAGGATAATCCAAGATAATGGGCTTCAATTTGCCAGTCAGGCCTTCAATTGGTTATGTGACAAGAATTAAATCCAGAATATGGTGTCCACAGTATATAATCCTGCAGCCAATGGCTTAGAAGAAGCTTTCAACAAAACCATAATCAAGCTCCTCAAGAAGCTTGTTTCATCCAAAAAGTGTGATTGGAACGAGAAGCTTTGAGAATGCTTATGAGCTTGTCGGATGACGGTACGGACCCCTATAAGTAGTACGCCATACTCTCTAGTCTATGAGTATGAGGTTGTTCTTCCCCACGAGATCCAGATCCACTCTCTTAGTATAGCTCTAGCTAACGAGCTAACAGTTGAAAATAATGATCGTCTTCGACTTCAAGTGTTAGAAGCATTAGATGAGAAATGTCTGCAAGCTCAATAGTGTATTGAGCTATATCAAAGATGTATCTCCACAACAATTAACAGAAAAGTCAAAGAAAGGATATTCTATGTCAGCAATTTGGTCCTGACAGTGAGAAGGACAATGGTCATAACACATAAAAGTAAAGGAAAATTCCAAGCCAAATGAGAGGTCTCCTTCGTTGTGGAAACAATGTATTCCAATGGCATATATCTGCTTGCAAAGCCTAATGAAGATTTGCTAATGATGCCAATCAACAACAAGTTCCTCAAAAAGTACTATATCTAAGCCAGGCTTGTACTTTCCATCTCCAGCAGGTCATTTGTAAATGCATAGTATTTGTATTTACTTTATTCTATCCCCAACAAAGATGTACAGTGGGAAATTTATTTCTCAACATCATATATTGTAAAACTCATTATCCCTATTCAAGAGTCTTGGATATGTTATGGATAATGGGTCCACCTCAAAACTTCTTTCTTATAGTGGGTTAGAGAATTTCATTTCCAATTATAATCCGCAAAAGAGCCAGTGACACGCTTCGTCGCCTCGAACTATTATTTGTATTCAATAGTCTTGGATATGTTATAGATAATAGGTCCTCAAAATTCTCCCTCGGAGTACTCATCAGTTCTTACAAAAATATTCCATTGAGATCATCTGAAGCAAAATCCTTTCAAGTAAATTACTATGTTCTTAGAGCCATGTCGTTCTAAGTATATCTTATTTCTAATTCCCAATTGGATTAGAAATATCAAAAAAATTACTTCAACCCTAACTTGTGAAAGATATTTAGTTCACGTCCATATTACCTCTGAACTATCTTTTCTTATCTCCTCCAGTCGGGATAAAGTATTTCTAATCATAGTTTGTGTCCATATCACATCTAAAACTATCCTTGTTGATTTTCCTATTAAAATTGATTCTCAAAAGAAAATAGTATTTGCGAAAAAAAGTTTAAATGGAACTTTGTATTACAAATTATTAAAAAGAAATAAGAGTACAAGAGATTATATACAGGAATCTAAGTACAATTAATTCTGGGAAAGTATAGCTATAGATATCTGATCTACAAGCGATCAATTTACTCCTTGGACCATACAACGATGAAGAAATGCGAGGATGCTGTGAACAACTTGAAGAGTTGGGCAATAAGAAAGCTTTGGCAGCAACAGCACGGCAAAATTCTCCCGTAACGTACACAATAATCATATATTTATAGGATTTTAGATCAGTTATGATAGTGTGCGTGCACTTTGAAAAATCTATATTGTGCTCACACTTTTGATGGGATGACATCCCACGATCTAGTGAGTGGGTACACAACTTATTGTCTGCTTGACACATGGCTTCCTATACGAGGAAAGCGTAGGTCATGGGACAGTTATTTATACATGTTTCCCAAAGAACATGGCATGTAGGACACATAATCGTAACTTCTCTTTGTCAGTTAGGATTGTAGGCGCACTTTAGAAGTTGTCTGGAGATTGGCACACTTTTGAAAAGATTGGCTATATAAGCGCTCTTTTGAAGAAGTAGCCATGATGGAGCACTTTTGTAGAAGTTGGCACAGCAGCACCCTTATGATAAAGTTGGCCGTAATGGCGCACTTTTGATGAAGTTGGCACAGCGGCGCACTTTTGATGAAGTTGGCATAGCGGATGATTCGCTAAACGAAAACCTAGGTCTACATGCTGCAGCTCAGCTGTAATGATGACTTCTGACTCCTCGACTGTTGTTCAATTGTCAGATTCATTGTATTTAATGTTTTGGGCAAAAGCAAACACAAGATTTGTGCGTCTGTCTTTGTTGATGAAAGCATCTTGAAAGTGCGACACTCTTTAAAACAAAGTAAAAGTGTGCTAATATTCCTCTAATAAGTTTATTTGTAGGAAACTGCATCATCTTCAAGAGGCACATTTTTTATGCTTCTACAAGACCCCTTCAAAAAATTTAAATTCGTTCAGATGAATCCAAAATACTTTAAATTAGAAGCATAAAATGTTATTAAGGTTTTATGCGCATACTCAGGGCAGAATCCTAACAATTTTATTGACGTGGCCAATCAGCATGATTAATGTATGGGGCATGCATATATCTTGTCAATTTATTCGATTTGACTTGTTCCATGGTTTGATGCGGTCTTTAAGGAGATGCAGGTAGCTTTTCAGGAATAATTTTTTAGAGCTATGCTACACTTGGCATGTATTCTCCTACAAATAGGAGAAAATTTTTACCAACATTCACAAACTTATCTCCTTCTTGCTGTGAGACTTGAGAATGCTCGAAGCACGTAGGAGAGCAACATTGAATAAAGACCAGCAACTGTCTCGACTGACACACTTCCTCCTTGATTTTCTTCTCCACCTGAGTGAAACCTATCTTATGCTTTTCCTTGTAAGTTTTTCAATAAAAATAAATTAAAAAATTTAGTTTTTCAAAGAACAATTGTTTGTTATGCACCCATTTATTTATTGTGTATCTAACATTAGATACAAATAATAGGTTGGGATGAAAACAATATCAGAGGTAATGTGGACTTGATATATTTTTAAATCAGATCCCACCGAATATATTTGCTCACAGGTAACATGAATATGGTAAAATATAATTTTGTGGAAGATTTCGTGAATCTGTCACCCGTGGCGTACTCATGCTGAGTACAAATAACAACTTTTATAAGATATAATACTGTCAGAGGTGATATGGACGTGATAGCTCACTAGTTTACTCTATTATGGAAGAGAAGAAAGAGTAGTTCAAGGGAGAACTATTGTATTCTCTATAGGGGATAAAAAATGAATATGATTCAGAGGTAATATAAATATGAATCACATTACACTTATTGACTGGTGAAGAAATATGTGAGATTAGTCCCAACCCAACTGGGAATCAGGAATAAGATATCCTTACAACAACTGGGCTTTAAGAATAAAATATTTTTATTGGAGAGAATCGTTTAGATGATCTCAACGAGAGTGTTTTGTTGGATCTTAGTATTGTTCCACTAGAAAATTTTAACGACCCATTACCCATGTCTTATTCAAGAATGAATATAGGTAATAGTTTGAAAGACCGTGTAGGCTACGCATTATTGGGGATAAAAAATATATTTTATGTACATCTTATTTTAATCTGCTGGAAATGGAGAAGAATATGTCATGCTTAGACATATTACTTCTTAAGAAATTTATTGTTGATAGGCATCATCATTAAATATCCATTAAGCATAGCGAGACTGTAGGCTCTATTGGGGAATAGTATCTCCACCACATAAGGACCGTCCCATTTAGCTTAGAATTTGTCTTTGGTCTTATGGGTTGTGATCATAGGTCTCCTTACTGTAAGGACCAATTCACCGAACTAGAATATTCTTTCCTTGACTTTTCGATTAAAAGCTCTGAAAATGCGTGCTTAGTATAGCTCAATACACTGTTGAACATGCATGCACTTTTCATCTAATGCTTCTAATTCTTGTAGGCGTAATCGATCATTATTCTCTACTTTAGTCCAATAGCAATAGCTATTCTTAAATATGGTATCTAGATTTTGATCGGAAGAACTGCTTCACATCAGTAGACTAAAGAGAATAGTGTAGAACCAATTGGAGTTCAAACTATTGTATGATAAACCTATAAATACTCTCCGAGTTTTTCATTTCAATCGCGTTTGTTGGATGAGACAAACTTTTTAAGGTGTTTGATTATGGTCTTTTTGAAGGCTTCCACTAAGCTGTTGGCTGCTGGATTGTAGGTCGTACATGCTATATTCTGGATTCGATTCTTGTCACAGAATCGATAAAATGCATGACTGGTGAATTATGGCCCATTATCATGTATTATCCTCCGGAGAACACCAAAATGATAGATAATTTGGTGTTTAACAAAGTTAATTATGTTGGACGTCTTAACTTCGACGAGCGGGACTGTCTCTGTCATGCCCCAGTCCCAAAATATATAGGACTAGGACACGTAAGCATGCCAGCCGCATGGATATGGCAACTCCAATATATGGAAACCAAATCTACACGTACGCTGTAATATGAATATCAAATCCACAAGTGGTATAACTGTAATACAAGTCACAGGATAAAATCTAAATCTCATTCACCAAAATCATATAGAGATAAATAAACAGTATCTATGAAACTAGATCTCAATAAGAAGTATCTAAGGATAATAGTTGGATGAAAACAAATCCACTACCAACTCAAATAGGAAAAGTAAATACAATATAAGTACAACTCACTCAAACAATATAAGTACCCGCTATCAATCACGGCTCGAAGAGAAGACATCCACGAAGCATCTATAACCATCCAAATCTGCGCTCCTGCAAATACTCAAGAAACAGGTATACCTGGCAGCGGACCAGGTCCTCAGAGGGACATAACAAGATACTTAAACATATGCCAATAAAGTACTAAAAATAAACATCCATTGGGGTCGCCTAACCATCTATGTGAATGCAGTTTGAGAACAACTTTCTAACAAGTGGACTATCTGGCCATAAATAGGATTGGTATGGTTCTCATGGAGATCCAGGGGCCTACAAAGGCACGTCGTCTTTTGAACGGCGGAGGCCCGCCAAGTAGTATAGGTGTCATCATGACCGCGCATCTCCGGCGGAGCGTACGGGTTACACAAGGAAAGTGCAAAGGAGCCCAAATGTGATACTTGTTGTTCTCCCCATCCCATGTTCTAAGCATGTCACATCCATGACACGATTTGGTCCATAGCCTATCCTTAGTACCCTAGTCCAATCCTGCAACCAAACAAGGACAAGGATGGGACCACCGTACTATAATAGGCTACGTCCATAGACCTCTAATAACTGCTAAGTCTTCTAGCATGCCAAGTTTCTAACAGCAGTTATTCCTAACGCACGGCCCACACGTACAGGAGGCCAACCTGCACGCAAGTCCGTGATCTACATGAGACTCACAACTCGTGTAACAACTGTGTTACGGCCAATGAACCTAAAGATGCTACATGATGATGGGGTAGTCTCATAAACAAGGTCAATGCAAATACATAAATAAAAATATATCGCGAAGACACCGTCGCGCGCATTTTTATATAACAGTTAAAATATATGAAAAGACAGAAAATAAAGATGCATGCAACATATGGAATAAAAATAACAGTACAATGGCAAGGTATACTTGCCTGGCAACTCCAAAAATCGCGCAAAACAATCCAATATCCTATGTACACATAAATATAATATAATAGAATCATTAGTCATTACACTAGCACATACTCAACCACATTTATACTGGAATCAGGGGGTATACTAGGGGTAACACTAGTCATCTAATACGGTCAATTACGCATTGAATTACGCGGGTGTCGCGTCTTCAAGTACTGTACGAAATCAGTCAGTCAACTGACAGGTGTCTATGCCAGTACGTTTGTGTACGCAAGGCAGACAAATTCACAAGTTCTTAGGGTCAACATGGTCAAGGTAAGTATGGGATAGTCCACGATGTCCTAGGGTCATACAGTCTGAATATTTAGTCATAATTATCAATTAGCATTTACTTACATATATATTCATATAACTATATAATAATATAACCATTAATTTATTTTAATTTATTTAAATTCTGGAATAATTACTCTAAAATCCTATTTTAATCTTATTATTCTGATTTTTATGATAATTTCTATATTTTGTCCAAAGAAACTGAATTTTATCAACTCGAGACTCATGGCACGCAAATCGAGGCGATCTGTTGACCAAAAAGTCAACCGATACAAACTTGACTTTCATGCATGATTTCCTGTAGATTTCAGCATCAAAAACATACTAGAATTTACGGCTCGTCTGAGTTCAAATTCGTTTGGGAATTATGGCACATACAAATTTTGTATTGTGCACCGATGGTTAAATTCTAACCTAGAAGTTCTACAGAATTAAAAGTATATAAATACTTCGAAATAAATTTTGAGAAAAATATATTTCGATGATCTCGACATTAGCTTTCAGAAACATTAAACGGTTCGTGATTCTGACTCCTGGTTCTCCCGGAATCGCAAAAACATCGAAATACGTCTATTTTCGGACATGTTGTGCTCTACGAATTTTCCACAATTTAATACTAATAATTAAAAAAAACAATTTATATTATCAGAAAGCTAACCTCATTATCGTTCTAACAAAAAAACTGGAGCGTGTTTGGAGTCCGGAGCTAGGAGATATTATTTTTTTAATTCGTCATAACTAGTAGAAAATGAGGCTGAATTTATGACAAATTTTGACTATTTTTTGGACAAAAAAGAGAGGAAATTGTGAAAGAAAAATATAAAGGATGAGGTATTTATAATGGTGGACACTACTTAATTAAATACGAATAGGATTGGTTAATTTGGATAGGATTATGATGAATTTAAATAAGGATAGGATATGCATGAAGTTGATTTCCTAGTAGGTTCAGGATTTGAATTAATTTAAAATAGAGTTTAAATTTATCGCAATAATTTATAATCTTAAATATAATTAAAGATAATACAAATAATTTATAAAATCTTATTAATATCTATTAACACTAAATTAGTATCTATCTAATATTAAGACTATATATATCCAAAAAATCCTAAATAATTTTAAAATCTAAATAATTTCTTAAAATTCTAAATAAATTACAAAAAAATATTATTAAATATTTTAAACTAAAATAAATATTTGGTAGGAACGACATGCAAGTATGGTCGTATAGTAAATCATAGAAGTCCTAAAAATTTATGTTTTCTAAGTTTTAATTACCAAAAATTCTAGAAAAATCTCCAAAAATCTAAAATAACCTAAAATAATTCTAAATGAATATTTATATAAGTAAATATGTCAAGAAATTTATTTTCTAATTAACTAAGAGCATATTCTAAATAAATTCAACATATATAATAAATATAATAATATAAAATATACACAAAATATCTATTTTGGGTGTGGGAGTTTACATTCTACCCAACTTAAAATAATTTCGTCCTCGAAATTAAAATAAGACATAATTTGTTAAATCCTTCACATTCGTACATAAGGTATGTCAATCGCAATCTCTTCCAAAAATTTAAATAACAAAATCTATTCGAATCTATCGTGATCACTTCAAAATTAATATAACCACTGTTTAAATTAAAATTCAACCTGTCGTAATTTCTTCTCGATTTTTAAATAATCAACATCCAAATCTGACTCAAGTCTATATGACATCCCACATCAAAATTTATATCATAATTTCCAACTATCATAATCTCCTCTAGACTTTGAACAATAAATAATTCTAATCAAATCTTATTCCTATCCTTAACTTAAGAATTTTGTACTATTCAAATATTTAAAATCAATTTACATCCTCAATATTTCAAATAGGTGACCCAACAATCAAAATTGAACTTTTAATTCAAATCATCAAATTGTAAAATTTAAATCTAATTAACCAAATGTTCAAGTCTAAAATTCTATATTTATCCTCAAAATTTAAATCGATGATTCATCCTTCAATATTCAAAATTTAAATCATGTGCTCAAAGTATAAATATTTGGTCCGCAATATCAAGATTTTAAAATTCGTTAAATCCTTATTATCTTAATCCTTCTTTTAAAATTCTCCACATTTAAAAGGACTTAATCTCTCAATCTAATCCTACTTGATCACAATCTAAAAGAATTCTCCTCAAGTTTAATACTGCAATTTCTACCCAACTTAGAATTTACCCATCTATCACATAGGGCTCTTACACTTAAGAAAAATATTCCTCAATTTATTTTCTCATGTCATTCAATCCTCAAAACTTTAACACCAACTATATCATATGTGATATGCCCTTAATCAATTATGAAAGATAGTCACCAAATAATGTGTTTGGCCTATAGGGTATATCTTGTACTATCCGTGTATCACTTATATCCAAGCACGAGATTTCGTCTTTCCGAAACAAGGGAAGACGGAAAGCAATGGAAAAGAGTTCAAGGAGGGGTAATAGAATGGAAGTATGGGAATCAAAGCGTTTAAAGAATTCAAATAGGAATTGTCAAAGCAGTTATGGATTGAAATCCTATTTTGGTAGTTCCTATTCACATGCTCGTATCAGTTCAGTTATGAAACGGATACGATGTGCTCAGCTATATCTAGAGGGCAAGTACATTCGTCTACTAATCACTATATATCTCAATCCACGTAAAATAGTTATATGAACGGCGAATCGAGCGCACTATGGTTGATCAGACCGTAGTACACTAATTCTGAAATATATTAGTGTGCGCGCCCAATAATACATATGTAGTAAATAAGCTTGATAAAGAATAAGCTTGCGAAAACTAGGCTATAATAGCAACATAATTCAAGATAGTACAACAAATATAAATACGCTAGATTATGATGAAAGAAGGTGCAAATTAATTCAAGTTCACAAAATAAAACAACATAAACAATCAATGATAAAAGACTCTACAATCTCTACGGTTATCATACAACCTTCTTGTCTAAGTCGCTAGTCGACCACATAGGGCATGGACCTCTATTGCTTGAATAAATACTGTCATCTTATGCTGTCATACAATTAATGTCATTCAGTTACACTACCTTGATGGGTCAAGTGGACCATGTGATACTAGGTTGTGAGGCATACTACCCAACTTAAAAGAATTAAGCTAATTCTGTGACAGTCTTAAGAGGATCCTACAAAATAATCTTGCACATGTACATAGAACAAAAACTCTTATTAGGGTCTCCTATCGCCTTCCATAGGTAAGGGTCACCTTAAGTCTTAATCATAGTGCTCGTAGGACAGGTGTCAATCGTAGGGATAGAAGAGTTACTAGCCGTTAAGGGGAAAGGGATTTAACTCGTATCGAGCTATGGGTACAAATTTTGTGATTTAAAGCTAAGGGGTAATCATTAGGTCACAACCTAAGGGAACTACGCAAACTATCAAATCCCAACTATCACGCACAAAATTCAAAGTTCAAATTACCAAGCTATACCCTAGCAAACTACATGTCCTAACATAGAATAAGATTACTTGGCCTTCAATCATACGAGTTATGTGGCACGAGTTAAATGATAAAGAAAGAAGAATCATAATTTAGTCGTCACACAATTAGCGAACGCTAAGGTTGCAGGGGGACAAGTTATGAAATCAAAAATAGAGGGCTCTAGATAGCATCATGGTTCTCTAAGGGGGTGGCATGCTAGTTGCCATGTTCGGAGTATGATCAAGAAAAAGGGTTGATTACATTCCTCTAGGCTTCCTAGGGTGTTGTCTACTAGTAACAAGACAATGACATAAGTTTTATAGTTCTCTAATACTATCCAATTATGAGGGTTAGGTTCAGTCCTAATGTTCAATATTGGTTCTCCATTGGTTCCTCAATACTAGGGTCAAACATTATGGTAAAACTTCTAACTAACTCTAGTAGTGTCTATACTACTCTCAAGTCTTCATAATACATCAGGGGGTAATAGTAAATCAATTCTAAAGATAAGAAATTCTAGGGTTCACTATATATTCTAAACTTAGTGGTGTGTCTATATAATCGTTGTATTCTTAATAGGTGTGCTACTCTAATTATCATCCTAATAACAGGGGTTCCTATATTCTAGCAGAAGGCCATATATACTCAAAGAACTTATTAGGGAAGTACAGGAATCAAGCAGGATACAATTGTTCGAATAGATCATAGAGGAGGAAGGTGAATCATAGTCAATTGTGGATGAGATCCTATACTCTAGTCCTATGTGCAGGCTTGTTCGGTACAGTAACGTAACCGAGACAATATGCTCTCGACCTGCATGGGCCACCACAAAAACATGTCACGCCCCAGTCCCAAAATACGTAGGACTAGGACACGTAAGCATGCCAGCCGCATGGATATGGCAACTCCAATATATGGAAACCAAATCCACACGTACGCTGTAATATGAATATCAAATCCACAAGTGGTATAACTGTAATACAAGTCACAGGGTAAAATCTAAATCTCATCTACCAAAATCATATAGAGATAAATAAACAGTATCTATGAAACTAGATCTCAATAAGAAGTATCTAATGATGATAGTTGGATGGAAACAAATCCACTACCAACTCAAATAAGAAAAGTAAATACAATATAAGTACAACTCACTCAAACAATATAAGTACCCGCTATCAATCACGGCTCGAAGAGAAGACATCCACGAAGCATCTATAACCATCCAAATCTGCGCTCTTGCAAATACTCAAGAAACAGTTACACCTGGCAGCGGACTGTAACACCCAGTTCCGCTTAAGCGGACTGCCGTCTCAATCGGCAATCGTGCAGCTGTCCCGACCCGCCTTGCCTCGATCAAGAGGCAAAGATATCCAGACTTGTCCCTACAGGAATCCGGCTTGGACTTTCAGAGGCCCGCTCAGACGTATCGCTCTACCGAGGCGAATCATCGCTAAGGTGGGTGGCTACGATGAACTTGTCTTTGCTTAGCCAGCACACATAAAAATCTGGAATATTATATGCTAGTCGCTAGGTGAATCACCCCCTGCATGCTAATGAATCCAACGCACCTAGCTAAGGGAATAATCCTAACTCATATTGCTTGCTAGAACATGGAAATGAAATACTGCTTATATTTAGACCCTTGCATGCTAATTCCCTTAACGGTTTCAACTCTCGGCTTACCTTCGGGTCCGAGCAACGTGCCTGTTTATGTTCCTTAGAAATGCATGCTTGTCTGCTTGAATGTTACCATATTTTCATCCAAACCTCGGGAGACTACTACGTAGTCGTTCCGTGCCTGAATAACCCTGCAAGTATCCGGGACCGTTAGGTCGCCAAGGCAGTTCCCGATTCAAGAGACTGCATCATGTCAAGTAAAGAATCATACTCCTATGGCAAGACTCATTCAGGTATTTGGATCTCCCTGCAAGTCTCCCTTTTGTGCGGGCTTACAGCAGCCCAGGAGACTGTGCATATCTAATAGCTAAATGAATCATACTCCAGTGGCAAGACTCATTTAGGTATTCGGATCTCCCTGCAAGTCTCCCTCCTGTGCGGGCTTACAGCAGCCCAGGAGACTGTGCATATCCAATAGCTAAATGAATCATGCATTACTGCTTTTCGTGTGCTCGTGTGTAAATTAACAATCGTGTTCGATCATGGACAACTTGTGCACAAGGATATAAGTTCTGCGGACGGTGCTGGGGCACTGGCACCGATCCGATTCGGGCAGACTTTGTGTGTATAGTCAATCGTGTGCGGACTGGGTAACTTGCAACGTATCATGTTTTATGAGCTCCTCGTGTTTTCTTGTTGCATGTTATTCACGTCCTTGACTAGTCCATTATGGCATCAGCCAGTGATCATCGTGTGTATATGCTTGCAATGCCTCGTGTGATTATCGTGTATATTTAACCTGTTGCGTGCTTGCCTGTGAAACAAAAGATAACAAGTCATCCTCGCTTAGCGGCTATCCGCGTGCGAGTCATTGCATAGCATTAATGAATAACTTAACACCTGGACGATCATGTTATAAGAACCCACCTGTTTGTATATGCTATGCCTCCTGAATGTTTATACTTACCGTGCTTGAATTAATCATGTTTGCCTTGGACAGGGAAGGATAAATGGTAAGTTGGTAAGTCTCGCCGTGTTTCCTCAAACATTGCACGACGCACTGGCCGACACGATAAGCTATTCAATGTTTGCATGAAACTGATCCTAAGGCAACTAGAAAGACAACTTAATAGTTGTGCACGGAACCTGTATTACGTGTTTGGATTTGTCGAGCAGGCGAGTAGCTTCCCCACCAGTGCATTCAATGTACTGATAATCCACCAGTTTGATATGCAGGGTGCGGGAGAACCTCGTGCGGTGCGGACGCCTCCTTCGTGCGTGCTAAGGCCAGGAGTTCCCTCTGAAGCCTTGCAACGGTGCATCCGGGACTGAAGCGCTTATACAAGACATAAGTTGTGAACATCGCCTGACCATCGCCTGTACATTCATTCCACAGTTGTAGCCACTTGGCACACTTTTACTGTTTCAGAGAGAGAGGCTTGAGCGACTTGTAATCTCGGCTATACGCCACCTGTAACACAAGTTTATATCAATAAAAGAGCTTGCTTTACTTCAACTTGTGTTTCAATGCTTCCGCTATATTTGTCGACTCAGTGAACCTGTTACCGATCGCCTATGCGTTCATGACTCCGCTGCACTCGGACAATCTGTGCGACTCTGTGGCTTAGAACTCTTGCCGCCAGCCAATAAACTATGGCCTTGCACGGGCATGGATCACGCTCGTGCGGCATCACGCCCGGATGGGTTAAGCGATTATTCCGCGGGAGCGCTGGCGAGGGTGATTCCCGCTTAGCGGGAACGGCCGATTTGCCGGCGGGAGATCGGGGCGTGACAGAATGGTATCAGAGCCTGGCTTCTACGCCTTTGTCCTCAATTCGATATCTCTGTTTCAAAAGCTCGTTCGTAGGTTATGTGAACGCTCTCTCTCAATGCCTCGATGGAATGTTCCAACAATAAGTCTAAATACTTTCAAAATGTGTTTTGAATGTTATGCTTGCTTGTCTGGTTGTATGCTGCGAGTGGCCTTTGTGCCAACCTGTGCGGACCCTTCGAGAGTATAGCTAGTAGCTTGTCCGATTTTCACTAACTCTAAATTTGGTTGAATGCATCTATTCGAGGGACGCCTTGAACTAGTGCACCATCCAAGACTTAGGAAAAGGTGAAACTCGAGTGCTAAGACTTCGCTGTCACTAAGCTGGTTGACGTGTTCACGCTAGAAGTGTACTTCAAAAGTGCGCACGATCCAGTCTAAGCGATATGCTGATTTCGAAGCTTGTGCAAGTGAATATCCAAATGAACAAGTGCAACGACTTGTCTAGGATTGCCTCAACCCTATATTACTGCTTGTCCTTAGTATGTCTCGAGGACGAGACTTTTTCTAAGTTGGGTAGGATGTAACACCCAGTTCCGCTCAAGCGGACTGCCGTCTCAATCGGCAATCGTGCAGCTGTCCCGACCCGCCTTGCCTCGATCAAGAGGCAAAGATATCCAGATTTGTCCCTACAGGAATCCGGCTTGGACTTTCAGAGGCTCGCTCAGACGTATCGCTCTACCGAGGCGAATCATCGCTAAGGTGGGTGGCTACGATGAACTTGTCTTTGCTTAGCCAGCACACATAAAAATATAGAATATTATATGCTAGTCGCTAGGTGAATCACCCCTTGCATGCTAATGAATCCAACGTACCTAGCTAAGGGAATAATCCCAACTCATATTGCTTGCTAGAACATAGAAATGAAATACTGCTTATATTCTGACCCTCGCATGCTAATTCCCTTAACGGTTTCAACTCTCGGCTTACCTTCGGGTCCGAGCAACGTGCCTGTTTATGTTCCTTAGAAATGCATGCTTGTCTGCTTGAATGTTACCGTGTTTTCATCCAAACCTCGGGAGACTACTACGTAGTCGTTCCGTGCCTGAATAACCCTGCAAGTATCCGGGACCGTTAGGTCGCCAAGGCAGTTCCCGATTCAGGAGACTGCATCATGTCAAGTAAAGAATCATACTCCTGTGGCAAGACTCATTCAGGTATTTGGATCTTCCTGCAAGTCTCCCTCCTATGCGAGCTTACAGCAGCCCAGGAGACTGTGCATATCCAATAGCTAAATGAATCATACTCCAGTGGCAAGACTCATTTAGGTATTCGGATCTCCCTGCAAGTCTCCCTCCTGTGTGGGCTTACAGCAGCCTAGGAGACTGTGCATATCCAATAGCTAAATGAATCATGCATTACTGCTTTTCATGTGCTCGTGTGTAAATTAACAATCGTGTTCGATCATGGACAACTTGTGCACAAGGATATAAGTTCTGCGGACGGTGCTGGGGCACTGGCACCGATCCGATCCGGGCAGACTTCGTATTTATAGTCAATCGTGTACGGACTGGGTAACTTGCAATGTATCGTGTTTTATGAGCTCCTCGTGTTTTCTTATTGCATGTTATTCACGTCCTTGACTAGTCCATTATGGCATCAGCCAGTGATCATCGTGTGTATATGCTTGCAATGCCTCGTGTGATTATCGTGTGTATTTAACCTGTTGCGTGCTTGCCTGTGAAACAAAAGATAACAAGTCATCCTCGCTTAGCGGCTATCTGCGTGCGAGTCATTGCATAGCATCAATGAATAACTTAACACCTGGACGATCATGTTATAAGAACCCTCCTGTTTGTATATGCTATGCCTCCTGAAAGTTTATACTTACCGTGCTTGAATTAATCATGTTTGCCTTGGACAGGGAAGGATAAATGGTAAGTTGGTAAGTCTCGCCGTGTTTCCTCAAACATCGCACGACGCACTGGCCGACATGATAAGCTATTCAATGTTTGCATGAAACTGATCCTAAGGCAACTAGAAAGACAATTTAATAGTTGTGCACGGAACCTGTATTACGTGTTTGGATTTGTCGAGCGGGCGAGTAGCTTCCCCACCAGTGCATTCAATGTACTGATAATCCACCAGTTTGATATGCAGGGTGCGGGAGAACCTCGTGCGGTGCGGACGCCTCCTTCGTGCGTGCTAAGGCCAGGAGTTCCCTCTGAAGCCTTACAACGGTGCGTCCGGGACTGAAGCGCTTATACAAGACATAAGTTGTGAACATCGCCTGACCATCGCCTGTACATTCATTCCACAGTTGTAGCTACTTGGCACGCTTTTACTGTTTCAGAGAGAGAGGCTTGAGCGACTTGTAATCTCGGCTATACGTCGCCTGTAACACAAGTTTATATCAATAAAAGAGCTTGCTTTACTTCAACTTGTGTTTCAATGCTTCCGCTATATTTGTCGACTCAGTGAACCTGTTACCGATCGCTTATGCGTTCATGACTCCGCTGCACTCGGACAATCTGTGCGACTCTGTGGCTTAGAACTCTTGCCGCCAGCCAATGAACCATGGCCTTGCACGGGCGTGGATCACGCTCGTGCGGCATCACGCCCGGATGGGTTAAGCGATCGTTCCGCGGGAGCGCTGGCGAGGGTGATTCTCGCCTAGCGGGAACGGCCGATTAACCTGCGGGAGATCGGGGCATGACACGGACCAGGTCCTCAGAGGGACATAACAAGATACTTAAACACATGCCAATAAAGTACTGAAAATAAACATCCATTGGGGTCGCCTAACCATCGACGTGAATGCAGTTTGAGAACAACTTTCTAACAAGTGGGCTATCTGGCCATAAATAGGATTGGCATGGTTCTCTTGGAGATCCAGGGGCCTACAAAGGCACGTCGTCTTTTGAACGGCGGAGGCCCGCCAAGTAGTATAGGTGTCATCATGACCGCGCATCTCCGGCGGAGCGTACGGGTTACACAAGGAAAGTGCAAAGGAGCCCAAATGTGATACTTGTTGTTCTCCCCACCCTATGCTCTAAGCATGTCACATCCGTGACACGATTTGGTCCATAGCCTATCCTTAGTACCCTAGCCCAATCCTGCAACCAAACAAGGAGAAGGATGGGACCACCGTACTATAATAGGCTACGTCCATAGACCTCTAATAACTGCTAAGTCTTCTAGCATGCCAAGTTTCTAACAACAGTTATTCCTAACGCACGGCCCACACGTACAGGAGGCCAACCTGCACGCAATTCCGTGATCTACATGAGACTCACAACTCGTGTAACAACTGTGTCACGGCCAATGAACCTAAAGATGCTACATGATGATGGGGTAGTCTCATAAACAAGGTCAATGCAAATACATAAATAAAAATATTTTGCGACGATACCGTCGCGCGCATTTTTATATAACAGTTAAAATATATGAAAAGACAAAAAATAAAGATGCATGCAACATACAGAATAAAAATAATAGTACAATGGCAAGGTATACTTGCCTGGCAAGGAAGCTGCAATGTACCAATAACCTGCTCCAGAAATCGCGCAGAACAATCCAATATCCTATGTACACATAAATAAAATATAATATAATCATTAGTCATTACACTAGCACATACTCAACCACATTTACACTGGAATCAGGGGGTGTACTAGGGGTAACACTAGTCATCTAACACGGTCAATTACCCATTGAATTACGCGGGTGTCGCATCTTCAAGTACTGTACGAAATCAGTCAGTCAACTGACAGGTGTCTATGCCAGTACGTTAGTGTACGCAAGGCAGACAAATTCACAAGTTCTTAGGGTCAACATGTGTCACGACCCGCACCCGAAAATTGGGCATGAGCCGTGGGTACGTCCAGCCTACGCCGCAGAATCAGCGGTAGAACGCTGTAAAGGTTCGTTCTAGGTCAACCATATCTATCTATATCTCACAGAAAAATCCGGCATGACCTCTCCAAAAGGAGGGCAAAACCACACAATATATATATAAAATCCTCTCCCAAAGGAGGCAACCACACAATATATATATATGAACTCTCAATCACAAAATCTATGGAAAGAAATAAAGCACGATATGATATAAACAAGGAAACAGAACCAAGAGAGCAAGACAATCCAAAATAATACAGTCCAAGTCTACAAATAGCTACAACATCTCAAGCAACAAAAGAATAAGTACAGTCATCCAAAATAAAATACTGGGAATAACCCAGGAAACCCACCTAGCTAACTAGGATGCTATCGGCGTCTCCTCGGCGCACTCCTCCTCGATCACGGGGTCACAACAGTCGGCAACACCCGGCCCATAGAACGTCGGGCAATAGTCCTCAGGATCCTCTGGAAAAATATGCCCAGTCAGGACTGGAGTGAAGTACATAACTCTGAAAGCAACTCCAAATGCATGGTAAGGTGTATATGACGAGCAATAGAAAAGTAATCAAGACGCACAGGAAATAAATATATGCTGGAGCACAATAAGTAGCTGCAATGTAAACTGGAGAATGATACAAGTAGTGAAAAAGTAATTGCAGGTGAGAAACATAAATACTAGATAAGTGCCTTGAGCCCAAGTTCGTTATGTGATCGGCTTAGGTTGCACATGAAAAATACTAAGATAACTCTGTTATGCGTGAGTTGCATAACCGACATACACATGAATACTGTTTGGCTTTGATCACATAACCAACTCACTACTCCCCCCCACTAATACCATTGGATCCAACCATAACACGCTACGTACATGATAATAGCTTGCGCACACGAAAGCGAGAGCACAATAAGCACATGATAGCACATGAGAATCAATACCCGAAGCACATGATGAAATACACGTGATAGAGTACCCGCTGAACACGGTAAGGGGGATAGCATCTCATGACGGGATCCACTAGTACCAGCTCGTGTAACAATGTGTCAGAATCAAGTATTACAGTTCTAGAACAGGTGATATAAACGCTATCATGAAATGGAAACTATCAGAGGTAGGTACTCGCCTGATGTCCTGAGCAACTGATGAGGATCGAGATCCGGACCGGTGTCACATGGACCTAATACGAAAAGCAGAATTAAACAGGGTTCTAAGCATTTAAACTGATATAAAATAATTAAAAATAGGCTTCTAGGGCTATTCTAGGTCGAACGGGTCAAACCGGTGAAAATCGGGTCAAAAAGTCAACTCGGGGTCTAAAAAGTTAACTCTAGGTCAAAACTAGGTCAAATGTTGACTTTTATGGTCAACGGGGACAATTATGGTCAAAGCTAGGTCAAACTAGGGTGCCCCTGAAATTCTAGGTCAAACCGAGCTCATTAAGCTACTAAACTCACAAACTCGCCTAATCGAGATACCGGGATACCCTCGGTATCCGATACCTCGCCCTAGGCCATGCACCCCGCCTAAACCCGCTAAAACCTATGCTAGCACGCGTAAATATATATATATAAACATATAAAAATCATTCCAAGACATCTCCTAGGCTAATGCTCAAATACCCCGCTCGAAACTCAATACCTTGAATATCTCAAGGTATCGAGATACCTCGGTATCTCAAGGTATTGAGGTTTCGCTCTAAAACCCTCTAACTAGCTACCTAGCTATTAATTATGCACCTAGTTATTAATCTAGGCTAGGTAATATAGATATCTATCATATATATATATATCTAAGTAGGTATCTACCTATATACATATATATATCCACACACACATATACATTTATACCCATTTACCTTACCTAACATAACATATATATATATATAACTTATAGGCATATAGATACCTATATCCTAGATAGGTATATCTAAGTATCTAGCTATCTACCTATCTAGTATCTATCTATCTAAATAACTATCTACCTATCTAATAATGTAGCCATCTATCTATGTATTTATCTTATCTATCTATAATACTAATATCTATATAGTTATCTATCTATTAACTTATCTATCTAACATATACTCTAACTATTATCTATTACCTATCCCTCGCTAACACTACCCGCTGCTACTAGCCTCGCCAACGCGCTGCTGCTGCTGGCTCTACATGCTGATGATGCTGCTGCTGGCTGCTGTTATTGCTGCGCTGCTGCTGCTCCTCTTGGCACTGCTGCTGCTGCAGCTCCCTGCTGCTGCTGTGCTGCTGCTGCAGTGCAGCAGCAGCTGCAGCCACTGCTTGCTGTTGGTTCCCCCTCTCTCTAACACCCAATCACACACACATACCTATATACATATATATATATCACTATCTATATATATATATATACATACATATATATCTATATATATATAACTAGATACATATATATATATATATACACTTATATCTATTCTAATACACTCACTAACACACACACACCTACACACTCACAAACACACTAATACACACACACACTCACAACACTAACAACACACACACACACACATAAATATATATACATAGCTACATATATATATATACACTTAATATATATATATATATATCTACACACACTCTCAACTATATATATATATATATATATATATATATATATATATACATACACCCAAAATATATATATACATATACACACACACAAGCACACTTACACATATACATATATATATATATATATATATATATATATATACACATAGACATATACACACACAAGCACATAGATCTAAATACACACATACATATATAAATATATATATATATAAACACACATACATATATATATAAATATATATATATATATATATACATATACACTAACACAACACAACACACAACAACACCCAAACCACATGCCCCACTCACGCCCAACGACCCCGACACTCACCAATACCCTAAAATATATAAAATATAACTCAAAAACTCTAGCACACACTCCCCGATACTAACCCAACACACGCACAAGCCCGAAACAAGGAAACCAAGTCGAAATGGCCGTTCGGTCATTTCGACGAACACGTGGTACGCGGCTCGAAAAACCTCCTGAAACGCACACCAAACGAACTCGGAATCGGCCCAAAATTTACCCACGCGCTTTACACGATGTCTAGATCCTAGAAAATGTGCTCCCGCGTCGATTCTAGGTCCATGGTGGAAACGCACACGCACTTAGAATCGGCGACGACGAAAAGCTCCAATTTTGCCCGAAACGCCCGTTTCTCCGCGACGCGGCTTTTCGTGTCCGAACGGAGACACACACTCACCCTCTAGACACCCGACAACGTCTACCTAGGTCCATCTAACCTAGGGCATCACCCAAAATTGGGCCAAATTCGGATTCCACCCGAATTTGACACAAAACCTAATGTCAAAGTCTCTAAACTCACCCAAACTAGTTCCAACTTCCTCCTACGGGTAGGGTTAGGGTCTAGGAGGGTTCTACAACACTAATTACACTACACAAAAATAATTAGGAAGGGAAAAGTTAGGTTTTATCTCTTGGGAGTTGAAATTCCAAGACCAAAGTCTCACAACCCCTAGAAATCACCTCCCTCAAGCTCCAAGCCACCAAAACTAGCCTCCACACAAAGTCTAGGCTCCACACACCTAGGTTAGAGAAAAAGCAAGGTTAGGGCTAGCATAAGGAGAAGGAATGGAAGAAGAAAGAAGAAAAAATGGAAGAGGGAACTCACCTTGGGGAAGAAGGAAGGAGGAAGAAGAAGTGGAGAAGAAGAAATGAAGAAGAAGAAGTAGAATGAAGAGAATGGCTGCTGCTCCTTGCTGTGGTCGCTGGTTTGCACGGGTGGGGGGGTAGGTAGGGGCCGGCCAAGTAATAAAATAGGGGTTTACACAAGTCCAAATGACCAAAATGCCCTCCCTAAACTCGGTTTTGGGTTTTGGGTTCCAAAAACACTCAAACTAACTCCAAATCTCTCCAACTAACCTCCTAAAAATAAAATAAATATTTCTAAGCCCAAAATAATTCTCACAAGGGTGTGGGCTGGGTCGAACATGGGTCCACTAGGGTCGGACATGGGTCCAGGCTAGCCAAAACCCTAAAATAATCATTAAAAAAAATAATACAAGCACTATTTAAATATAAATATAATTAATTAAATACAATTCACTATTTAACAAATAAAAATAAAAAAAATACCCTATTTTCTAGAATTGGGTAGTGACAAGTCTACCCTCCTTAAATTAATTTCGTCCTCGAAATTAAAAGACGAAACTAGGACAGGAATGCAAAGAAAGAACCATACCTCAGGGCTCGAAAAGATAGGGGTATCGCTCGCGCATTTCATCCTCCCTCTACCAGATCGACTCCCCTGGAGAGTGATGCCTCCACGCGACGCGAACCAAGGGAATAGTCTAGTTCCTCAATACCTTCTCTCGTCGATCCAGAATCTCCACCGGCTGCTCTGGATAGCTAAGAGTAGGGCCCACTGCGATCTCCGAGTGATCCAATACGTGACTGGGATCCGCCACGTACCGTCTCAACTGCGACACATGGAACACATCATGAACTCCCTCCAGCGTAGGCGGCAACTCAAGCCTATACGCCACGGCGCCGACCCTCTCGAGGACACGGAAGGGTCCGACGAAACGTGGGCTAAGCTTCCCGCCTCCACCGAAGCGAATAGTGCCCCGCGTCGGAGAAATCCTCAGGAACACCAGATCTCCAACCTAGCACAAACAAGGTCTCTGCATTTAGTCTAAAATAAGCAATCACAAACAAATACAAGAACAAAATCAAGATTCTAAGCTATACCTCAAAGTCCAAAGGTCTCCGGTGGCTATCGGCCCAATGCCGCTACCTGTCCTGCGCCACCCGAAGTCTATCTCTAATGAGCTTGACCTTCTCCGCTGCATCAACCACCATCTCCGGGCCAAGCAAAGCTCTCTCACCTACATTATCCTATGACAACGGAGTGCGACACCTCCGTCCATACAATGCCTCAAAAGGTGACATCTCGATACTGGCTTGGTAGATGTTGTTGTAAGCAAACTCTACCAAGTGCAAGTGATCCTCCCAAGAGCCTCTGAAATCCAAAACACAAGTGCGAAGCATGTCCTCAAGTGTCTGAATGGTCCTCTCTGACTGACCATCTGTCTGCGGGTGATACGCACTACTAAACTTGAGCTGGGTGCCCAAGCTAGCCTGCAGGCTCCTCCAGAAATGCGAAGTGAAGTGACTGTCCCGATCTGATACTATGCTCACTGGAACTCCATGCAGTCTGACTATCTGGCGCACATACATCTCTGCTAGTCTCTCTGTAGACGTACCCACTTTGAATGGTAGAAAGTGGGCTGATTTGGTCAACCTGTCCACGATGACCCAAATCGCATCTTTCCCGCCTGGAGAACGGGGAAGTCCAGAAACAAAATCCATGGTCACATGCTCCCATTTCCACTCCGGAATAGGTAACGGCTGGAGTAATCCTCCTGGCCTCTGCCTCTCCGCCTTCACCTGCTGGCACACTAAGCATCGGGATACGAAGCGTGCTACCTCCCGCTTTATCCCGTACCACCATACATGCTGTCTCAGATCTCTATACATCTTGTTGGCACCTGGATGCATAGAATACTGGGATCGATGCGCCTCCTGGAGAACCACCTCGCGCAACGACCCACTCGGCACACACAACCTGGTACCGTGCCGCAATGAACCATCATCAGCAATGGTGAAGTCGTCTGCTAAACCCATCTGAACCTGCTCCCTGATGCTCCTCAGGGACTCATCCTTAAACTGTGTAGCCCTAATCCGGTCTACCAACTCTGACTGAATCTGTAGTCCCCACATCTGTATCTCAACTCCAGGCACTATCACCTCAATGCCCAAGCTCTCTAGATCTGCCAGAAGATAACGATCTGTAGTCAGGCACATAGCTACCGGATACCTGCTCAATGCATCCGCAACTACGTTTGCCTTCCCTGGATGATACTGCAATGATATGTCGAAGTCTTTCATCAACTCCAACCATCTCCTCTGCCTCATGTTCAGCTCTTTTTGGGTAAACACATACTTCAAGCTCTTGTGGTCTGTGAAGATCTTCACACGCTCTCCGTATAAATAGTATTTCTACAACTTCAGAGAAAAGATGACCGCTGCCAACTCCAAATCGTGGGTAGGGTAGTTCTTCTCATGAGGACGTAATTGCCTGGAAGCATAGGCAATCACCCTCCCATTCTGCTGCAACACACAACCCAGTCCCTTCCCCGATGCATCACTATAGATAGTGAATCCTCCAGAACCTGATGGCAACGTCAACACTGGAGCTGTCGTCAACCTCCTCTTCAGCTCATCAAAGGCGATCTGGCACTCCTCTGACCAAACAAACTCCACGTCCTTCCGGGTCAGCCTAGACAACGGCTCTGCAATCTGGGAAAAATCTTGAACAAATCTCCTGTAGTAGCCTGCCAGTCCCAAGAAACTCCTGACCTCGGCTACTGAATTCGGAGCACTCCATGCCTCAACTGCCACGATCTTTCTCAGATCCACCGAGATACCCTCTCCAGTCGCCACATGACCAAGGAATTCAACCTTGTCAAGGAAGAACTCACACTTCGAAAGCTTTCCATAAAGCTTCTCCCTCCTGAGAATCTCCAGCATTATCCTCAGATGTTCCTCGTGCTCCTCTGGGGTCTTCGAATACACTAAGATGTCATCTATAAACACCACCACAAACCTGTCCAAATGCTGATGGAACACCTTGTTCATCAGATTCATGAACACTGCCGGGGCATTAGTCAACCCAAACGGCATCACCAAGAACTCATACTGTCCATATCTGGTCCGAAAAGCTATTTTCGGAATATCCTCCTTCCTGACCTTCACCTGGTGGTAGCCTGTCCTCAGATCAATCCTGAAAAATACCCTCGCTCCGCTCAACTGGTCAAATAGATCATCAATACGCGGCAGCGGATACTTGTTCTTGATTGTGAGGTTGTTCAGAGCCCTGTAGTCGATACACATCCGTATCGACCCATCCTTCTTCGGCACAAAAAGTACTGGAGCACCCCACGGAGAAGAACTAGATCTGATAAATCCCTTGTCCTGAAGCTCATCCACCTGCTTCTTCAACTCTATCAGCTCACTGTTGCTGACTCTATAGACGTGCTGGGATATCGGCTCCGCGCCTGGCACCAAGTCTATAGAGAACTCCACATCTCCGTCCGGAGGTAACCCTGGCAACTCCTCCGAAAAGACATCCATATACTCCTCTATCAGTGGATGTAGCGAACTTGGCTCTACCACCAGGGCTCCGCAGAAGACTCCCTCGGTCTGCTCCGCTGCTCCTCTGGCAAACTGAAACTCTGGCTCACCTGGCGGACTAAACAAAACTCTGCCTCCACGACAATCTATACTAGCACAATGCGTACTCAACCAATCCATCCCGAGTACAATATCATAGCTCGGAAGTGGCATTACGAGTAGGCACACACTCAACTCCCGGCATCCCAAGGTAACTCTCCGGTCTCTGCAGACATCACGGACTAGGATGATACCACCCCCAGTCGTGATCTTGCAGAGTCTAGCTAAAGGTTCAGCAACAAGATGGTGTCTAACAGCAAAAGATACAGACACAAAGCTATGGGAAGCACCGAAATCAAATAAAGCAAGTGCTGGAATAGAATCAAGGAGAACAGAACCTGAGATAACATCACCAACTGGCTCGGCCTCGTCCACTATCAGGGCAAAAGCTCGCCCCTGCTGTCCTCCTCCGTGCTGCTGCTGGTGCTGGGCGAACCTCTGCTGCTGAGTATGCAAAGGCTGTCATCTCTGTTGCGCTGCAGGTGCTCTGGTTAGTGCCCTCTGAGCGGCTCCTCCGCCCTGAGCTGAAGGACAATCCTTCAGCTGGTGATCTGCTGTGCCACACAATAAACATCTGCCCAGCCTCTTTCTGCATATGTCCCATCCGTGCCTTGGCTTCCTACAGAAAGGGCAAACGATGGGCTGCCTCTGGCCCTGCTGCTGACCCTGCCTCTGCTGCTGGGGCACCTGCCGGAAGGGCGCCCGACCCTGACCCTGGTGCTGCTGGGTCTGCTGGAATGGCCTCTTGGCTGGGCCTGCACTGCTACCTGCTCCTGAAGCATCTCTGCTCCTCTTCATCTTCAGTTCCAAATCATCCTCAGCCCTCTGAGCGTCGCTGACAATCTGCTCAAAGGTCGCCTCGCGGTCGCTCCTAGTCAAGGACTTGACCGCCATGACCAAGCCCTTGCGGAACTTCCGTGCCTTCGCTGCCTCAGACAACCCCTCAACAAATCTGCCCAGACGGCAGAACTTTGCTGCATACTCATCCACTAGCATACTCCCCTGGACGAGCGCCTCGAATTGACTAAGGCACTGAGAGCCACGTCCGGGAAGAACTTCTCCTTGAAAAGCTTCTTGAAAGCCTCCCAAGTCAATCCCGGAACTGCTATCCGCGTATCCGTGTGGAACCAAGTAAGGGCAAGGTCGAACATCTAGCTGCCCGCTGCCTCTATCTGCATGCTGGCTGGGATCATCGCCAGCCTGAAAATGCCCTCTGTATGCTCGATCCAGTCGTCGGCGTACAGGATCCCCTCTGTGTCGCGGAACTCCTTAGGCCGCATCCTCTGAAAATCGATGATAGTACCCGGCCTAGGATACTGAGCCTGCTCTGGCTGTGGCTGGATCTGAGCCACTCTGTCGACCGCTGTCATAGCCACCTGATGAGCATTCTCAATGCCCATCCTTATAACATCTGCCTGGCGGTGCTGCGCATCCATCATCTCTTGAAAGAATGCGAACAACTGCGTAGCATCCACTGGCGCAGGCGGTGGTGGAGGAGGTACCACCGGAACAACTGGGGTGGCTCTCGGATCAATGGGAGTAAGGGGATCTCCGAGAGAAACTAACGCTCCCTCAACCGCAGGAGTGGCGAGTGGAGCGGTAGCGGCTGCCGGAAGTCGAGCAGGTCGAGAGGTGGCAGACCTCTCAGTGGCAGCTGCTAGAGCGGTGCGCTGAGATCTGGTCTTCGGAGGCATCCTGAACACAGATCAAAAGAAGTCAATACAGGGCAAGAAACGATAACATCAATGAAAGACAATAATATTGCAAAAAAAAACAATTTCAGAAGAATTAAAGATAGCAAAAGGAAGTAGGAAGGGTCCTAGTTGTGATTGAGCACACTCTCTCTCAGCCTATCTCCTATATCCTATTGCAGGTAACCCTAAAAAGCAGACCTGCATGGGCCACCACCAAAAACGTGTCACGACCCGCACCCGAAAATCGGGCATGAGCCGTGGGTACGTCTAGCCTACACCGCAGAATCGGCGGTAGAACGCTGTAAAGGTCCGTTCTAAGTCAACCATATCTATCTATATCTCACAGAAAAATCCGGCATGACCTCTCCAAAAGGAGGGCAAAACCACGCAATATATATATAAAATCCTCTACCAAAGGAGGCAACCACGCAATATATATATATGAACTCTCAATCACAAAATCTAGGGAAAGAAATAAAGCACGATATGATATAAACAAGGAAACAGAACCAAGAGAGCAAGACAATCCAAAATAATACAGTCCAAGTCTACAAATAGCTACAACATCTCAAGCAACAAAAGAATAAGTACAGTCATCCAAAATAAAACACTGGGAACAACCCAGGAAACCCACCTAGCTAACTAGGATGCTATCGGCGTCACCTCGGTGCACTCCTCCTCGATCACGGGGTCACAACAGTCGGCAACAGCCGGCCCGTAGAACGTCAGGCAATAGTCCTCAGGATCCTCTGGAAAAATATGCCCAGTCAGGACTGGAGCGAAGTACATAACTCTGAAAGCAACTCCAAATGCATGGTAAGGTGTATATGACGAGCAATAGAAAAGTAATCAAGACGCACAGGAAATAAATATATGCTGGAGCACAATAAGTAGCTGCAATGTAAACTGGAGAACGATACAAGTAGTAAAAAAGTAACTGCAGGTGAGAAACATGAATACTAGCTAAGTGCCTTGAGCACAAGTTCGTTATGTGATCGGCTTAGGTTGCACATGAAAAACACTAAGATAACTCTGTTATGCGTGAGTTGCATAACCGACATACACATGAATACTGTTTGGCTTTGATCACATAACCAACTCACTACTCCCCCCCACTAATACCATTAGATCCAACCACAACACGCTACGTACATGATAATAGCTCGCGCACACGAAGGCGAGAGCACAATAAGCACATGATAGCACATGAGAATCAATACCCGAAGCACATGATAAAATACACGTGATAGAGTACCCGCTGAACACGGTAAGGGGGATAGCATCTCATGACGGGATCCACTAGTACCAGCTCATGTAACAATGTGTCAGAATCAAGTATTACAGTTCTAGAACAGGTGATATAAACGCTATCATGAAATAAAAACTATCAGAGGTAGGTACTCGCCTGATGTCCTGAGCAACTGATGAGGATCGAGATCCGGACCGGTGTCGCAAGGACCTAATGCAAAAAGTAGAATTAAACAGGGTTCTAAGTATTTAAACTGATATAAAATAATTAGAAACAGGCTTCTAGGGCTATTCTAGGTCGAACGGGTCAAACCGGTGAAAATCGGATCAAAAAGTCAACTCGGAGTCCAAAAAGTCAACTCTAGCTCAAAACTAGGTCAAATGTTGACTTTTACGGTCAACGGGGACAATTATGGTCAAAGCTAGGTCAAACTAGGGTGCCCCTGAAATTTTAGGTCAAACCGAGCTCATTAAGCTACTAAACTCACAAACTCGCCTAATCGAGATACCGGGATACCCTCGGTATCCGATACCTCGCCCTAGGCCACACACCCCACCTAAACCCGCTAAAACCTATGCTAGTACACGTAAATATATATATATAAACATATAAAAATCACTCCAAGACATCTTCTAGGCTAATGCTCAAATACCCCGCTCGAAACTCAATACCTTGAATATCTCAAGGTATCGAGATACCTCGGTATCTCAAGGTATTGAGGTTTCACTCTAAAACCCTCTAACTAGCTACCTAGCTATTAATTATGCACCTAGTTATTAATCTAGGCTAGGTAATATAGATATCTATCATATATATATATATATCTAAGTAGGTATCTACCTATATACATATATATATCCACACACACATATACACTTATACCCATTTACCTTACCTAACATAACATATATATATAACTTATAGGCATATAGATACCTATATCCTAGATAGGTATATCTAAGTATCTAGCTATCTACCTATCTAGTATCTATCTATCTAAATAACTATCTACCTATCTAATAATCTAGCCATCTATCTATGTATTTATCTTATCTATCTATAATACTAATATCTATATAGTTATCTATCTATTAACTTATCTATCTAACATATACTCTAACTATTATCTATTACCTATCCCTCGCTAACACTACCCGCTGCTACTAGCCTCGCCAACGCGTTGCTGCTGCTGGCTCTACATGCTGATGATGCTGCTGCTGGCTGCTGTTATTGCTGCGCTGCTGCTGCTCCTCTTGGCACTGCTGCTGCTGCAGCTCCCTGCTGCTGCTGTGCTGCTGCTGCAGTGCAGCAGCAGCTGCAGCCACTGCTTGCTGTTGGTTCCCCCCCTCTCTAACACCCAATCACACACACATACCTATATACATATATATATATCACTATCTATATATATATATATACATACATATATATCTATATATATATAACTAGATACATATATATATATATATATATATATATATATACACTTATATCTATTCTAACACACTCACTAACACACACACACCTACACACTCACAAACACACTAATACACACACACACTCACAACACTAACAACACACACACACATAAATATATATACATAGCTACATATATATATATACACTTAATATATATATATATATATATCTACACACACTCTCAACTATATATATATATATATATATATATATATATACATACACCCAAAATATATATATACATATACACACACACAAGCACACTTACACACATATATATATATATATATATATATATATATATATATATATATATATATATATATATACACATAGATATATACACACACAAGCACATAGATCTAAATACACACATACATATATAAATATATATATATATATATAAACACACATACATATATATATAAATATATATATATATAGATACATATACACTAACACAACACAACACACAACAACACCCAAACCACACGCCCCACTCACGCCCAACGACCCCGACACTCACCAATACCCTAAAATATATAAAATATAACTCAAAAACTCTAGCACATACTCCCCGATACTAACCCAACGCGCGCACAAGCCCGAAACGAGGAAACCAAGTCGAAATGGCCGTTCGGTCATTTCGACGAACACGTGGTGCGCGGCTCGGAAAACCTCCTGAAACGCACACCAAACGAACTCGGAATTGGCCCAAAATTTACCCACGCGCTCTACATGATGTCTAGATCATAGAAAATGTGCTCCCGCGTCGATTCTAGGTCCGTGGTAGAAACGCACACGCACTTAGAATCGGCGATGACGAAAAGCCCCAATTTTGCCCGAAACGCCGATTTCTCCGCGATGCGGCTTCCCTGTCTGAACGGAGACACACACTCACCCTCTAGACACCCGACAATGTCTACCTAGGTCCATCTAACCTAGGGCATCACCCAAAATTGGGCCAAATTTGGATTCCACCCGAATTCGACACAAAACCTAATGTCAAAGTCTCTAAACTCACCCAAACTAGTTCCAACTTCCTCCTACGGGTAGGGTTAGGGTCTAGGAGGGTTCTACAATACTAATTACACTACACAAAAATAATTAGGAAGGGAAAAGTTAGGTTTTACCTCTTGGAAGTTGAAATCCCAAGGCCAAAGTCTCACAACCCCTAGAAATCACCTCCTTCAAGCTCCAAGCCACCAAAACTAGCCTCCACACAAAGTCTAGGCTCCACACACCTAGGTTAGAGAAAAAGCAAGGTTAGGGCTAGCATAAGGAGAAGGAATGGAAGAAGAAAGAAGAAAAAATGGAAGAGGGAACTCACCTTGGGGAAGAAGGAAGGAGGAAGAAGAAGTGGAGAAGAAGAAATGAAGAAGAAGAAGTAGAATGAAGAGAATGGCTGCTGCTCCTTGCTATGGTCGCTGGTTTGCACGGGTGGGGGGGTAGGTAGGGGCCGGCCAAGTAATAAAATAGGGGTTTACACAAGTCCAAATGACCAAAATGCCCTCCCGAAACTCGATTTTGTGTTTCTGGTTCCAAAAACACTCAAACTAACTCCAAATCTCTCCAACTAACCTCCTAAAAATAAAATAAATATTTCTAAGCCCAAAATAATTCTCACAAGGGTGTGGGCTGGGTCAGACATGGGTCCACTAGGGTCGGACATGGGTCCAGGCTAGCCAAAACCCTAAAACAATCATTAAAAAAATAATACAACCATTATTTAAATATAAATATAATTAATTAAATACAATCCACTATTTAACAAATAAAAATAAAAAAATTACCCTATTTTCTAGAATTGGGTAGTGACAACATGGTCAAGGTAAGTATGGGATAGTCCACGATGTCCTAGGGTCATATAGTCTGAATATTTAGTCATAATTATCAATTAGCATTTACTTACATATATATTCATATAACTATATAATAATATAACCATTAATTTATTTTAATTTATTTAATTCTGGAATAATTACTCTAAAATCCTATTTTAATCTTATTATTCTGATTTTTATGTTAATTCCTAAATTTTGTCCAAAGAAACTGAATTTTATCAACTCGAGACTCATGGCACGCAAATCGAGGCGATCTGTTGACCAAAAAGTCAATCGATACAAACTCGATTTTCATGTATGATTTCCTGTAGATTTCAGCATCAAAAACATACTGGAATTTATGGCTTGTCTGAGTTCAAATTCGTTTGGGAATTATGGCACATACAAATTTTGTATTATGCACCGATGGTTAAATTCTAACTTAGAAGTTCTACAGAATTAAAAGTATATAAATACTTTGAAATAAATTCTGAGAAAAATATATGTCGATGATCTCGATATTAGCTTTCCGAAACTTTAAACAGTTCATGATTCTGACTCCTGGTTCTCCCGGAATCGCAAAAATATCGAAACATGTCTATTTTCGGACATGCTGTGCTCTACGAATTTTCCACAATTTAATACTAATAATTTAAAAAAGAAATTTATATTATCAGAAAGTTAACCTCATTATCGTTCTAAAAAAAAAACTGGAGCATGTTTGGAGTCCGGAGGTAGGAGATATCGTCTTTTTAATTCGTCCTAACTAGTAGAAAATGAGGCTGAATTTATGACGAATTTTGACTATTTTTTGGACGAAAAAGAGAGGAATTTGGGAAAGAAAAATATGAAGGATGAGGTATTTATAATGGTGGACACTACTTAATTAAATACGAATAGGATGGGTTAATTTGGATAGGATTATGATGAATTTAAATAAGGATAGGATATGCATGAAGTTGATTTCCTAGTAGGTTCAGGATTTGAATTAATTTAAAATAGAGTTTGAATTTATCTCAATAATTTATAATCTTAAATATAATTAAAGATAATACAAATAATTTATAAAATCTTATTAATATCTATTAACACTAAATTAGTATCTATCTAATATTAAGACTATATATATCCAAATAAATCCTAAATAATTTTAAAATCTAAATAATTTCTTAAAATTCTAAATAAATTACAAAAAAATATAATTAAATATTTTAAACTAAAATAAATATTTGGTAGAAACGACATGCAAGTATGGTCGTATAGTAAATCATAGAAGTCCTAGAAATTTATGTTTTCTAAGTTTTAATTACCAAAAATTCTAGAAAAATCTCCAAAAATCTAAAATAACCTAAAATAATTCTAAATGAATATTTATATAAGTAAATATATCAAGAAATTTATTTTCTAATTAACTAAGAGCATATTCTAAATAAATTCAACATATATAATAAATATAATAATATAAAATATACACAAAATATCTATTTTGGGTGAGGGAGTTTACAGTCTCTACCCATTTGGAGAAGTAATCAGTTATTGTAAGTATAAACCGATGTCCTCTAGAGGAAGATGGGTTGATCGGACCAATAATATCCATTCTCCAAGCTTTAAAATGCCAGAAGGCAGCTGTAGGGTGTAAGAAATTTGTTGGTTAGTGGATAAAATAAGCTTAGATTTGGCATGACCTACATTTATGAGCGTAATCTACGACATCTGCCACCATGGTGGGCTAATAATAACGCATTCTCTTGAGGCGGTCTTGTAATTTAGGACCTGGTTGATGTGCTCCACAGATGCCATCATGAGCTTCATGGAGTAATTGTCGTACTTCAGGATTTGAAAGACCACGTAGCAGCAATCCCTTATAAGAAAGACGATATAATATTTTGGATAAGGCATCATAGTAGAATCGGAGTGAGCATCTTTTAATAGAAGTAGCTTCTTTCGGATCTTCTAAAAGAATTCCATAAGCAGCGTAGTCTATAAAAGGGTCTCTCCAATCTTTATCCGTGAAAGTTTTATTTATGACATAACAAGTTCAATATGTAAGTTATTTTTTGTATAGAACAACTCTTGTCCTGTTAGCAAAATTGAATGTCGTCTCTTTAGGGGAACGGCCAATGATGCTGCTAGGCTAGCTAAAGCATTTTCTTTCATTTACTGTAACCGAGGCACATGCACGATAAAGAATCCTTTGAAAGTAAAAGCCAGTTCGATTACCTCTTGATGATAAGGGTTGAGATCAAGATATTCTATGTCGAATTCTTTAGCTAATTGGAGACCAATGAGTAGAGCATTATATTCAGCCACATTATTGAACATATTTCACTGAAAGAATATGCTCAATGAATGAGTAGTTTGTCAGAAGATACTAGGACTATGCCAACTCCAGCTACTATATTGCCTTTGGGTATTATACTTGATGCGTCATCAAATAATAGTTGCTAGGTGTCATATCCCATTGCCATATTAGACTATAGGACTTCATCTGGGATGTCATCAAATAGTTTAGAAGTTTTTGGTAAAGGATGAGCTGCGAGGAAATCAGCTAGTGCTTGACCCTTCACTTGTCCATGTAGCTAAACGAGAATTGAGTGTGCTTGGTTTAGTCATCAATACTCGGAGGGGATTTACTCTAGATATGTCATAAATTGTTCCTAACACGTAGTGTCGTATCTTTTGAATAGCAAATTTTAAGGCAAGGCATTATTTTTCTACTGAATTGTATCAATGTTCAGCGCGGACCATCATGCGACTGAGATAATAGATCACTTGTTCATGGCCTTCATTACTCTTCTGTGCAAGACGAGCTCTTAGGGAGTGATCCACTGCTCGAACATACAGCAAAAAGGGGTTTATTACGATCGAAGATACCAGAACTGGCAAATTTGTGAGATATCGTTTGATGTCATCGAATGCTTGTTGACATGCTTTATTCCAGAAAAAGGATACGCCTTTCTTTATTAACTGAGTGAAGGGTCGGCATCATCCTGAAAGATTTGAGATGAACCTCCTAATGTATACAAGACAGCCTTGCAGACCACGATGTTCTTTGAGATTGCGTGGAGACCGTATTTTGAGGATAACTTTGATTTTACCAGGGTAAATATGAATACCTTTGGAAGTTATAACAAATCCGAGGAACTTGCCACTGGAGACTCCTAGAAAGGATTTAGTTTGATTCATCTTCAATTTTTTTTGGCACATTGATTCAAACACAGTCTTCAAATCAAGAAAGTGATCATCTTTCAAATAGCTCTTGGCAGAAATATTGTCCATGTAATAATATACTATTTTTTGTAAATGCTTCTAGAAAATTGTACTCATGGCTCGTTGATACGTTGCTCACGCATTCTTCAAGCCGAAGGGCATGACTGTATAGAAGTAAATTCCTAGTGGTGTACGAAAAGAGGTATATTTTTCATCATCAGGCGACATCCTGATTTGATTGTACACTAAGAATCCATCAATGAAGGACATACGTTCAAAGTCACATGTATTGTCGATTATGACATATGTAATTGAAAGAGGAAATTTGTCTTTTAGACAGGCCGAGTTCAGATCCCGATAATCTACGCAGACCCGAACCTTTCTATTATTTTTCATGACTGGCACAACATTAGCTACCCATTCGGGATATTGTTCTTCTCAAACAAAGCTACAAGCTATGAGTTTCTTGACTTTTACTTTAATTGCATCCATCATATCCGGACAGAATCATGGCTACTGTTGATTTACCGGTTTAGCATTCAGAAGAATATTGAGCTTGTGTGTGGCTATTTTAGGATCTAGCCCAAGAATATCCTCATAACTCCAGGCGAAGACATCGTTATATTTCTTTATTAACTGGAGCAAAGCGTGTTGATCCTCTTCAGGAAGACTCTTTCTAATAATAAATGGTCTTGGGGAAGATTCTTCTTCAGGGATTTGTCGAAGCAAACTTACTTTTACTTCACTGTCTCTGCCGTAGTAGGCTTCGAAGGACCAGGTTTGGTTGTGACCGAAGCAACATGAGTTGGCGAATATCATGCCCCAGTACCAGAATATAGAGACGGACATGGCCAACTCCCACGTACAAGGTATAGAACATCGTACGGTAGTCACGTCTATAGAAAAATAAGGGAGTGCATGCTACAATCAAGTCTTCTAGGGTCTCAGAACAACTATGTGTCAATCATTCAAGCAAGTAACAACAATATAGAACATGTGTGAAAAAGCCTTAAGGTGTCACAAATGCTCCATCAGAATATTCTAGAGATCTAGCAATCAAAATATTAGGCTAGCAGAATGTCAATAATTATACAATCGAGATCAAGTGTAGTCTGATTATAACACAATTGTGTAAAATGAACTGTAGTCCAGATAAGCCAGCTAACAAGTGTCGGATGCTAAACGCCCAAAAGAGAAGAATATACAAGACGAGCAGCGACCCACTTGTGCCCTTCAGCGACCATCCGTCTGGTGCACATCATCGTTAGGGGGATAAGCTGGATCCTCTGGTGCTAGCTCTAAACTTGGCAATACAAAACCAGTGGGATTAGACCCAAAATAGTAAGTACCATAAAGAAGAATGAATGAAGAAACAAAAACCAGATCAAGTATATAGTAAAAGAGCCAAGAATCATTGGCACGTGACCAATTTTTTGGATAACATGATGACACTCCTTCCCGAAACAAGGAAAAAAATGCCATGCAACCCAAGATAAAGTACGACCTATGATTATGGTCAAGCTAAGACTTAGTATCGTAGATCGGTCAATATTCTACCATAGCATAATGGCCCAACTGCCCAACCAAACAAGGACAGAAGCTGAATACCACACTATGATAATCCATGTCCCTAGGCTACTAGCAGAGTTACAATCACAAACAAGTCGGCCAAACATTGTTATGGCTTGTTATGTAGAGTCTAGCATTATCCTAGATATAATAATAATAATAATAATAATAATAATAATAATAATAATAATAATAAGCATCCTCAGATCTTGCAATATCGAGTAGGGCTAAACGAGCCAATATTATACGAGCAGGAAAATAATGATCGCACCAGTTTCCTGTAGGGCCACCGCGTTATGTCGTACCAGTCTCCCATAGGTCCACCGTGCTAATAAATCAATAACCGTTCCAACCTTCCTATAGGAAAAATGTTGGCTCGGTCTTAAATATAAAAGGTCAAATATTGCACTCAACTATATATGGATGATATACAATATCTGTGGTGGCCAGTCTTGCACGCCATAAAACTTATCATGGGGCAGCCCATCATGCACGATCTCGGGATATCGTTCCCTCCCCACGTTCAAATAAGCTTTTATGTTACCTAATTAATCCTACAGTGATATAGAATTCCCTGTCGTGGCTACAGGAATATTCCCCTTGATGATATGGTACAGAGTACAAACACATTTGATACGAATCCATTTAATACAAGGTGTCAGGTCTGGATTTACCCAAATATAAATAAAATATTCAACCAAGCAATAACCTAGCCACGCTATGGTTCTGACCCATTATCATTTTTGTTCCAAGAATTCAGTAATATAGTATTATGCACCGAGCAGGAATCATCATGTCACGCTCAGTGTACATGTTAGCCAATGTCCCACACTCAATGTATAATATAGCCGTTGTAAACAAGTGGGCAAGAAAGGTGTATTAGCACGAATACAATAACCAAGTTAGGATACCAAACCTATCAGTTGGTCATATGAAGCATATTTGATCAAGTCATGGTCATGAAGGCCTCATTAATTCCTCAAGTTCTAGGATCATAGATCATCAATCTTGGTCAAGTTCAACTAATCTAGGATAGGCATCAAGTACACAACTGAACCTATGCATGCACAATCAATCATAAGAAGTCCTGGGTTTGCGCACTTTGCAAATGCCAAATAGGCTAGTTAGGAAATAGTGGCGTACTATGCGCGAGCAAGCAACTATATGGCGCACAAACCTATAACATGGCACAGAAGTATAAAAACTTGCACAAAAAATCATAGGTTCAGGAATAGGCGCACTCTACACATGCAAGCAAACTCGTGCACAAATCAATCACAAGCAGGATGGCGCATAAACAAATAATCACAAGAATAGGCGCACCATATGCAAGAAAGCAACTATAAAACAAAATACATGTCTTAATACGGCACGACAGTCGAGGGCATGACAGTCGAGGGCCTCGGGAATTGAGATGCTCCAAAGTTAAGACTCGTTTATCGAGGCTGAGACGAGCAAGAGTGGGCCAAAAGATAAAAAGTACCTTGGCTCATTAACCCATTAAAAGTGCGCCAACCATTGAACGTCAAGAAAGTATGCCAAGGGTTATATGTACAAGAGCGGCATATTTTTAATAGTTAATGCACAATGTGTCAATTGTGCGTCGATCTGTTAATTGTTAAAAGTTCGCCAATCAACAAGAATATGGTCATAAGTGTGCTAAAAGATAGACTGGCGCACTTTTGCTTGGTTCAATCGATAGTACATCAATTGTGTGCCAGAGACTGAAGTCTTTCGAAAGTGCGCCAAGAAAGATTTTTCCAAAAATTTATCCCCTTGACATACTTTTGCAAGAAATTGGCATTACTCTTAAAGTACGCACGAGTATGGAATGTCGATCACAGTCAACATACGCCCATAATGCAAATCCTCATGTATACTTCTTGTCAATGTTACTCTTCTCAAACCGACCCACCATCGATGCATTCAGAGCTCAAGCTCGAGACTATGACAGTGCTCTATTCCCCAAGCAACAAGAACTAGAAATCAAGAAAAAAAATCCCTAGAAAAATATTTTTTTTGGGGGGGATCATTCCCTAGAAAAATATACTCATGAAAACCCTCATAATAAAATCAAGATAAAACAATCAACCACCTCAAATCTGAAAAATCCAAGAACTAACTATAATCAGAACACTACTAGAGACTAATTACCACAAACAAATACTAAAACTATACCCGATAATGTTTCTTCATATTTGTAAGACGTACTTGCCTATAAAGAGAACCAAGAGCAAAACAAGAAAATGAACAAGTGAGGATAGAGAATGAGAAAAATGATATATAGGCAAGGGGTTGATGGTGAACCGTTGGATCTCTCCTGCAAATCCATGCCACACACCTTACCTACCACCATCACATAATCAAAACTAGCCAATATGCTCCAAGCTCTATTCAACCGTGCACCTGAAGCATACTCGAAGTGCGCCAAAATAAAAATACTGTCAAAAGTGCACCAACTTGAGTATATTTCGAGTATACGGGATCGAGGAGTGACAGCGAAGTAGGAAGAGTGTCAGAAATATTTTTTGGGACAGAATCGTAAGTTTTATGGTAATCTTTGCCACACCTGGTACCATTCATGGCTTCTTCTTCGGACATCGGAGAAAGAAGCACCATGTTATAAGATTTGAGTTTTTTTTATCATGCCTATTCTTGGAGCGAGTCTATGGGCTAGTCTTATCGTAGCCCAATCCACTACGGGATTTATTGGACTGTCCTCGGAGTTGTAAGGGAATACATTGTCCCTTGCCAAAGTTTAAACCTTCAGTATTCTGGAAACCATATCCCATGTCTTGCATCAAGCGTACAGATCGCTGGCTGTATTGATAAAATTGGTGACGATCCTCCTCAACCACCTGAGTTGAGATCAATGCTCTAATTGTTATAAAAGGAGGAGGAATAATTTGTGTAGGAATACATTCATAAGCAATAAAGATTTTTTGTGCCCTATATAGCAAAATACTGCCAATCATGGACCATTGTCGGTGTGTCAGGGGAAGCTTGCGAGTAGAGCTTGGTGGGGGAATGTTCAAATTTTAAAATCTGATCTCGAGAGATATGTCTTCTTGATGTTGATCTTGATCTCTGTCTGAGTGATGATACAAAGAAATCTGATTTATACTACTTGCCATTCTTGGATTTTGGATTGTAAGATGTTGCTCCCTGGCCCCAATCTGGCAGTAGGTCAGGATAAATTTATATAATCTTGCCATGATCTATGGTAAATGGCACCAACCTCTATGTTTGAATTCAAGAAGGTGGGAGATTTACCACTTCCATCGTAGCTCGAGGTATTCGGATGACGCCATTTGGGACTTCTTATGCTGGAAAGTCGCCAAATTGAAGAGATAACATATTGGCGGTGACAGTCTTCTTCTCGTTGTGAAGGGTGTTAGCTTTAGCATCTATCAACTGTTGTATCTTCTTTTTTAACACATAACAAGTCTTGGTAGGGTGATACACATATCGGTGGTATAAGCAATACTTCTAGTCATTTGTTTTACCAATCTCATTCGATCGCTTGATGTCAGGCAACTGCAACTTGTTGTTTTTTATCAAGCATTCAAAAATGTTGTGGACATCCACTACTAAAATATAGTGATTTAGCGATAGAATATTGGCGATGGTCAATATTCGTCGCCAAGTAGCGATGGTTCACCTTCAGTTGGAAGACCAATAACCGCCATTTGCGAATTAAAAAACTATTCGTCGCTAGGTTATCGTCAATTAGTCACTAGATCTTTATCAGTTTGTGTGGTCAACCGCGAGAATAATGCGGGTAAACATGGCGACGGTCTGGCGATGGATATTGAGTCACGAATATGTCACCTAGATAGTTTAGTTGTGGCGACGGATTTGGATGCCGTATATCCGTTGCCAAGTACTGTGCCCTAGGTTATATTAATTAGGCGGTCGATCAAAATAAAAATTTTGATTGGCCGCGCCTCTCTCTCATCTCTCCCCATTCGCAGGCGTTCCCCACTTCAGATTCTCCCCTCTCCTCCGTTCCACTCTACGGCGTTCCCCTCTCCTCTGTTCCCCTCCACTGTAAGTCTTTCTCCCCTCTCCTTCTTTCGTTCCCTTCTTCAGATTGTACTAGTATATGCATTTGCATATCTGAATGGTGTCCAAATATGTACTTTATAACTTAGGGCGCTCTATAAATCTAAATTGTGTCCAAATATGAACTGTATCCAAATCTGAACTGTGTCCAAATCATTTATGAGCAAAATCATGGAATATTTAATTATACAAGTGTCTGTGAGTAGGGGCATTTCTTGTATCAGCAACTTGGGGTGCACCAAATTTGAACATTGTCCAAATATGTACTCTTTAAACTTTAAGTGTGCAAGTGTCTGAGTAGGGGAATTTCCTGTGTGCTTACTGGAAGAGGAGAAGAAGGCTTGGGTTAGGTCTATGGTTATAGTTATTTTCATGTCAAGTTCATTTTCATATATGAATTTTATTGGCTTTGGTATCATTAATGATTTGGGGAATATCATATTGGTTTGAGTATCATGAGTATGGGTACTTCATATTTATGTGTGGGTTTCATAGAATTTAGGGAGTCATAGTATTTTCGTGAGTATCATAGTGGTTTGTATGAGAGTATCATAGTTAAGATACCAATAGGTAATAGGTTTTGGAGTTGGGATACTATGGTATGGGTAAGCAAGGACTTGGCCAAAAAACGGCGAGGCATAGTCTATGTAGCCATTTGACCAGCGAGGTAGAGACCATGCAACTGTAAATAACATCGATTGTCCTTCTGCCCCATCTCTCGGCAATGATGATACCATAATCTATCACTATATTTTATATTGTGAGCTAATGTCTTAGCATTACATTATGTGGGTTCATCTTAATTTTGTTATATCCTTCAGATACAACATTTGATAAGAACATATACTACACTGATGTACAAAACATAGATGATTCACACTAATGTATGTTAGAATGAATTTTGGGTAGAGTTTTGAGCCATCGAAAATCAAATTCATGTCGAAACTATACGGAAAGGAATCATATTGAACAAATATCGATGTTGTAACTTTCACCTGTTTCTCTACTTTTCGCTATGGTAGAATACGTAAAGTATTAATTATAATACTTTTAAAATGCACATCTAATGTCGTATGTACATCTAATTTCTTCTATATATTTTATCTTACGATACAAAATTTTCCATACCCACTAAGCAATGGATTGTTACTTGGTTGATCGTACGTGGATGTACAGGCGGCAACACGAGAGCAAGATTGGTCATAGTGGCAATTTTAAGGCAGGCATTGAAGTATTTCTTAAGTATGCCATGAGAAAACCTGATTACATGGATGGTCCAAAAATCAAGTGTCCACATGCTCATTGTCTTAATAGACGTTACGAAGAAGTGGTGATTGTGAGGAAGCATCTGTCCCTTTAGGGTTTTATACGTGATTACGACCTGTGGGCATCACAAGGTGAACTTTATGCAGAAAGACAGTCTGCTTTTGTTATGGATGTTGCTACGTATGTTGCCATCAAAGATGATGTAGACTATATTGAATATGGAGACTAGTACTTGGCACGAGATATGGTGTATGATGCGGCAGGGCCTAATTTTAATCTGGAGGATCTAAATCTCGATGCAAAGGAGTTCTATGATATATTTAAGGATGCAGATAATCATATATATCCTGGTTGTGAGACTCATTCAATATTGTTGGTAGTGATGCGCTTGTTGAATATAAAGTCTTATTTTAACTTACCGCAAGCTTGATATGATCGGATCGCACAATTTGTCAAAGAGGCGTTACCGAAAGAATCGAAAGATTTTCCTAAAAACTTTTACAAATCAAAGATGATGGTCCGACATCTTGGACTGGGGTATAAAAAGATAGATTATTGTCGCAACGGATGCATGTTGTACTATTAGGAGAATGAGGACAAAGAAAGATGCAGTTTCTGCCACGCCGATCATTACAAGCCAGTTCGGGGAAAAGAAAACTCAACTAAAATTAAACGACGTTTGTCCAAGTACATATATTACTTGTCGATCATGAAGCGCTTACAGAGGATGTATATTTTCCTCAATCCAGCAGAACAGATGACGTGGCATAATGAGGAACGTAAAAAGGATGATGGAGAGTTTTCATATCCTTCCGATGTAGAAGCGTGGAAGTATTTTGACCGATGTTATCCAAATTTTGCTATGGAGCCTAAAAATATCCGATTGGTGCTATGTTTTGATGGCTTCACTCCTTTCGGACAGTTGGGATCTCAATACTCCTGTTGGCCGGTGATTCTTACCCCTTATAATCTACTACCATGGATGTGTATGAAGACTCCTTATACGTTCTTGATAGTTATCATACCCGATCTCAGAAATTCGACGAAGAATTACGATATATATTTGTAGCCGTTGGTGGATGAGCTAAAATAATTGTCGGAGTTGGGCGTCACGACCTACGATATTTTGAAAAAATAGAACTTTCAGATGAGAGCTTCACTTATGTGGACTATCAATGATTTTCCTGTATATGGTATGTTATCGGGATGGAGTACCCCCGAAACAAAGTCTTATCCGATATGTATGAAAAAGAGTAAGACGTTTCATCTTAAACATGGAGGGAAAGCCTTATTCTTTGATTGTTACCATCAATTTTTACCCGCATCACATCCTTGGAGAAATAACAAGGATGCATTTAGAGCTGGAAAGCAAGATCTTTCTCATCCACCTACCAGATTGTCGGGTTACGATATTTGGGAAGATGTGAAGAATTTGCCGACCATGATAGAAGATGCAATATCGAACAATCGTGTCGAAAGATTTGGACATAGACATAATTGCACCAAGTGGAGTATCTTCTAGGACTTACCTTATTGGAGAGATAATCTAATAAGACATAATCTTGATGTCATGCATATCGAAAAGAATGTATTCGATAATGTCTTTCATACCGTTATAAATATTAAAGGAAAGACGAAGGACAATCCCAAAGAAAGACAACACATGGTCGAGATATGCAAGCGTCCTTAGTTATACTTAATACAAAGGGGAGCTAGTGGACCTGTGAAGCCAATAGCGCCATTCACATTAAGCAGGGGAAGATAGATTGATAATATACAACTGGATATCCAGTTTACAATTTTTTGACGGCTATGTATCGAATTTGTCTAGATGTGTTGATCTCAATGAACGCAAGCTAACGGGAATGAAGAGTCATGACTACCACATGTTCTTGGAAAGGTTATTACCAATTGCTCTTAGAGAGTTCTTTCCTTCTGTTGTATGGATTCTGCTGGCGGAGTTATCTATATTCTTCAGGGATATTTGTTCAAGTAAGCTGACGGTATAGCATATGGTCGAACTTGAGGAGAAAATTGTCTTGACAATTTGCAAATTAGAGAAATTATTTCCTTCTGACTTTTTCGAGAGTATGGAGCATCTGCCGATTCATCTACTATACGAAGCACGTGTCAATGGACATGTTCAGTATCGATTGATGTATCCATTTGAAAGGTAAAATATTAATATAAGACACACTTTGATTAACAAATTAAGTGGATTTTTTACTTTGAACTAATTCAAAGTAATGTGTCTTTCTAGGTACCTACACCATCTTAAGAAGAAAGTTGGAAACAAAGCTTATATAGAGGCTTTGATATGTGAAGCATATATTATCGAAGAGGTCTTAAACATCTGATCAATTTATTTTGATACTCATGTCTAGACAGATCGAAATAAAACTCCAAAAAAATGACAAAGACGTAGGAGATGCACGCTACAATGGAGGCTTGTCAATATTCAATATGAGGGAAAAACCTACTAGGGCTAGTAAAAAATGGTGGTTGGGTGACGATGAGTTGGATATAGCTCATCGATATGTATTATTAAATTATGACATACATGAAGTGAGAGATTTGAAGATGTAAGTAACTAGACTTTGACAGTTATCTCTAATATTTTCAATGAAATATACTAACTCATTTTGATTCTATCTCTTAGTGTATTTAGAGATTAAGTTAAACTGAGGACACCCAATATTAATAAGGAAGAACTTCAAAGAGAGGTCGATTGTAACTTTACATCATGGTTTAGCAAAAATTTAAGTAACTCTGATAATATGTTAAATATATTGCCACTACCATTTATGTATATGTCACTAATAACATGTCGATTATTGATGTATGTTTACAGGTTTTCTTGACTGGAATAATACTCATAAATGAGAGCCTTTGTTATTTGGTATTGGGAATGATTAAGGAAGTAAGGACTTGGCTAGGCTATGCCTTTAATGGCTTCAAGTTTAAAGTAACTAAAAATCCTATAAATACTGAATTTCTTATTGACAACTTGAATACAAAGGATTCTGGTATTTGTATAAGAGGGACCCTACGATGACGAACCAGACATTGACTATTATGGTGTACTTCAGGATATTGTAGAGTTATAATATCCAGCCCCATATGACATGAATATTGTGATGTTCAAATATGATTGGTTTGACACAACACCAAATCAGGGATGGAAAGTTAATAAACAATTTGGATTTGTTTATATAAACTATCACAGGAGATATAGAGGGTCTGACTCGCTTGTGATATCAAGTCAAGCTGTTCAAGTCTATTATATAAGTTATCTAAGGCATAGTAGAGATCGATTTGACTGGTGGACGGTATGTATGACTAAAGCTAGAAATATGTTCAATGTTGGAGACCCAGCATACCAAGAGGGCTAGGTCGAAGAGCCTCAATATTTGGGACAACAGTCGAAAGAAGATGTCGTGGATAATATTGATTATGAAGTAATTGTCGAGGAAAATAGAGGGGAGGAAGAGGTTGATATACAGAACTTAGCTCACAACCAGATAATTGGCCTTGTCCACGACCAGGAAGACGTCTCTGAAGAAGAAGAAGAAGAAAAAGAAGAAGATAAAAAAGAGCTTGATAAGGATGATGACGACGATGACGTTGACGATGATGACGATGATGATGATGACGATAGCGATGATTAGATTACCTATGTTGTCTATATGATGTACCTAGAGATGGAGTTTGATTTTGTTAAAAAAAATACTTCTATCTCTTACTGAAAATACTTCTATCTTAGTTTTCATAGTTGTTTTGTTGGTTAGTTATATTTATTATATGTCTATCTTATTGCTTAGTTCTATTTATTATATGTCTATTATATTGCTTAGTTATATTTATTAGATGTCTATATATGTGAATCATGATCATAGATGGATGGTAGCCATGATCATGTTGATCGTGGTCGTGGACGTGATCGAGGTGGTCGTAATCATATAGTACCCGGGGATGGATTATCTCCTCGATCACGTGATCCCGATACAAGCACATACACTTTGTTATTTGTCGCATACGTCCCCGGTGCTCCATCATCGGCCTTTATGCCTCTGTCATTATTTGATGTAGATCCCGGCACCCTATCGTCAGTTCTTCTACCAGATACTCCGGCAGTTGTATGATGGGCTCCGGAGTATCCAGACTTAGAGTATGATTCTAGTGGTCGGTATATGTCATGTCCCAGTCCTAAAATACGTAGGACTAGGAATACATAACATGCCAGCTACGCATTCGACCAAACTCTGGTCCGACTCGAATACGTATAAGCTGTATTATAAGGGTCACTATCTAAATAATTAAATAAATAAAAATATATATGTCTCAATCCACAATGAACAGAATACTCAAGAATGAACTACATATGCTAAAGTCAGCTCCCCAGTAACACACAAACTCGAATAGACTCGAGAAAGAAATATGAGTCTATAAAACTAGGCTACACCAACAAATGAATAAACAATATAAATAAATAACCATAACTCTGGTAAAAATGATATAAGTACCTAGTACCAAAGCCTGCAAGACAAGCAACTCCATGAGAAACTCCAAATGCTCCATAATTATCTATGCTGCAAAAACTGGCAGGGGACCAGGTCCTCAGAGGGACGTAACAAGGTACAAGAAACAGCATACCAAAAGTAAAATAGTATAATGCCACATACTCAAGGGTAAACTACTGTAACCATCTATGTGATATGCACGTGAGAGCATCACTCGTACTCTGGCTAAAACCACTATAGGCTTTGTGTCGGGGAGCCCATAGTAGCAAGTAGTATCAAGACTCAGTATAGGTGCCAAAGATCTGAGACAGTATCCAAGGCACCTCTAGGGTATTGCGACTCCGACATATGTTCTACAGCACCTCCACTAGTATAGTATATATATCAATAATCAGTCTGTAGTATGGTGTGTCTCTCCATACCCAATGTAACCTCACATCTCATGTCCACACCATCTCATGTTCATAGCACGCATGATCATGACCTCTAGCTAGTGCAACGAGTCAAATTAATGTCCATATAATATGCAAGTCTCGTGTCACGAATTATGTAAGCCTATACAGAATTACCATGAATAACTTAAGAAAGATTCTGTCACATGAAATAGTGTCAAGTGTCCTAGGGTATAGCATACTTCATAAAGCAAGCACGTAAAAATAGGATCGTGGAATCAACTCTCTAAGTGATGTTGCACGACTCTGCGTACGGCGTCGACACCCGAATCTTGTTCGGACACTAAGTAACGTCTCATAGTCTGAGGGTAAACACACACATCAACCATATAAAATAACTATAATAACTAAATAAGTTAATAAAGGCAAGAAACTGTGATACATAATGGCAAGGTACACTTGCCTGGGTTCTGAACTCCGTCAACTTCTCCTGAAAAAGTGGAATCTGCACATACACCTCTGGATGCTGAAACAAACATCACCAATGTTCTCAGAATACTAAAAATAGCTAGAATTGACTATCCATAAGTCTAATTTGGATACAGGGGCAAAATTGACAGTATTGGGTCAAAGTGGGGTCCACATGTGGCCGATTTCGTATCGTAAAATGTGTCAAAGAGAAAGTTCTTCAAATTCATCCAACTTAGTGTCTACGAGTCCAGAACGATGATACGAACCCAACGAAATATCCAGAACTGAATTTTGATGAGCCGATCACAAAATTGTCCGTTATGTGGAACCGTGGGACCCATAAAATGATATTTCATCAATGTTCTCAGAATCGAACCAAACTTGGGTCACATGACCAGCATAACACTGCGAATTCGATGGCGACAAGCACCCACAAAATTAGGACGAGTATCAGAATATGTCTATACGGTATTTTTCGACGGATACGTATTATTTCAGTGTGTACGCACATCCAAATCAAGTTTCGCGAAAGTCTCGCATACGATGAAGTCACCTCGTTTGGCAGGACGCACCCCGTATTGCAAGATTTTAGGTGTTTTAAAAATAAGGTTTTGGTCATTTTGGAACAAGAATAATTTAACTATTATAGCAAACTATAAAAACTAAAAGAACAGTAAAATTCTTGGTTATATTGGAAATAAGTCCCTTTAATTATATTTTGAAAATAATTAAAGAGTTAGTAGAAAATTGGACATAAACAAGGGTACTCGGACTTAATTTCTGAACTATTTTCGAACGATTTTTTGGCCAACTTTTGGTCAATTTTCCGATCAAACCGGAGTGCCTAAATTCGTTCTACTTGAAGAAAATCCTAGAGGGTTAGGTTATGAACATACCAGCGAAGACGAGACAAGAATCGGATAAGTGAGGAGGGCGGAGGCTGCGTACGAAGGAGTGGTCGCAGTTGTAGGCTATGCGCGCGGTGGGGCCGGCTGCTTTGGGCGCGGTGCGGCGGCTGTCAGCGGTCAGCGGTGGTTCGCGGCAGCGTCAGGGTCTGGTGTGGTATAGGTGTGTGATGGGTTTGGGTTAGGGTTTATTTGTATGTATGTATATAAGTATGCATATATATATAAATAGGAGAGAAGGGGGAGTTCTTGTGTGTACGCGGGTGGGACGAAGTTGTTTAGAGTTAGAATTTTGGTTTATTAATGGGTAGGGTAGGTTTAATGGGTTTGGGTTTGGGTTTAATTCTTTTATTTAATCTCTCTCTCTCTCTCTCTCTCTATATATATATATATATATATATATGGCCATTTAAAATAGTTTTGGACCTCAATAAATTCCAAAAAAATTACACAATACACTAATAATAGTTGTACACCCAAAAAATTAATTTTTGTACTATATTAATAATTAAATAAATATACATAATTATAAATCCATGAATACTATATATTATAATTAGCTAAAAATAAATAAAATTTTTCCTTAATTACAATAGTTTCAGAATACCAATAATAATAAATTTTAAAAATCAGGGTGCTTACAATATATCCCCGACCGGGTGATCCTATGACCCAACCAGAGAGACCGGAGGGGCAGTTCAAAAAGGTGCTTTGGCCCGTGACCAAAGAGTTGTAAGTTAATTTATATGTTTTATCTGATGTAGTTAATTTTATATATTTTATTTATTTATTTAACTAAATAATCTAGTTTTATTTATTTGTTGGGTTTTTTCCCTACAGTGCTACTCCAGCACTTGGGGAAATTATTAGGGGGAACTACTACGGCCCCTACCTTAGATTCTCTGATGTGCTGCCCGACATTCAGAATATATGGCTTAACCAGATGAAGGTATATGCGATATTTTCTATTATTCTATTTATTAATTGTTTTTAATCTATTTATATTAATTATTAATTGAATTTGTATGTTAGAAAACTAACTAGTGGCCCGAGCATCGTGATGCAGAGATCAGGAAGACATATCGCGGTGCCAGTAGCAAGAAAATACGGTATGGGAAGGATGATTTGCAAAAAAAGGGTAAATGCTGGAAAAGGTAAGAAACCATGGATTCTTGATGATTTTTGGGTGAAGATGCAGAAGGAGCTCGATACTCCTGATTTCAAGAAGAAGTCCGAGCAAGGGAAGAAGGCACAATTTCATGGGAGTCTGCATACTGGTGGATCGATCCCCATCGCTATGCCCGATAAAAACCTTGTAAGATAATACGAAGTACTTAAATATAGTTAAATAACAATAATTATCAAGCTAATACTTTTTTTAATGTTTCTTACACAGGCGAAGAAGCGGGCGAAGGGGGGATATCCCTCTAGTATAAGTTTCGTCGATGTTTTTGAGTATATGCACAAGATAATGAAGGATGGGAGCTACATGGACGAGAAGGCCTGCAAGACTGCAGTAAATATTTCAAATTATAAGTTAGAATAATATGAGATATTAGAATTTATATTACAAGTTAAAAGTCCATTAGAAAATTAGGCACGGGTCATTGGATAGGCTGCGTTCCAGTCTTTACAGACTGAGAGCGCCTCTCAGGCCACTCAGGATGGAGTGGAAGAGAGTGTCGCTGAGTCTTCGCACGCCACAACGTTCCCTTCCATGGCCGCTCGGACAAACAATATTTTTGTACAGGCCGCTGGCGGATGGAGTGGAAGAGAGTGTCGCTGAGTCTTCGCACGCCACAATATTTTTGTACAGGCCGCTGAGTCTTCGCACGCCACAACGTTCCCTTCCATGGCCGCTCAGACAAACAACATTTTTGTACGCGTCTACAGCACCAGCTCCTTGGCGCCACAGATGTCGGTATACTCGAGAGCTCAACCGTCGGCATCTTCTGCTGCTGCAAAACCTGATAGGATATAGCAAATTGTTACAGCGATTACCACATTGTAGTCCATAGTGTTGGGTATGCAGGAATCGATCAGCAGTATACAGGCCTCCATGGAGGATGGTTCTTCGGTGTTCGTGCTCCTCCCGTTATTGTCCCTGGCCGCATGACATCTGGTCCTTCTGGTGCCTCTGCTTCTCCTGCTGCTGCTTCTGGCCCTATTCTATCTGCTGATGCAGTGATGAGACTCCTAAGTTTATTGCCACCGGAGGCGTTAGGTTCACTACAATCTAAATTAGTGAACAAAATTCTTTCGTACATCCTCGAACGTTTGCGTGGCCAGAGAACATCGCCAGATCGGTGATTTTTTTTATATTCGATATTTATTTGTGTTGTAGTAATCGCGGACTTGTGGATACTGTTTATTTTTGCTTTTGTGGTCGTAGAATTATGGATGTTGTTCCTGTACTTTGATTATTTTATTTGGACTTGTGGTCGTGGACTTGTGGATGTTGTTCATGTATGCGATTAATTTTATTATGTTAATTATATGCCTTTTCTGAATTATGTCTCATGTGTGTTTCCAGCATGCGTTTGTGCCGTTAAAGGTCCGATTGGACGGGAATTCTACAGCGGGTTGCGCTAGGTGGTTGATATATTGATAGTATTTAAATAGTTTTATATAAACAAAACACGTTGGGATATCTATATTTAAAAGATTCTTTTGTAGTAATGTGCATATTAGCGATGGACATATGTCGACTTAGCGGCTACCTATGACGTACTTGCAACAAGCTAGCGACAGATATAACCATCTCCAAGTATATTTTTATTCTTGGGCGACGGATTACCAACACATGTCGACGGATAGGCGACTTCCTCCCGACAGTAAGTAATGTCATTATTCCATCGCCAACTTGAAATAATGTTTCTATAATATCTCAAACCCGATGCCATTTTTGATGCAAATTCGTCGCTATCTAAACGTCATTATAAACTAAATTACTATCGCATATATGTCGCTAAAGCACTGCTTAATGAATCTGTCGCTGAAATATAGCATAGACGTCAACTAAATCGATGTCAGATTTATGCCAGTTTGTAGTCGAAAATTCAATTGATTGGTGACGTAATCTTTTAGGGATGTGGCATTTAGCAACGGGAATTTTTTGTCTAAATACCGTCGTCGGGTAGTCACTAATAGTGAATAACGATATTTTTGCGAAGGAAAATAACGTCGCTATTCCTCTGTATTTTAGTAGTGATCGCTCCCATCAAAGGAATATTCTTCCTTAGGCCCGGAAGACTCTGTAGGGTTTTGTGCTGGAGGAAAGCTAGGTCACTTTGACAGGTTTATTGCTAAGTCTTTCTTTCCTTTGTTGTTACGATTATTCGCACTGTTGTTGGAGGGGTGCTTCCCTTCCACATTTGTCATTAGTAACCCCAAATTAAGTGCCACATTCGTGTTACCTTCAGTAGCTTCGTCCCCGATGATGAACGTCGTTCAGTCATAAAATTGATTTGGACCCGTCCAGAGCCCTACTATAGGCAGTAGATTTTTTTGGCAAATAGCGATAAATGCGAAATCTGGAATATCGGTGGACAACTTTAGAGTTATTTTCATAAAATGCTCTATGAATTCGCGAGCGGATTCTTTCTCCTTCTGTTTGATATCAATGAGCGAAGACATCATCATATCCATGCCTCCCTCTTTTAATTGTGAGAGAAAAAGATACTTCATATCATCAAATTAAGATATACATTTATTAGGTAAACTACGATACCAATCGTAGGCTATGCCGGCCAAGCATCCCACGAACAATCTGGTGAGGAGAGCATCCTCTTTCTGCACATGAGTCATCATCATATTGAAGTAATTAATATATTGGCTCAAAGATGTCCTGCCTTCAAACAAGACTATTGATTGGGGTTTGTAATTAGGAGGTAATGGCACATTATCCCAATGATGAGGATAAGGTTGTTTCACCCCCAGCTTGCAGAGTTGGTCTTTGTTCTTTAAACCATCGACCTGTGTAAGAAACTCCCAAATAGCTTCTAGAGGATTTTTTGGTCGAAGTGGTACAGCTGACAGATAAGATTTTGGTTGAACAGATATTAACACCGACGAAGGTCCACTCCTAATATTAAGAGAACTAAGAGTTGGCGCTACTGACTCTTGGTTTAAGACTACTTCTGGATTTGTGTTATCCTGCAGGGGTATTGTTCCAAGAGTAGGTTATACAGGTATAAATGGAGCCACTTGGACAGGTACTGGTGTAGCAGAATATTAGGCTATCGTCATTTAATGTATATTTTGCATCATAGTGTGCATGTCCCTGAGAGCGGCCTCTAATGAGTTGAGGCATTGTTTGGTGGCTTCTGATAGAGAAGTATTTTATTCATCACCGACCATGTAGATACTAACATCTCTGTTTATAGCAGAGGGATTGGTAGAAAGAACTGTGTAGTTGGAGTCCACACTGTCAGTTTCAGAATCAGGGGATTGCTACCCCCAGCCTCAGATTCTGAGAAACGGGGATTCCTGGGAAGAACGAGCTCCCGTATCCGAGAATGGGTATTTTGGTATACTCCTTGAAAGAAATCGACAAGTTGGTCAAACCACTTTTGGCTGGGTGTTCTTGAAGAACTTCGTCTTGATTGTCTCCCTCCATGGAAAAGATGCAAAGTCATGTATGTTGGAGAAAGGAGTAGTTCGTCATCAACATACTCTTGGTTATCTATTTGCTTTGCATATCGAGGTTTAGGATACATAGTATAGGTTAATCGGTCAAACACAGATCATTTTGCTGATGCACATCAATATTTGATTACAACTCTATGATAATTATAACAATGTGTATTAGGAAACACCATTATAAAGTTAGAAGGGTCTCTCTCTTTACGCTTTTGTATATTAAGTTCACATAATTTGAAAGAGGGAAGAGAAAAGGAGGAAGAGGGCATAGTCTACCTCTTAATATGAGATATATTGAATCTTTTATGCACATTTTTGGTCCCCTGGGTGTAGAGTGAGGTGTGGGCTTGATTAGCGAATAATTCATCACCTCTCTAGCTTTTTTCCTTCAGGGATGACAGAAAGTTGTTCCTAGCAGTCCTCCTATGTACACGCATATAATCAGCATGTTATGAAGAGGTAGACCCTACTTGGCGCACTTTCTGCGGTGTAGGCAGGTTGTTCCTAGCAGTTTTTCTACGTGCATTTGATTTTGAACGAAGGTCTTAGCATGGCACACTAATAATAGGCTTCTGACGAGTGGTGCATAACTTTTCTTTTGTCACGACTCGCACCCAATGAAGGGGCACGAGTATGTGGGTATGTCCAGCCTACGCCGCAACATCAGCGGTAGAACGTTATCTTGGTCAACTATACTATCTAATTATCTCACAACCAAAAATAACTCAACTCCAAGAAGAGTTTAATAAAGTTAATTCAACACAATACTCAATCACAATTCTATATAACGATAAGATATCAAGGAAGTCTAACATAACTATACAATCCAAACAAATATAACAACAACAATAGAAACAATAACCAAAATCTCAAATATAAGCCGACGGTACCAAAATACTAAGAGAACTAACTATGCTAACAAGTGATTCCGGCTAGATCTCTCGGCAGTCACTCCAGAACTAGTGGGTCCAAGTCTGCACTATCTATAGGTTGGGGTCCGTATTATGTCGGACACCAATCTCTTGGAACCTCTGAAAAATATTTTCAAGTCAGGAATGGAGCGAAGTACAACCCAATAACAGTTTCAATTAATTGATAATGACTATAAACAGAAATAGAGAATATAATACAAGACGAGAAACAATAAATAATATAAACTATGGTAGAAGAAACAGGTAAACAAGAATAATATGGTATACACTGATCACGATGAATAGAATAAGATAATAGAATGAAATATTGAACTAGAATGTGGTGAAGAACTGCACCTATGCTAAGTGATTGAAATAGTAGTTAGATATGTGATAGGCTTGGGTGAATATTGTCTACTTTAACGTTGGATAAATATTGTCTAAGTTAAACATTGAATATTGTCTACGATTTAATCACATATCTAGCTAACACTTCCCCTTTCCTCTGACTAGATGACACGTTGTGATGCAAGATACTCAAGGCCATGTAAACAATAAACCTTGAACATTAAACACTGAACATTGAATATTGTCTAAGTTAAACATTGAACATTGAACATTGAACATTAAATATTGAAATATTAAAATATTATCTAAGATAAACATTGAGAACAAAAGGAACAACGAACAATATATATATATAACATCCCATGACTAATCCAAGTGTATACTAGTCCGTGTACCAATGTGTAAAGAGTATTGTAAAACATTTCTAAATACTTGTATTATAGTAATTATCAAATAATAGAAACTATCAGAGAATGTACTCGTCTGCCGTCCAGAGCAATGAATGTCAAACTGTGTCCGAACTGGTGTCACACAAACCTATATATGGAATATTTCATTAATACAAGGTGTTAGAATAAAATTAAGTTAAACTAGTCAACTTCTAGGTCATAAAGTCATTTCTAAGTCAAAATAGTCAAACTATGCCAACTCTATGCCAAACTAGTCAAACATGGTCAAACTAGATATTTCTAGGTTGTATGAGTCTATCTCTAGGATATTGGGTCTAAACACTATGAAACTAGGCCACACTAGATATTCTTAGATACTATGAAAACCAACAAGATACCGTATCCTAAGATACGTAAGTTTAAAGATACGAAAATAGTAATTCATATATATATATATATATATATATATATATATATATATATATACAAGATAATACATATAATACCTTAGCTAACTAATGCAATAGGATACCTTGGCCTTGCACTAATGCGGCATCGCACCACTACACATCCATCTTGATACTCAAACCTAATACCTTGAGTATTGGCCAGATACCTTGACATAACCTTGGTATCCCAAGGTAAGTCAATCCTAGTGCATATACAGTTAATACCTAATACTAAACTATAACTATCATACTAAACTATTACATATTACTAAATACCTAATACTATCAACATACATATATGTACAATACTTATATATAATACTACATATAGCTACTTACCATATACCCTTCTATTAATATCGAGTATCTTGATTCCCAATATTACCTTAACATGTGTTATAATACCTTAGTATTCTAAACTTAATACCATAGTAATACTTCGAGGTAATTAGAACTAATAGTAACTTATTGTAATACCAAACTAACTAGTTATGATACTCTAACTAAATACTAACATATAGCTACTAATATATTTAACACTAACAATGCATATCAATCTTACCTACTAACTTATCATATATCATACTAATACATAGATACTAACATAACATATAATACATATCAACTTACCACCAATACCATAAACATACATAGATACATATAGTACATACTAACATACTACCTATCTAACAAGTATTTATATATATATATATATATATTTATCTAATTATCTAGACTAATAGGTATATAACTAACTATAATACCAAGCTACTAACTAACCTTAATACTGACTGCTGCGCACGCTGCACGTTGCACTGAGCATTGCTCGCGCTGCAGCGCGTGCTGCTGCACTGCAACTGCTGTTGTGCTGCACCGTACGCTGCTGTGCCACACGCTGCGCTACAACGCCACATGCTGCTGCAGCAAAATGTTGCTGCACTGCTGCTCGTACACCGCGCTACTGCGCTGAGCTACTGCACTCTGCTCCCCCCTCGCTGCACACATACATACTCACGCTCACTCACTCAAACACTCAAACACTCACCATACTAAGACACACATACACACATCTATACACATAACCATATACATACATACCTATATAGATACACTTATACATATATGCACACACACACACACTTATGCATAGACACGCACATATATACATCTATGCTCTCATACACATACTCACAAACACATAGCAGTACACACACACATACATATATAGGTATCTATATATATCAATATACCTATACACTCTCACTCCACACCACACATATATACATATACACATACACATAAACACTTATAGATATAGCACTCACCTATATATATACATATAGATATACATATATACATAGATAACATATACACCTATATATATATATATATATATATATATATATATATATATATATATATGATCGAACGATCGAAATTGGTCAAGGAATCTAGTATCAGATCCAAGGTCGACAATTGGGAGGAAAGAAGGAGGAGAGAAAACGGTCGAGAGAGAGAGAAGAATCCAGAGCTCAGGCAAAGAGAACGGATCGACGACTTTGGCATCGGGCATCCACCCTCTTTAGCAACCTTCGAAGCTGCTTTCTGTCCTCCACGACACTTCTTCATCATCGTGTAGTCCAAGGGCCAAAGTGATCGACTGCAGATCAGACTCCTATAACAATATTTACCCAGATTAAGTAAATTGTACTCGACATCCTCGTATAGGATTAAATTGTACAATCTTGTTTGTAAACACAGAAGAAGGGCGGGTTTTCGTATAAGACCTCATTTCCACATATTATCTTTTCATTTATTTTATCAAACAACAACAATATATATATATATATATATATATATATATATATATATATATATATATACTCTCACTAATACATACATATATATATATATATAAACATACACATATATATATAGAAGCACATACACATATAGGTATACCCTCTCATACATATATACATATACATATATTCGAACATACATATATATATAGATATAGGTATATATTTACATATACATATAAACACATATGCAATATATATCTTATATATACACATAGCTATATACCCATCTATATCATATACTATAGATACATACACATATACATAGATTTATATATCATACATAGCATATTACATAAGCACACTAGAATTAAAGCCAATAAAGCAAACACGTGGAGTTTACCGTACCCGTATCACACTCATTCTATGATACGCTTGCGATACGGTTTTACCACACAACCAAACGCATCCCGAAGGACACGAGCAAGTCTAAAACCATAATTATGAACAATACGAAGAGTCATTTACACAACTATGTGTCCGTGTCAAAATGTGATATTCTCAAAGCCCCGTGTCGGAGGAAAAACTCCCCAATCAATATGTGTCTCCAAATTATAGTGATACGGCCTACATGTATCCAATTGTGGATATGACACTAGTCACATAGAACCAAAAACATGTCAATTTGGTCTAGTTGACCAATTGACAAACACAACATGTGCCAATCTCAAAATTCTCCCAAAATTGACACAAAAACACACATAACTTTCTCCATATGCCTCCTATGAAGCTAATTCTAATTCCTATGGGTAGCCTATGCATATGGGATAGTTTTTTATGATTAATTCACATATTTAAAACCTAATTAAAGGAAGAAAAACTGAATTATACCTATTGCAAGATGGATTTTCAATGAAATCTCTAAATTGGATGAAAAGAGACTCCAACTTGTAGATCCTTGCTCTATTTTATAGATCATTGCTTCATCCTTGTAGATCTATTCTCTAATAGCTTTCAATGATGATTTGGGAAGTAATTTGGTAGAGATTTGATGTGGGGATGAAATAATTTGGTTGAGTGAAATTCTAGATCTAGATTTGGAATAAAAATAAAGAGAGAGAAAGTTTTCACCCCCTTTATATAGGCCTCTCTTGCCCCCTCCCTCAAGCTACTATATAAAGTCTAAAATACCCCTTGGGACCTCTTATGAAGAAATTAATTAAGGAGGGAAGGTTCTAGTCTAATGGGTTTAATTTACTTGATTCATCCTCCTAATGAATGGGCTTACTATTGGGCTCAAATCTAACTAGAATAAATGATGGGTCTATGGGTCTAAATTTACTAGTTAGGTCCACTAACACAAGTCTAAAATAAAATCTAACACTAACAATAAATAAATATTCAACATGCATAATATTTAATTAATTATCAAATGACTAAAATACCCTTTTCTAGAAAATATGGTAGTGACAACTCTACCCCCCTTAGAAGAATTTTTTCCTTGAAATTAAAACTCTCTCCCCACTCTCTTAGGCCAGTCACAACCTATTCTTACAAATTTTACTATGGTCAAACCCCCATCAAACACAGTCTAAAATAGTCCTATCATATAACATACAATCCTACCATTCTACTGAAAGAGGAACCATACTTGGATATAGTCTCTAACTATCATGAATTCCAGTCTCTGCCCTGCGGGGATGTCTTCCACTACTGGGGCGGGTAATATGCTAAGCCACATGTGGCCTATTCCATCACACACTAAGCATTCACTAATTATCAACCTAGTCATAATATTCTTAATACTGAGGGTTACCAAATATTAGTGATATACTATAATTCTAGGTCATAGACATACTTCACTCACTGGCACTTGCTACCTAGGATACTATACTGCTATGATACTACCTCTTTTTTGTGCTTGAGTTCTTGTAATCACCAAATTTTCTCAACTATTTTCTTGCAAGGAACACTTATATACTTTTCAATCATGCATTCTATTAGCACACCCTTGTCCAACTTGAATATCCGCCAATAGAATGCCTACTCAAATCTTGTTACTGTCTACACAAGGCACCAGCTCCCATATGCATTTTAGATGACATCCTCAAACCAAGTTACTCATGTCTCTCCTCTACTGCCAGGATTACTTGCAATATTACTTCTAAATAATTTTCTATCCTTATTAACTGATACACCAATCCAATATTATCACACAAGGTACTTACTATTACTAGCATATTACTCAACTAATCCCTAATATAGAAATACTAGTACTCTTGATATAGTAACACTAGCTTCCTAACAACATATCATATGCCCTTAATTTTCTAGGATACTAGCTTCATCATTAGATCACCTCATCACATTCACTAGAACTCATGATCACTTGTACTAGTTATTAACTTCTATAATGCACATGTTTTACTTCACTCTCAAAGGCAGGCACATGGTTCCATATTTCTATTAATGTGTATGCATCTTTCCTTAAACCTTTTATAGACGGATACGCTAATCAGTGATACACTATATATCTTCTATGACCAATCTTGATATTTCTTAACCCATGACACACTATTAAAAAAAATTATTACTCAGGCTTACACTTTCTGATACTCATAAACTTCCATACTGACACTCATCATCCACTGTGTATTTTGTACACAATTTCTAGATACTTCTTACACCTATTGCTTCTAACACATCACTGGCCTCAATATCAGGTGATATATCCATTACTAGTCATATACTAGTATACTCCTATCTACTCACATCAATGCTCTACTTCTAAGCTAAAGAATGATGGAACAAATCCTACAATAACAAGAGTGGATAAGTATTGAGATGATACTTTAAGAACCAATTTAAGATATAACCTGATAATCATACAAGTCTGTCCGAAATCGTGATACTCAGAATCTTCGCCACGCCACTAAGCATAGCTGCGATAAACGATAGATTCCATAACTTAGGTATGCACCTCTAAAATTATGTCGTCTAGAATCCTCGCTATGCCGACTAGTATAGCTGCAAGAAATTCTAAATTTCATAACTAAGATATGTACATCCGAAGTCAGGTTCCTACGTTTCCGTCACGCCAGCTAGTATGGCTGCGATAAACTCTAGACTCCATAACCAAAGCAGATATTTTACCTTTTTTACTATCCTCATCAACATATGTCATCAGATGATACCATAATTTAGTCCATAAAATTCATCTTGATATAAAATCAAACTCAATAATGAAACCAAGAATTAAATTCAACAACCGATTTACTAAGAATCAAATTTAATAACAACAAGTGAGAACGGACGGAAATAAGAAAAAATATTTGAATTAGAAATTATAATAAGATTCTCAAGGGTCATCCCAGGAATCTCTCAACAAATTTGTGATTGAGTATCCTCTCTCATCCTAGTATCCTATGTCCTATATCCTATCGCAGACTCGCAATAGTACAACTAAGTCATCGCATTACCACGATATCGCACAACTTGCGAAGCCTGACCTGCATAGGCCACCACTAAAAATGTGTAACGACCCACCCCCAATGAAGGGGCACGAGTACGTGGGTACGTCCAGCCTATGCTGCAGTATCGACGGTAGAACGTTGTCTTGGTCAACTATATTATCTAATTATCTTACAATAATGCATAAACCTCCAATAATAATTCAACTCCAAGAAGAGTGTAATAAACTTAATTCAACACAATACTCAATCACAATTCTATAGCACGATAATATATCAACAAAGTCTAACATAACTATACAATCTAAACAAAGATAACAACAATAATAGAAACAATAATCTAAATCTCAAATATAAACCGGCGGTACCAAAATGCTAAGAGAACTATCTATGCTAACAAGTAATTTTGGCTAGATCTCCCGGCAGTCACTCCAGAACTAGTGGGTCTAAGTCTGCACCATCTATAGGTCGGGGTCCGTAGTATGTCAGATACTAATCTCTCGGATCCTCTGAAAATGCTTTCCAGTCAGGAAAGGATCGAAGTACAACCCAATAGCAGTTCCAATTAATTGATAATAACTATAAATAGAAATAGAGAATATAATACAAGAAGAGAAACTATGAACAATATCAACTATGGAAGAAGAAACAGGTAAACAAGAACAATATGGTATACACTGATCACGACGAATAGAACAAGACAATAAAATAAAATATTGAACTAGAATGTGGTGAAGAACTGTAACTATGCTAAGTGATTGAAATACTAGTTAGATATGTGATCGGCTTAGGTGAACATTGTCTACTTTAATGTTGGACAAATATTGTCTATGCTAAATATTGAACATTGTCTAGGATTTGATCACATATCTAGCTAACACTTTCCCTTTCCTCCAACTAGTACAATGGATCCAACCATGACACATTATGATGCAAGATACTCAAGGCCATGTAAACACTAAACCTTAAACATTAAACATTGAAAATTGAACATTGAACACTGTCTAAGTTAAACATTGAACATTGAACATTGAAATATTGTCTAAGTTAAACATTGAGAACACGAGGAACAATAAATAATATATATAATATTCCATGATTGATCCATGTATATACTAGTCCGTAAACCAATCTGTCAAGAATCATGTAAAATATTTCTAAATACTTGCATTATAGTAATTATTAAATAATAAAAACTATCAGAGAATGTACTCGCCTGTCGTCTAGAGCAATAAATGTCAAACTATGTCCGAACTGGTGTCACACAGACCTATATATGGAATATTGTATTAATACAAGGTGTTGAATTAAAATTAAGTTAAACTAGTCAACTTCTAGGTCATAAAGCCATTTCTAAGTCAAAACAGTCAAACTATGCCAACTTTATGCCAAACTAGTCAAACTTGGTCAAACAAGCTATTTCTAGGTTGTATGAGTATCTCTAGGATATTGGGTCTAAATACTATGAAACTAGGCTACACTAGCTATTCTTAGATACTATGAAAACCAACAAGATACTGTATCCTAAGAAATGCAAGTTTAAAGATACGAAAATAGTAATTCATATATATATACAAATCAATACATATAATACCTTAGCAAACTAATGCAATAGGATACCTTAGCCTTGCACCAATGCGGTATCGCACCACTACACACCCATCTTGATACTCAAATCCAATACCTTGAGTATTGACCAAATTCTATGATATTACCTTGGTATCCCAAGGTAAGTCAATCCTAGTGCATATATAGTTAATATCTAATACTAAACTATAACTATGATACTAAACTATTATGTATTACTAAATAACTAATACTAACAACATACATATATATATAATACTTATATATAATACTACATATAGCTACTAACCATTTACCCTTCTACTAATATCGAGTATCTTGATACCCAATATTACCTTAACATGTGTTCTAATACCTTAGTATTCTAAACTTAATACCTTGATAATACTTCAAGGTAATTAGAACTAATAGTAACTAATACTAATACCAAACTAACTAGTTATGATACTCTAACTAAATACTAACATATAGCTACTAATCTATTTAACACTAAAATGCATATCAATCTTACCTACTAACTTATCATATATCATACTAATATATAGATACTAACTTAACATATAATACATATCAACTTACCACCAATACCATAAACATACATAGATACATATAGTACATACTAACATACTTAGATACATATAGTATATACTAACATACTACCTATCTAATTATCTAGACTAAAAGGTATATAACTAACTATAATACCAAGCTACTAACTAACCTTAATATTAACTAACTGAACACACTACTGCGCACTACTGCGTACGCTATGTGTTGCACCGCGTGCTGCTCAAGCTGCACCGCGCGCTGCTTCAGTAAAATGCGGTTGCGCTGTACTGCATGCTATTGTGCCGCATGCTGCGCTACTGCGCTGCAACTATTGCTGCGCACCACATGTTGCGCTGCTACAGCAAACTGCTGCTGTGCTGCAGCTCGCACACCACGCTGCTGCGCTGAGCTACTCCGCTCTACTCCCCCCTCGCTGCACACACACACACTCACGCTCACTCACTCAAACACTCACTATACTAAGACACACACACATCTACACACATAACCATATACATACCTACCTAAATAGATACACTTACACATACACACTTATGCATAGACACAGACATATATACATCTATGCTCTCACACACACACTCATAAACACATAGCACTACACACACACATACATATATAGCTATCTGTATATATCAATATACCTACACACTCTCACTCTACACACACACACACACATACACACACACACACACACACACACATACACACATACATACACACATATATATATATATATATACACACACACACATACACATACACATAAACACTTATAGATATATACTCACCTATATATATACATATAGATATACATATATACATAGATAACATATACACCTATATATATATATAAACACACTCATATATATATATACACTCTCACTAATACATACATATATATAATTATACACGTATATATATAAAAGCACATACACATATAGGTATACCCTCTCATACATATATACATACACATATATTCGAACATACATATATATATAGATATTGGTATATATTTACATATACATATAAATACATATGCAATAGATATCTTATATATACTCATAGCTATATACCCATCTATATTATATACTATAGATACATATACATATACATAGATTTATATATCATACATAGCATATTACATTAGCACACATAGAATTAAAGGCAATAAAGCAAATACGTGGAGTGCACCGCACCCGTATCATACTCATTCTATGATACGCTTGCGATACGGCTCCACCACACAACCAAACGTATCCCGAAGGACACAAGCAAGTCTAAAAACACAATTATGAAAAATATGAAGAGTCATTAACACAACTATGTGTCCGTGTCAAAATACGATATGCTTAAAACCCTGTGTCGGAGGAAAAACCCCCAAATTAACCCGTATTTCCAAATTATCGGGATACGTCCTATACGTATCTAATTATGGATACAACACTAGTCACACAGAATCAAACACATGTCAATTTGGTCTAGTTGACCAATTGACAAACACAACATATGCCTATCTCAAAATTCTCCCAAAATTGACCAAAAAATACACAACTTTCTCCATAGGCCTCCTATGAACCTAATTCCAATTCCTATGGATAGCCTATGTATATGGGGTAGTTATTTATATTTAATTCATAGATTTAGAACCTAATTAAAGAAGAAAAACTGAATTGTAACTATTGGGAGATAGATTCCTAATAAAATTCCTAAATTGGGTAAAAAGAGCCTCCAACTTGTAGATCCTTGCTCCTCTTTGTAGATCCTTGTTTCCTCCTTGTAAATCCATTCTCTAATAGCCTCCAATGATGATTTAGGAAGAAATTTGGTAGGGATTTGATGTGGAGATGAAAGAATTTGGTTGAAAAAAATTCTAGATCTAGATTTGGAATAAAAATAAAGAGAGATAAAGTTTTTACCCCCTTTTTATAGGCCTCTCTTGCCCCCTCTCTCAAGCTACTATGTAAAGTCTAAAATATCCCTTGGGGCCTCTCATGAAGAAATTAATTAAGGAGGAAAGTTTCTAGTCTAATGGGTTTAACTTAATTAATTCATCCTTCTAATGAATAGGCTTGCTATTGACTCAAATCTAACTAGAATAAATGTTGGGTCCATGGGTCTAAACTAACTAGTTAAGTCCACTAACACAAGTCAAAAAAAATTCTAACACTAACAATAAATAAATAATAAAATAAATAAATATTCAACATGCACAATATTTAATTAATTACCAAATGACTAAAATATTTTTTCCTAGAAAATATGGTAGGGATACCCTTCACTTTGTGCATAATCATAATATTAGGAGAATGATTCTCCCCAACTAACAATTCAATTGTGGGCCAGTAGTATTTCTTATGCTGGCGTGAATTCTGTAGAAACTTTTGTCTCTCTTCGAAGAGTGTTCATGTAGAGAGATTGGTTTGGACAGAGGTGTCCATTACTTGATTGTCCTGCATATTATAACGAATATGCGAGGGCTCAGAAGGTTGGGTGTGGATCACCCTTTGCTCGATATTACGCGAGTTGAGGGATTTGTATCCCTTGTTTAACGCAGGGGACTCAGAAGCTTGGGTATAGATCACCATTTACTTTATATTGCATGAGTTGCGCAATTTATATCCCTTGTTTAACGCAAGGGAGTTTTCCCCTAAGTCATCAACCTGACTTTGGTTGACATAATTGACCAGGTAGTTCCCGTCATTCATAATACTTTTTCCTTATTGGCAGCAACTTCGGAATATGTATGACAAGGTTTAGGCACCCACACTTTGCGGATTTTTCTCGACTTGAGTGCGGATGAGGGATTAGTACTACCCCCAAAATGGATCATTTCTTTATATGCATGTTGGTCAAACTTTATGACCAAGGTCTCCTGCATCAAACCGACCGACGCAGCGTCGAGTTAAGATATCACCTTCTCGTCAAAGAAACAAATTCGTCCCAGCAGATTCGCCATCTTATTTGCGGAACAAGGTTTAAACGGAACTTTGTATTACAAACTAATAAAAAGAAAAAAAATTACAAGAGATCCTAAACAGGAATCTAAGTACAATTGATTCTGGGAAAGTATAGCTGTAGAGATCTGATCTGTAAGTAATCACTTTACTCCTTGGACCATACGACAATGAAGAAATGCGAGGATGTTGTGAACAACTTGAAGAGTTGGACAATAAGTAAGCTACGGCACAACAAACTTTTATTTCTCTTCTTCTGTTTTTGAATTTTAAAGACTTAAAAATTCTTCCGTTACGTACACAATAATCCTATATTTATAGGATTTTAGAGCAGTTATGACAGTGTTCACAGACTTTAGACAATCTATACTTTATGTATACTTTTGATTGGATGACATCCCACGATCTAGTGAGTGGGTGCCTATACGAGGAAAGCATAGGTCATGCGACAGTTATTTGTAGACGTTTCATGAAGAACATGGCATGTAGGACAAATAATCATAACTTCTCTTTGTCAGTTACGATCGTAGGCGCACTTTAGAAGTGGTCAGGAGATTCACATACTTTTGGAAAGATTGGCTATACAGCACTCTTTTGAAGAAGTAGCCATGATGGCACACTTTTGTAGAAGTTAGCACAGCGGTGCACTTATGGTAAAGTTGGCCGTGAAGGTGCACTTTTGATGAAGTTGGCACAGCGGCGCATTTATGATAAAGTTGGCATAGCGGCGCACTTCTGATAAAGTTGGCATTGTGGCACACTTCTGATAAAGTTGGCATAGCAGATGGCGCACTTTTAATGAAGTTGGCATAGCGGCACACTTTTGATAAAGTTGGCACAGCAGATGGGTTGCTAAATGATAACCTGGGTTTGCGTGGTGCAACTCAGCTGTAATGATGACTTCTGACTCCTCGACTGCTATTCAGATGTCAGATTCGTTGCATGTAATATTTGGGGGAAAGTAGACACGAAATTTGTGCGCCTGTCTTTGTTGATGAAAGCAGCTTGAAAGTGCGTTATCCTTTAAAACCGAGTGAAAGTGCGTCATTCTTCCCCTACTAAGTTTATTTGTAGGAAACTGTACCATCTTCAAAAGGTACATTTTTTATGCTTCTACAAATAGTCAAGTCCACTTTACATCTGCATTATTTTACTACAAAGGTTAATCCCCATAGAGTTATATTCTGCCATGTCAATTTTACCTCTGAGCAAATATATTCAATGGGATCCCAATCAGGAAACCTATCACATTCATATTATCTTTGATAGTGTTCCATCTTCAAACTTGATTATCCATACTTAATGCAATACGTTGTGGGTATCGAGTCTACCAAATTATCCCCAAAAAATACACTCCACCATGTCCATATTACCTCTGAGCAAATATCTTCAATGGGGTCCTAATATGAAAATCTATCACATCCATATTACCTCTGATAGTGTTTTGCATTCAAACTTATTATCTATACTTAGTTTTAAGTACGCCATAGTAATAAGTCCATAGTAAATATATATATATATATATATATAGTTATTACTAAAATCCGAGAATTATATTCAGTGCGGAAGAAAGTCAGATTACAAAATAGAAAGGCAAATACAAAGAAATATATGTCAAGACAAAGAGCCCTCCATATTATTTTGGCTTTCCCGAAAGGTCATTGATGATCCTCCGCAACTAAATCAGTTGTTGTCCCTTCTTGAAATCGGCCACTTCTTTGACTTTAGCCATTCGAGCCTCCACTGCCTCATATTTGGTCATAGGATTATACACTTTCAGGACGTTGTTCCAAGGCTTGTCAAGTTCAGCCTTGGTCCTTACGAGAGACACAAGTTTGTTACCCATTAAGTCGTAAAGAGATAACTCCTCATCATGCTTACCCTTTAGTACTGCCAGTTTTCCTGGGATTCTCAAATTAGGGTTTCCAGTTGGACTATCTCAAAAGAATAGTTGTCCCAAGCAGACTCTCGTTGAATGAACAGGGAATTTGTGTCATTCAGTTCAGCCATCAACAGGGTGATATTATACTCGTACATCCTCTTATGCTCTTTGAAGTTTGCTTTCTCTCCTTCAAACTGTGCAGTGATTACCTCATACTCTGTTTGAATAAAAGAAGTAGGATTACCCTTACTAAGCTATAGAAATTCATTGATAGGGTGTTTAAGTCCCGCCAAAACATGCTCCAACTATGTGGCACGCTCTTCGCCCTTGTAAGTCCTGAAGGTGTTAATAGCAGGGGAGACCATTTTTTTATCTCGTCGAAGGCCAAATTATTCTCAAACACTAGCCTTAAGATACAAGCTAGCATCCCATAGAAATTGCTTGTTTGGATCTCAACTGCGTCTCTAAGATAGTTGTCAAAATGGGGAGTTACTACCACTGCAGCTAATTCTCTGCCTTGAGAAGGGGTAAAGTTGTTACTGTTGTAGCCTCAATGGTCGGAGCAACAGTTGGTGGACCCATCAGTGAAGAAGCCTCACCTCTATCAATGGAGGGTACTGACAACTCGGCATAGGATGGAATCAATACAAGCACAGCCGAGGCAACTGTTTCTTTCTCTAAAGTACTAGTGATGGTTTCAGTGGTTTTAACTGCAGGATTAACCTAAGGCTGAGAGGCGAGCACTTCTTCTATGTACTAAGAGAGGGATAATTTATGGAGTACTTTTTTGCGAGTGTCCGTACCTATAATTTATTAATACAAGAGATCATTAAATTAAGTATTGAAATGGAGTTGCAACTCAAAGTCAAAAGGAACGAATGACACCTTGGCTTGTGCTAGCCTAGGTTGTCATTACAAAGATTTTTGACAATAAATCATGCAGTACAAGGACTTGCGGTATGGAAATGATGAAAAAGCATGTACCCGATCCGACCGGTATGCATTCGTCATCCGTCGACTGACGCTCCAGAGAGTTTCTCAGTTCTGCTAAAGAAACCTCTATTTGGGAAGTACTAGCATTAAGGAGTAGGTCATCATACTCGTTTATTTTTATTTCTACTTATGACACCATTGTATCTACGTCAGTATACGGGATCGTATCTTTAGACCCTGTCACAACTGCCTTAGTCTGGGTTTGCAGATAGCTAGGTGATCCTTCTTGTTGGGAGTATCTGCCGAGGGAGTTGGAAGTATTTCTACCTTGGCATCTCTTTTATCAAAATAGGAAGGAGTAGGGTGGCTTTCTTTGATATCTATGGCAAGTGGTGCTGGACTAGATGACGTAGGAGGTATGAACGCAATTGGCATCACAAGCTGAGCGAGCTGTAGCATCAAGAATAGGATCTACCCTGGATGATTCAGAAATGGAAGAACCAGCTCCCGCAGCAACCAAGGTAGGTATTGTGGTACTGGTCTCCATAGTAGTTGCAGAAGGGAGAGTAGACGTGCTAATCTTTTGCACCATTGGCAAACTTGTTCATGGTTCGGCTTGACCATAAGAACTGGTTAGAGAAGAAAATAAACTCCTCCTTGGAGAGGTAGGAGGCTTCGGCTACTGCTTCTTCTTGGTTGCCTTCATTGAGACAGGATGACATTCTTTCGAAGACGGTGCCTTGTGTTTCTTTGCTTTCAAAGAGATATACAGAGGGGGAACAGGAAAATCCTCTAGCCCAGCCTTGAAAACTTCTAACGATTCATCCATAGGAGCATTGTCCTCCTCCTCTACTAACATTTTAGCTTCTTCTACCTTGGCCTCGGCAGCAGTCCCTTATGTGAGCCTGAAGCTGCCTCTCAAATCAAGGTCTCAATGAAATCTATTGACTGTGCAGAAGAAGTTGGCATAAGAATACAGAATGCACAGTGTAGCATCAGTAGAAGGTAAGTTGAACTCAGTGCCAGTAAACCACATGCTGAAATATCTCCATCTTCGAGCTCCATTAATTAATTCCCAGGTGGACCAGAGGAAGGTGATATCGTTACTAACATGAAATTGGTCGTAGCCAAATTATCAATCAAAATGACAGGGTAAATATGGCTCAATGTAGCAATTCTCATCATATCGATAAATTAGTTTAGAAGGACGAATGATGAGAAGCAAGAAAAAGACTTTGTAGGGCAAGTCTAATATGTCCTTTCCCTGATCAATGAAACGGATATGCTCGGGTACAATATCCAAAGAAATACAAGAAAAGCTCCAACTTGTCCCCAAGTTTATCACTCTTCTGGTCACCAGAATAGAGGTATCCTCCCACTTAGATTACTTGTACTTATAAAGGAATATTTCTTTAGTAGCATTATCAGTCTCTAATCTGGGGGCCATGAGACGATCATTATGCAACAATAGCCACCCCATCATATAAGTAAGCGGCATCTCTGTCCTAGGGAAATTATGGCGACCCACAGGCTCCTGAAGCAAATTATCAATAAATGCCTGGAGTCCAACATTCAATCGGCATACCATAGCCGGCAAGAGGGGTAACCTATGCTCAAAAACTAGGTGTACTGCCGGGAATATTACATTATAATGAAGACAATCTACTGAATAATTTTCGGGGACTACCCATCGTCGTAACCACAGGGATAAGAAGCCAGCTAATAGTGCTTCATGCGAAATCTCCTTACGAGTTTGTCGGAGATAACTGTAAGTATATATTCCAGATGGAAAACCACATGCTGAATCTTTTTGATGCTTTTTAAGCGCCTTATAGTCCTTCATGAGATCTTCGATCAAATTGGCATCTAAATATCGAATAGGTTGAATCTTAACGTCCTTCTCATCTTTGGCTTTCTTGTCCTCGTCCAGATTCATGAAGAGGTACACAAACCACTTGTTGTTGTAAATTAAGCTAGAGTATGTTCTGTAATAGTAGTTGCAGGCCAAATAATGGCACATCAACTCTTGATATACTTCGATGAGACAAGTTTCTTTCCTTGCCAGATCTAGAAGTTCTTTGTTAGTAGGAACGTATTCCTCGTATAGTACTTCCCCCATTGGCAGGTTTGATACTACATACATCTCATACAGCGCAAGCCCTAATTCACCATGTGGGTAAAAAAAAGTTCTAGTACGGGAGTTGTATCGCTCCACCAAGGCAAGGAACATGTTATGATTCGGGGCGATGCCATAGCTAGTTGCCAGTACAGTGTTGTAAAGCCCTATTCTAGCTAGGTCTGCTTCATAATTCTCCAAGATCCATACAGTGATCCGGTTCCAGAAAATATTATTGTTTGTAACCTACCCAGAAAGTCTGGGACTCTTCAAGGGTATATCCCTCCAGCCTCAGTATAGAGTTGGCAAAAATCGACGATTGGTAGGTTGTATGAGCGACAAATTTTTACTAGGCAAAGATCCAGGTTGTTATCCCTGCATGGGAACAACATGTCCATCTTGGGAACTATAAAAGAGACTTTGTCCCTGGTTGCCCAATTTATGGTAGATCTTTCCAAGCTTTGAACCATAAGTCCAAGGAGTCAAATCCTAGCTCATCTTCATTGGGTGAGTGGCAAGATAAAATATCGATAAAGGGTAGTCTCGCACTATTTTAGGAAGATATATCACTCTATCACCAATTTGGAAAATGTATGCCTCTTTCTTAGGCTTCGTCTGAGATACCCTGCTGATAGCATCTCCGAATAAAAAGGCTGGCTTTGTGTGGCATTCATTGTCCAAAGAGGTGAGGGGTTCACTGCTTATTAAAAATAATAACATCCTCTCACCTTGGGAAGCTATCAGTAACTGTCTGGTATCTGCTAGACTCTTATCAGATTAGGGGAATTCCATATATAAAAAATCACTCCAGATAATTAGTCTACAAAAGTCCAACAGTTGATCCAAACACGCCAGCAAGAGGATCCATCAGCAAGTTAACTGCAAGAACTCATAAGATACGAAGTTAATAAAAATGCATGGAGAGATGCGCACATTAATCTCTTATTTCTTTGGAAGGAGTGCACATGCTAAGTTCATAGGGACTATTAAAGATATACCCACAAAGGTACTCTAAAAGGTAGAAGAATTCAAAGGTACATATTTTTATGTTGTTAAAACTTGGAAAAGCACACAAACTTCCTCAATTCGTTAAAATCTAGAAAAATATGAGGTAGTCTATTCCACTCAGAAAGAGGGAAAGTACGCGAACATTCACGAATCTGTTAAGACTCGAAAAGTGCGCAGGATAGTGATTCTACTCTAAAAGAGGGAAATATACGCGTGTACATAATCACGTCATTATCTTCTTCCTTATCTCTTTCTTTACTTTTCTCAGAGATTACATTGTACATTTAATAATAATAAAAAGAGAGGGAACGAAGAAAGAGAAAAGAAGGCAGGAGGAAAACATATAAAGGATAGCCTCCTACACCTATCATAGTTGGGTTCGCGCTCTCCCGAGCAACCATCCTCGACCGAGGCATATTTAGGCAGTTGCCGGCGGGTCGAGCCATCGTCCGTTCCACCGATAGCCTCGTCCTAGCTATACGTGAAGAAGTGGCTAGCCCCTTTCCCTTTCTCTCATTCCTACTCGACTGAGATTACTTGGGTGACATGATTGAAAGCGCGAGGTTGACGATGAAGAGAAAGAGTTAGGGTTTTTTGAAATCACGAAGGGTTTACAGAGTCCGTAAAGAGTTTCTCTCTCCTCAACTTGGCTATTTATAAAGACTGGATAAACCCTTCGGCTGTTAAACTCTTCAGGATTTGTGCTACTAATCATGCCACTCGTCTAGGTCAGCAGTTTGTTAAGATTCTGCCCAAAAGGTGCACATAATATTATAACCATTTTTTATGCTTCTAGTTCAAAGTATTTTGAATTTAGGATTATTTACAGTAACTACCCATAAGTTTTGGACTTATTACACGGGATACCCCTACTTTTAAACTAATTACACTGACCACCCCTCCCTTTAGAAAATAAAATAAAAAAGGGGTACTTAGTTTATAACTTTTCATTTGTATCTTAAAGTAGTGGTATCCCGTGTAATAAACATAAAACATAGGGGTGGTCAGTTTAATTAGTTTAAAAATAGGGGTATCACGTGTAGTAAGTCTAAAACTTAGGGGTAGTTAGTGTAAATAACCCTTAAATTTATTTTAAATTTGAAAACTTTGAAGAGGATCTTGTAGAAGCATAAAAAAATACACTTCCTATAGGATGTTAAACCTAAAGGAGCAGTAGCTTACTCCCTAACAAAACATTCAAACTTAGCAGAAAAATGGTATATTTTATGAGAACTTGAGGCAGGGGCACAATTTTATTCTATCTGTCCAACTCAGTAAAGGTGAGTGTACATTCTTCATATCTTCCATCCAATATTTAATGCAGTGAATCGGACAGCTGACAGACACAGTAGTCAAAGAGATCAAGCTCATTAAACCAAAAGATCTCTGACACAGAGATCCAAGTTATCATTTTGTAGCCAGTACTGCCATATCTCTCCTTAAGTATGCTAGTGTTGTTATCTCTACCAATAATGCTCTCTCCTTGAGTACGCCAGTGTTGTTATCTCTATCAGGGTACGCCAGCGATGTTATCTCTCCTTGAGTATGCCAGTGATGTTATCTATTCTTGAGTACGCCGGTGATGCTCTCTCCTTGAGTACGCAGTGATGATATCTCTCCTTTAGTACGCCAGTGATGCTCTCTCTCCCTTAATATGTTATAACAACCACATTCCACCATAGAGATATTTTGGTAATTTTAAAAAATTTATATATTAATTCATATTAGTGATTGCCTAGAATTATATTAGTGATAGCTAATAGCTAACTAATTAGAATTTGCAAGTGTTAGTTAGTGCTAATTATTGTTAGTTAAGACTTTAGCAAGTAGAATTAATTAAGTAGATGTCATAAAATGAATATTATTTTTGGTTATAGATATCCCTTCCTTTAGTTAAATTAGATTCCCTTCATGGTATATGGAGAGGGACTTTTGAGTCATATCAAACTAAACCTAACCATAACCCTAAGAGCAAGCTTATATAAGCCTTCATTATTCATTATAGCCTCCATTTGTTTTTCTCATTAGTTCATTCCACCTTCCCAAAAATTTCTTCTATTCCAAATCCTTCCCCACCATTTTACCCTCATTCCACCAATCCAAACCATTCCAAGAAGCTTGAAGGAGCAAGAGAAACTTGAGAGTGAAGCATTGCTTAAAGGAGGTGTTCATCTATTCTTTGTGTCCCCTTGGTGCATAGCATTGAGAATCCATCTCCCAATAGGTAGAACTCATATTCCTCTTATCATTTTAGTTTTAAATGATAAAATAAACTCCTAGAAACCTATCCATGGCTAAGGGCTACACATAGGAAGAAGAACTAGGTTCAAAGGAGGCATATGGTGAAAGTTACATTGAGTTTTGTATCCATTTGAGGAAAACACCGAATTTGGACACCAAGTGTATGATAGAATGTCTATTGTGTTATTTATACTTATTTGACTATATTAGATGAGTACCATGTCCATTGGTGGTGTATTGTGATGTTGGGAGTGTATACCATGAGTGTATCATGGTATTTGTGTATCTTGGAGGATGCAACATAGGAGCTTCTTATAATGCATATAGTGTATTGCATTGATTGGCATGTGTAGCTAAGTATATGCATTAGTATGTGTGTGAAGAAATATTTACTATGACAGAGGGTGTTGTTTGCACTATCATTCAAGTGAGGAAGTGTGTGTGTGTGTGTGTGTGTGTGTGTGTGTGTGTGTGTGTGTGTGTGTGTGTGTGTGTGTGCTTGTGTACACACACAGGTGAGTGATATATGTGATGGTGCTCAGGTTAGGCACTATAAGGAGATAGGTATCAGTGGTTGCACTTAGCAACTGGTACACTGTTCTGTGCAGCAAATACAAGAACTGTGCATCAGGATGCTCAGTTTGGGTATTATGCTATCACAGTGAGTGTGTGTAAGTGTTGTAGGTGTGTGTGAGGGATGCATGTATCAATGTGAGTTGTGTCATAGGTACCATTGAATTGTTAAGAGAGTTCCATAAGTATATGGATGTGTGTCCATAATTGTAGTGAGTATTATATATATATATATATATATATATATATAGGATGTGCATGTCAATTGGTAGATGTGTGAGTGTGTATGAATGCAAGAGTATGTGTGTGTGTGTGCCTTAAATCCACTGCAGGCAAGGGAGAGATGTGGTCTGGAAGCCACAGCATGCCGTAGCAAGTGCAGCAGCAACATGTGCTGCTCGGATTAGCTGTGGCGGCAGCAACCACCTGTTGCAATGGTTGCCTTACTGATACAATAGCAGTAGTCAGTGATGTTAGGGGAGTACCTTCAAGTATGAACAAGTTATGGGAGTGTTATATATATATTGGTAGTATAGGTAGATATATTTATATATTGTAGCATTTATGAGATGATTATGGTTTTGAGAATGAGACATTATTTGACTTGATACTTAGTATAATTGGTGTTTAGTATGGATTATGGTGCACATGAGTTAGTATTAGAAATTCATGGGTCCTAGTGTGTATCAGTGGTACTTGGTGTCTGAGTTTGGGAGTGGTTGGTAATTCTGTTACTGTGAGATCGGGTTCATGTGCGAATAATAAATCAGGTATCAAGTGATATGTGTGTATTCAAGTGTAAGTAGTGTAGAGTTTTGGGGGATATATTGGATACCAAATCAGAAAGGGAATGAACCTGCAGTGAACGGACTGACGAGGTAAATACTTGGGTATATAGCCAGGAATTGGTAATATAGATGGTGAGTCATGTTTCCCAGCCTACACTGATCTCAGTGTGCTAATGTACACAGATCAATGTACATTTGTGTACATTTGTGCACATTTGTGTGCCCCAAATGTGGTGCATAGTGAATGAATGATAGGGTATCTTAAGAGTATTGCAGAGATGGTATGTATTATGTAGTTATGTGAGGATATGATAGTATTAGAGTTAGAATATTAGTAAAAGAGATATTAGGATTGTTGGCACCAAGAATTAGTGTAACAGTAAGCAGTTGTATTTATGATACCTCATCTTTGTGTGGGTGCCAATATGCATAGCAGTATGCTCCAAGGTCGGTTCCAGTGGGCAGGCAGCAAGCTTAGGTTACTTCAAATCTGGGGAGTTCAGGGCAGTTAACTGCATGTTGATGCGGTTGGGATCTTCAAGAGTTGAAGGGGACCTGGGTGTTTGGAGTTCAAGAATGAAGTGTAAGAAGAAGGGGATTCATGGCAGTGAGTGCAAGTGTATATGAGGCACTGTGATGTGTTTAACAACTGAAATATGGGGAGCACTTCATAGTGACGAGTAGAGGGTTATGAATAGTGTGAGTACAAGCTCAAATTGCAAGTGAGTTTTTATGAGGGTTGGCCATCCTGGGAAATGGTTAGTATCATAGGAGAGGCAGGTTTAAACTTGAGTGTAATAGGTATGTATGTGCACAAATTATATTTGTGAGTGTATATGGTTGCAGTGGGTACTTGAGTTGAGTGGTAATGGTTAGATGAGTATCAGACACTGTGTGTCAGTAGGTATGGTTGTAGGAATGTATCATGATTCCTTTTGAATATTCAGTTAGTATGTTAGTTGAGCATCACTCAGGTGAAGTCAGGTATCAGGTGGTCTAGTACCAATGAGGAGGGGTAGGGTGCATGGTGTTAGAGTTGGTTTCAAATAGTTAAGTGCAAGAGTGGTGTTGATTTGAGTATGAGCGATACCAGGGTACCTTGTTAATGTGTCTAATAGGTATTAGAGTCAGTATGGGTAATGTTACAGTATTAAGGTATTAGGAATAGGATTTTGGGTATGTTTTGATACCAGGGTAGCATGAGTTAGGCTTGATACCAAGATATTAGTATTATGTTAAGGTGTAAGATATTAGGTTAGGTGTCAAGATACTAAGTATATAGTTAAGATATTATATAATACTTGTATATATAAGTTAGATAATTATAAATATATATTGTATTGATATCTAGCATGACATAGCTATTAGAATTGAGCTAGAAAATTTAGTTAGAACTTGATATTAGTTATTATGTCTTAATGGACGAAATTAAAAGACCAATAGAAACAAAAAATTAGATAAATAACTAGTTTGACCCCAAATACCTAGAATAGGCCTAGTTGACTCTAATAACCTAATTTCGACCTATTGTTGACCTAGAGATCTACATTTAAACTAGTTAAGTTTATTTATCATTCTAAAATACTGTGGTGACAAGATATTCCATATTTAGGTCTTTGAGGAATTGATACGGATACTGTTGATACTACACCCTGGATTCTAAGAGAGTGCATTCTATGATAGTTTCCATTATTTGATATACTATGATTCTGGTTTATAGCATTATTTTACTTAATTCCTACATGAATTAGTATTATAATGATTCACTCTCTTGTGATACGTGTGTCATACTTGGTTGGCCTCTACTTCAGGACTCTTTACTGGCATGACATCAGGACTCACTTATTGGCATCACTTACTTTTATCTGGATGTCCTCGTACTTGATTTGCGTGTTGGGACTTGGATTCATTTATACTAGTCAGACAGAAAAATATCATAGTAGACATGTAAATATTTCTAAAATCTGGAACTACCCCTTCTGGTCTAATCTGGAATGATAGCAGTCACATACCTCACGTGCGATGAGCCGTATTACCCCTAGCCATTTTTATGTCAAAAGTGGTATTTCAAAACACACTAATCTAGTGCTTTCTTGCTAGCTTCATATTATATTTTCTGGACACACATCATATATGTCTTAACTGTAGCTCTCTTTATTTACTATCTTTATTGCCATATTCTCTTGTTCGTCATATTTACTTTTAATTAATCTTTTGTTGTTGATCTATTTTATTACTGGATTCATTTTCTTTTCCTGCTCATCATGTATTACTTACTATAACCGTTTTATAGTCTTTATTAATTAATTAGAACTGCTATTGGGTTGTACTTTGCTCCAATATTGACTGAATAATATTTTTTAGATAATTTCTTATATGACTTGTGTCCCACATATTACGGACCATAGGAGGTTGATGGTGCAGACTTGGACCAAGTAGCTTAGGAGTGATTGTCGAAAGGCTTAGCCGAAATCACTAGTTATCCTAGTTAGATTTTATTTAGCATTTTTTGTACCAGATTTGTTTTCGACTGATATTGAGACTTGGATATTATTATTATATTTGGATGTTGTTAATGTTTAGACTTTATAGTTATGTTAGACTTCTTTGATATCTTATCGTACTTTAGATTTGTGATTGAGTATTTATAATTATTATCATATTGTCCTCCTTCTGGGAGTTGAGATATCATTGACAGGTTAAAAATTACTGTGTGAGATTAATAGTTAGTTGACCAAGACAGCGTTCTACCATCGATGATATGACGTAGGCTGGACGTACCCACGTACTCGTACCCTCACACAGGGTGCGGGTCGTGATATATTTTTGTAGTGGCCCATGTAGGTTTGTCTTCACAATTAGTATGATATCGTGGTAGTACAACGACTTAGTTATACTACTGCGAGCCTGCGATAGAATATTGGATAAAAGATAGTAGGATGAGAGAGAATACTCAATCACAACTAGAAAACTTCTAATCTATTAATTTTATTATCGTTATTCATTCTGAATTTTTATACTTTGAATATCGTTGTCCTTCTTTGATGATATTTTATCTTGTGCAGTTTCATTGAGGTCGGCTACTTCACCACCGCCAAGGAGGGCATCTACTGCTCCATCTTCTCCAGATTAGAGGGTTGCCTCACCGGCTCAGGTGGGGGCTTCAGCAGCTTTCGGGGGTGTTCCACCTCCAGTTCAGAGGACAGTACCCGCAGTTTCAGAGGAGTTTCCACCACCCCCAGTACCAGTCGATGATGCATAGATGTTTGTCTTATTTTGAAAGATTATGGAGGCCCAGAGGGCTCATGCGGAGGCTCAGTACCGCTAGTCAGATACGATGAGGCAGGGGATAGAAAATGTCCATCAGCTAGCACTTGCAATAGTAGAGAGGGTTGCCCTAGCTCAGCCACAGAAAGTATCGCCTTATCCCGCCCTGCAGCAGCTGAGGCCGGGTACCATTATTGATTTCAAGAGAATGAGGCCCAAGGACTTCAAGGGCAAGAAAGGGATCTTGTACGCCGATGATTGGATTGAGGACATAGAGAGGAACTTGCGACTAGCGCAGATCCCGGAGAGTCTACTAGTGGAGACAGCGGGTAGTCAGATATTTGATATTGCCCTGACATGGTTTCGTACAGACCCGAAGATCGCGACGACATGATTGACTTCGAGAGCTTTTAAATAGATTTTTAAGGAGAAGTTTTTTCCGGACGTGGCTCTGAGTGCCCTAGAGAGCCAGTTCCTAGACCTCGTCCAAGGGAGCATGATAGTGGATGAGTACGCCACTAAGTTCTGCAAATTTGGCAGGTTTGTGGAGGGGCAGAATCCCCTAGGGAAGGCCAGGATATTCCGAAAGAATTTGATCAGGGAGGTCAAATCCCTCACTAGGGGACACCGCACAGCTACATTCGAGGAGATCATGATGGATAAACAAAGGGCTGAGGTTGACTTGGATCTCAAGTCCAAGAGAGGTGTCACGTCCCAGTCCCAAAATATACGGAACCAAGCCACGTGGCAATAGCCAGCTGACACATCTCTGAGGATATCCCAATTTAATGGATCCTAACAAAGAGTGCTATGCTGTACTAAATACTAACATGTCCCATATAACTCAACAACAAGTAATCTAATCCCATCCACACTATAAAATAGCAAAAAGTACTAAATAAACTGTTGGAAGATAAACACCAGTCTCAAGATATCATAGTACAACCAATAAAGTCTGGTGGGAACAAACCCACTACTATGACGGAATAAATGTACTGAAAAGATAGATAAAAGAGTAATGACTAGGGCATCGGCTGACTAGATAAAATTGTGCCCAATCCTAGGCAGAAGGCCTACCAAGTGATCACGGAAGCTCTGACGGTAACACCTCTATCTCTTCAGTTGTAGCATACCTCATCTCCTATCCTGGGCCGTACACTGTGGGGTAATATGCCTCGTCCAAATCTGAAAAGGTACCAGGTCCTCAGAGGGACATAACAAGATACATAGAAATATGCCATATATATGAATACGAAATAAAATAAATGCAATAAAGGGTGTACTAACCATCTAAGTAAATACAATTTAAGGACAACGCTGGTACGTATGGGTAGGTGCAGGCATAACGTTCATACTCCGAAGAGAGTGGCATCAGTACAGTATATCGTCCATAACGCTACGAAGAACGTGGCATCAATATAGTATATCGTCCATATTGCTCCGAAGAATGTGGCATCTGTGTAAAGGAAGTCATTGGATCCGAGGTTTCTCCGAAATTATGGCTCCAATGTGTGTACCCCATACGCCTACTAGTTGTCCTCCCTGCCCAATGTAATACACCAGTCGAATACTCGACGTGCATACTACGTATCTATATACCAGTCTCTATAAATAAATATCCTGAGTTACGCACTAACCGTGATGCATGTCACATGCACCGATAGCTAGTCTAATACGCGAACCCGCATACCAATATGAATGTCACAGTGAATACGTGTAAGTATCGAGTTTTGTAAGATATCAAGGTATCCTCCTAACTGGGGTGAGCCTGCTAACAACTAGGTCAAGTCTACAAATCATCGACGAAACTGTCGATGCACCCGAGTCAATCTCGGACGCACACAGTCATATAAAGTAAAGCAACAAGAATCATACAACATATGCATAATCTAAATTAAACAGTAAATATGGCAAGGTATCTTGCCTGGGTCCTGAAGCTGTGAAAGCCAATAGCCTGCTCCTGCAGCGTCTCCCGGCTGATCCAATGATCCTAAAATACCAATATAATATAACAAATACCGATATCAGACACTAAACATTAAATACACACTACTACAACGCTTTACTTGAATATTGTCGCAAGTTCACGGCTGCTCAAATACAGTGTCACATGTGCACGTAGCTAGGGTATACACATGTTTTGTCCTCGGCTAACATGTGCCTTGAGCCAATACTTACTACGTCTAGGTTTACGAAGCTTCATTATGTCTAGTACAATTGTTAGTCCTGAAATCTCCATATTCAGCATACTTGGCGATGTCTAAGTTTTATTGATGAATTTCATGTTTCTAACAACAGGTCTTATGATTTAAGGAATGGTTAGTTATTAAACCAATTCTAAATCTTATTAATCAACATGCCATCATATACCTAGTTTGGGTTAATTGAGTTTGTGTCCAATAATATAAGTCTTGACACGATGACACAACGATCATACATAGATACAATACAAGGAGGGATGAGTCAGGTGTTTACCTAGTTGACAGGACGAGGGTCTCCTCGCTGATGGTCGTCCTCCGGTGAGTTGTGGGCTCCGGCGTCGGCCGGCGACAGAGAGCAGCGGCAGAGGCAGCAGCAGTAGTCGCAGCGGATGTATCAGCGGCAGCTTAGGCAGCGGCAAGGCAGCTGACAGGTCGCGGGGGAACGGTCGGGGTAGGCCGAGAGTGGTGGTGGACGGTGAGCGAGGCAGCGGGGACGACTGAAGGCGATACGGGGTCGCTTGGGAGCAGCGGCTAAGGGGTCGGGTTGGTTGGGAGGATGGGATGGTGGTGGTTGGCGCCGGTGCTAGTGGTGGCAGGCGGTGGCCGGTGAAGTCGACAGTTGGGGGGTTCGGTGACTGCGGTGGCTGGCGGTGGCCGGTGAAGTTGGCAGTCGGGAGGGGGGCTCGGGTTGCAAGGGGGAAAACGACTAGGGTTTTGATGAATAGTAAAAACTAGGGTTTCATGTGGGAGTATGTATATTTATAGATATTGGCTCTCGTGGGCTATCCTTGATATTTGGGTCAGCCAGGGCTCTAGGGTGGGGTTGGTCCATATTTAAGGTATACACGGCTTGGTCTGGACCTATTTTAGGTGAACTTGGCCTCAACTTAATTAAATTACCGATTATTACGCAAGGCGCTCACATACGAATAATGTGAAACTAAGGTGAGACGCAATGACGGGTATCTACGTTTGCACAATGGTCAGAGGGGCAGCCTGGCATGTCTAAGATATGTTTGTGACCTTGGGTGGAAGATAACTACTGGTGTGGTGCTCCATTCTTTAAGCAATGGCAAGTGCATTAGGACAAATAATTATTGCACAATTATTCCAATTATGTCCAATTAAATCTAAGTCTCTCAATTTAACTCGAATTGGACCCTAAATTGGTCGAGGGGGTTTACAATCTACCCTCCTTAGAGCATTTCGTCCTCGAAATTAAAACATATGTATGGTAAGAACAACAGACTAGAAAAAAAACTAATACATACCTAGTCCTTCGAAAAGGTGGGGATAGCGCTGTCTAATATCCTCCTCGCGTTCCCAGGTTGACTCACATGGTACGTGATGCCTCCATGCGATACGAACTAAAGGGATAGTCTGACCTCGCAATACCTTCTCGCTCCTGTCCGGGATCTCAATAGGCTCCTCTTGGTACGATAAGCCCGGGCCGACTGTGATCTCGGAATGGTCAAGTATATGACTCGGATCCGGTATGTAACTCCTCAGCTGAGATACATAGAAGACGTCATGGACTCCTTCTAAAGTCTGCGGCAAGGTTAATCTGTAAGCAACCTCTCCGACGCGTTCTAACACATCGAATGGTCCGATGTACCTCAGATTCAGCTTTCCTCTGCCTCTGAATCTGATAGTCCCTCGAGTAGGCGAGATCTTTAGGAATACATGATCTCCAACCTGGAACTCTAAGGGTCGTCGATGCACATTCGCCCAATGCTTCTATCGGTCCTCTGCTACTCGTAGGTGCCCTTGGATCTTCTTCACCTTCTCTACTGTACGAACAACCAACTCGGGGCCAAGAATCTGTCTCTCCCCTATATCGCTCCAGCATAGTAGAGAACGACACTTTCTTCCATACAACGCTTCATAGGGAGCCATCTGGATGCTCGCCAGATAGCTGTTGTTGTAGGAAAACTAGACCAAGTACAGATGGTCCTCCCACGATCCTCCAAAATCTAGCATGCACGCTCTTAACATATCTTCCAAGGTCTGAATGGTGCGCTCCGACTGGCCATCTGTCTGGGGGTGTACGCTGTGGTAAATTTTAGGTGGGTACCGAGACTCTCTTGCATACTCCGCCAAAAGTAAGACGTAAACCTCATATCCCTGCCAGACACGATGCTAAATGGCACTCGATGTAGGCGCACAACCTCGCTCCTGTACATATCGGCTAAGACCTCTATAGATTGCCCAACTCTGAAGGGTAGAAAGTGTGTGAACTTGGTGAGTCTATCCACGATTACCCATACTGCATTACGAACACTAGGACTCCTCGGAAAGCCCGTAACAAAGTCCATAGTGATGTGCTCCCATTTCCACTCGGGTATAGGGAGCGGTTGAAGAAATCCTGCTGATCTCTGATGCTCAGCCTTGACTTGCTGACACACCAGGCACTTCGCCACAAAGCGTGCTATTTTCCTTTTCATTCCATGCTACCAGTAGTACTGTCTCAAGTCCATATACATCTTCGTGCCTCCTGGATGGATAGAGTAGGTTAAACTATGGGCTTCTGCCATCAGCTCCTTACGAAGCTCTCCATTTGGAACATAGAGACGATCTCCACATCTCAAGGTTCCGTCTTCATGTATACGCAGTTCTGTCTATAATCCAGCCTCTGTCCTCTGTCTAAGCCTCTAAAATCTGGCATCTGGCGGCAAAGCAGCCTTGATTCTCTCCACCAATGTCGATTATAACTAGAAACTCGACAACTGTCCGTCTACTCCGGGCATAACAACCTCTATACCCATCATCTCTAGATCTCTCAATAGGTGTTGTTGCGTAGTTAAAAAGAATGCCATGGGTCTTCTGCTCAAAGCGTCAGCTACTACGTTAGCCTTTCCCGGGTGGTACTGCAGCTCAATCTCGAAGTCTGTCATCACCTCGAGCCAACGTCTTTGCCTCTAATTAATGTCCTTCTGGGTGTAGATGTACTTCAGGCTCTTATGATCAGTGAATATCTCCACTCTCTCTCCATATAAGTAGTGCCTCCAAAGCTTCAAGGCAAGGATCACGGATGCAAGCTCCAAGTCATGAGTGGGATAGTTCTTCTCATGGGTTCTCAACTGCCTAGAGGCGTAAGCCACTACCTTCCCATGCTGCATCAAGACACATCCTAATCATTTCTCGGATGCATCGCTATAGACCACGAATCCTCCGGGTCCAGAAGGTATGGTCAAGATAGGTGTTGTAGTCAACCGTTTCTTCAGCTCATCGAATGCCTTCTGACACTCCTCTGTCCAAGTGAACTCCTACTCCTTGTGGGTCAAGCGGGTCATCGGCTCTGCAATCTTTGCGAAGTTCTCCACGAACCTCCGGTAATACCCGACAAGTCCTAAGAAACTCCTCACCTCTGAGACATTGGTAGGGGTTGGCCATGTCTCTACTGATGAAATCTTTGCCGGATCCACTGAAATGCCCTCTCCTGAGATGACGTATCCAAGGAAAGCGACACGATCCAGAAGAAACTCATACTTGCTCAGCTTGGCATAAAGCCTCTCTCTCCTTAGTGTCTTTAACACTAGTCTCAAGTGCTCTTCGTGCTCCTCATGGCTTTTCAAATACACCAAAATATCGTCGATGAAGACTACCACAAAATGGTCTAAGTATTGGTGGAATACTCTGTTCATCAAGTTCATAAATACAACAGGCGCATTCGTCAGTCCAAAAGGCATCACTAAGAACTCGTAGTGACCATAACGAGTCCTGAATGATGTCTTTTAAATGTCTTCTCTTTGCACCTTCACTTGATGATAACCCGATCTTAAGTTGATCTTTGTGAACACTACTGCTCCAGTCAACTGGTCGAATAAATTGTTAATCCGCGGCAGGGGTACTTGTTCTTGATAGTCAAAGCATTAAAGGCCCTGTAATCAATGCACATACGTACTGTTCTATCCTTCTTGGGTACAAACAACACTGGTGCTCCCTATGGTGATGCACTAGGATGGATAAATCCCTTGCTCTGCAACTCTACTAATTGTAGCTTTAGCTTATCTAACTCCTTCTTCGCCAATCGGTACACATTAGAAGATATTGGTGCTGCTCCGGGTACTAGCTCAATGGTGAACTCTACGTCTCTATCTGGTGGTAAGCTTGGCAGTTCTTCGGGGAAAGTATCCTCGAATTCTGCAACTATTGGCGGGGGTACAATCTCCATAGCCATGTAAGTTCCGGCTCTCTGTCCTACTCCTCATTCGACGGTCCCTCGTATGTACTCAAACTCCGGCTGATCTGGCGGTATAAAAGTGACGCTACCTTTTCGGCAGTTCAGTACGGCGTTATACTGGCTTAACCAGTCCATGCCTAACACAACATCAAAGTACGGCATAGGCAATACCAAGAATCGTGCTCTCATCTCTCTACCACATACGACTACTGAACACGTTCTGATAGTGCTGGAAACCGGCACGATACCTCCTCCGGTAAGAATCTTCCAACTCTTAGGTAAGGGGGATGTAGCTACTCTATGCATTACTACAAATCTACAGGATATAAATGATAATGTAGCTCCAGAATCAAATAATGCAGTCGCAGGTAATGTTGCAACTAAAATAGTACCTGTGATTGCTTTCCCTTCTGTTTCCTCCTCAGTAGCTGCTAATACAAAGGCCTGTCCCTGTCTCTGTCCTTCGATCTGCTGTCGAGCTCGCTCGAACTATGCCTGCTGTGGGGCCAAGGGTGGTCCCCTCTGAAATCCTCTAGGGGCTGGTGGACGTTGTCCTCCGGGTGGGGGTAGTATCCTCGAAACTGGTGCTGCTGGCCTCTGTCCGGTCGGTGGTGCTATCTCTGTGCACTGTGGGCAATCTTTGACAAGGTGCTGGCTCGCTCCACAAATCATGCATGTCCCCAGTCTCTTTCGGCAGTCCTTCTCGAAGTGGCCTCTCTTACCACAGAAGTGGCAAGTCGGAAGTTCCTGGTGTGGGTATGGTGCCATCCTCTGTTGTGTCTGCACTCCGGGACGACGGATGGGTCCTCTTGCTCCGGGCTGGACTCTGGCTGGCATGGTCGTGCTGGAACGTCTAGCTCATCTGACAATGGCCTCCTGGATCCTCGCCTCTACAAGAACCTCTTTGTATGATATCCTTGCCTTTGTGGTGGTGTACCTCTGTAGCTCGAAGGTGAGACAGTGATAGAATCTCTGAGCCTTCTCTAGGTCATTGGGTATCAAGACGGCACCAAATCTGCTAAGGCGGCTAAACTCTACGTCATAGGCATCAACGGTCATATTCCCTTATTTTAGATATAGGAACTAGGAGTACAGGGCATTTCTGACTGTAGCTGGGAAATAGTTCGCATTGAAGTATTCTAGTAATTATTCCCAAGTCTAGTTTTTGCCTACACTGCGCTCAATAGAATCCCACAAGTGATGGGCGTTGCCTTTTAGTTGGGCCCTTACGGCGGTCATCCATAGGTCTGGATGCAATTGTGAAGCCTCTAGTAACATCTCCATGTTGGCAACCCAATCGGAGATCTGCTCTGTAGTCTCATTGCCCGAGAAAGTATCTGGTCTCATCTGTCGGAACCATCTAACAGTGCCACCTGTCTAGGCTGGAGGAGGTGCTGGTACTGGTGTTGTGACAGGTGTCCTCTCTAGTACTGCCATCAGACTCTTTCTCAATATCTTTGTCTGATGCCACTGTGCTTGCATCATAGTCTGAAAGAACTGAAGTATCTGTGGCTGTCCATCTAGCTGTAGCATCTGGGGTAGATAAGGTGGAGGTAGTGGTAGTAGAATCTCTAGCTGTGCAGTAGGCGTCTCCTCAGATGTCGGCCTCTCAGTCTGCGGCATTGGTGTAGCTCCTGAAGTTTGGCCCTCACAATATTACGTAGGAATTGTCTGGGTAATCTGTCCCTTGGGCTGCGGTATAGGATCGCCCTGCGAAGTCTCGTGCTAATGTATCAGCGGTGTCTGTAACGATGGTTGCCTTTGGGGTATCTCCTCCCTTTGGGTGGTGTTGTCTGGCACAGCTGCACTGGGTGCTCCTCGTCCACTGCACAAGTTCATCTTGCTGCAAGAGATAGGACTTCATTAAAAAGAGTACGGAATGAAGCAAACAGGATACATATATTTAGAGGTAATACGAAGGAAGTTCAAAGATGCAATCAAGTGGATGAGACCTAGAAATTTCTATCCAATTGCAGGCTCGCTGGGCACGTCACCATACCACAAGCGAATAAGTCGACCTACATGGGCCACCACTAAAACCATGTCACGCCCCAATCCCAAAATATACGGAACCAGGCCACGTGGCAATAGCCAGATGACACATCTCCGAGGATATCCCAATTTAATGGATCCTAACAAAGAGTGCTACGCAGTCCTAAATACTAACATGTCCCATATAACTCAATAGCAAGTAATCTAATCTCATCCACACTATAAAACAGCAAGAAGTACTAAATAAACTGTTGGAAGATAAATACCAGTCTCAAGATATCATAGTACAACCAATAAAGTCTGGTGGGAACAAACCCACTACTATGACGGAATAAATGTATTGAAATGATAGATAAAAGAGTAATGACTAGGGCATCGGCTGACTAGATAATGATGCGCCCAATCTTAGGCAGAAGGCCTTCCAAGTGATCATAGAAGCTCTGACGGTAACACCTCTAGCTCCTCAGCTGAAGCGTACCTCATCTCCTATCCTGGGCCATACACTATGGGGTAATATGCCTCGTCCAAATCTGGAAAGGTACCAGGTCCTTAGAGGGATGTAACAAGATACATAGAAACATGTCATATATATGAATACTGAATAAAATAAATGCTAAAAAGGGTGTGCTAACCATCTAAGTGAATGCAATATGAGGACAACGCTGATACGTATGGGTAGGTGTAGGCATAACGTCCATACTCTGAAGAGAGTGGCATCAGTATAGTATATCGTCTATAACGCTCCGAAGAACGTGGCATCAGTATAGTATATCATCCATATCACTCCGAAGAACGTGGCATATGTGTAAAGAAAGTCATTGGATCCGAGGTTTCTCCAAAATTATGGCTCCAAAGTGTGTACCCCATACGCCTACTAGTTGTGCTCCCTGCCCAATATAATACACCAGTCGAATACTCGACGTGCATACCAGTATCTTTATGCCAGTCTCTATAACTAAATATCCTGAGTTACGCACTAACCGTGATGCATGTCACACGCACCGATAGCTAGTCGAATACGTGAACCCGCATCCTAATATGAATGTCACAGTGAATACGTGTAAGTGTCGAGTTTTGGAAGATAACAACGTTTCCTCCTAACTGGGGTGAGTCAACTAACAACTAGGTCAAGTATACAAATCATCGACGAAACCGTCGATGCACCCGAGTCAATCTCGGATGCACACAGTCATATGAAGTAAAGCAACAAGAATCATACAACATATACATAATCTAAATTAAACAGTAAATATGGCAGGGTATCTTGCCTGGGTCCTGAAGCTGTGAAAGCCAATAGCCTGCTCCTGCAGTATCTCCCGGCTGATCCAATGATCCTAAACACACCAATATAATATAACAAATATCGATATCAGATACTAAACATTAAATACACACGACTACAACACTATACTTGAATACTCTTGCAAGTTCACGGCTGCTCGAATACAATATCACATGTGAACGTAGCTAGGGTCTTCACGTGTTCTGTCCTCGGCTAACATGTGCCTTGAGCCATTACTTACTACGTCTCGGTTTACGCAGCTTTATTATGCCTAGAACAATTATTGGTCCTAAAATCCCCATATTCAGCATACTTGGCGATGTCTAAGTTTTATTGATGAATTTCATGTTTCTAACAACAGGTCTTATGATTGAAGGAATGGTTAGTTATTAAACCAATTCTAAATCTTGTTAATCAATATGCCATCATATACCTAGTTAGGGTTAACTGAGTTTGTGTCCAATACTACAAGTCTTAACACGACGACACAACGATCATACGTGGATACAATACAAAGAGGGATGAGTCAGGTGTTTACCTAGTTGACAGGACGAGGGTCTCCTCGCTGACGGTCATCCTCCAGCGAGTGGTGGGCTCCGGTATCGGTCGGCGGCAGACAGCAGCGGCAGCTGTCACGCCCCAGTCCCAAAAATACGTAGGACTAGGACACGTAAGCATGCCAGCCGCAAGGATATGGCAACTACAATATATGGAAACCAAATCCATACGTACGCTGTAATATGAATATCAAATACACAAGTGGTATAAAATGTAATACAAGTCACAGGGAAAAATCTAAATCTCATCCACCATAATTATATAGAAATAAATAACCAGTATCCATGAAACTAGATCTCAATAAGAAGTATCTAAGGATGATAGTTGGATGGAAACAAATCCACTACCAACTCGAATATAAGAGCAAATACAAAATAAGTACACACATAATCAAACCCAATATAAGTATACCAGCTATCAATCACGGCTCGAAGAGAAGACATCCACGAAGCATATACAACCATCCAAATCTGCGCTCCTGCAAATACTCAAGAACAGATACACCTGGCAGCGGACCAGGTCCTCAAAGGGACATAACAAGATACTTAAACAAATACCAATAAAGTACTGAAATAAATATCTAATGGGTCGCCTAACCATCTATGTGAGTGCAGTTTGAGAACAACTTTCTAACAAGTGAGCTATCTGGCTGAGAACTGGGATTGGCATGACTCTCTCGGAGAACAAGGGGCCTCAAAGGCATGTCGTCTTTTGAACGGCAGAGGCCCGCCAAGTAGTAAAGGGGTCATCACCGCCCGTATCTCCAGCAGAGCTTCCGGATTACAGAAGAAAAAGTGTAAAGGAGCTCAAATGCGGTACTTGTTGTTCTCCCCACCCCATGCTCTAAGCATGTCACATCCATGACACGATTTGGTCCATAGCCTATTCTTAGTACCCTTATCCAATCCTGCAACCAAATAAGGACAAGGATGGGACCACCGTACTACAATAGACTATGTCCCTAGACCTCTAATAACTGCTAAGTCTACTAGCATGCAAAGTTTCTAACAGCAGTTATTCCTAACGCACGGCCCACACGTACATGAGGCCAACCCTGCACGCCAGTCCATGATCTATATGAGACTCACAACTCGTGTAACAACTGTGTCACGGCCAATGAACCTAATGATGCTACATGATAAGGGGGTAGTTTCATGAACAAGGTCAATGCAATACATAAATAAAAATATATCACGACGACACTGTCGTGCGCATTTTATATAACAGTTAAAATATATGAACTAAAGACAGAAAATAAGGATGCATGCAACATATGGAATATGAATAACAGTACAAGGGCACGGTATACTTGCCTAGCAAGAAAGCTGCAATGTACCAATAATCTGCTCCAGAAATCGCGCAGAACAAATCCAATATCCTATATATGTACACATAAATATAATACAATAGAATCATTAGTCTTTACACTAGCACATTTATACTGGACTCAGGGGGTATACTAGGGGCAACACTAGTCATCTAACACGGTTAATTACGCGTTGAATTACTCGGGTGTCGCGTCTTCAAGTACTATACAAAATCAGTCAGTCAACTGACAGGTGTCTATGCCAGTACGTTAATGTACGCAAGGCGGAAAAATTCACAAGTTCTTAGGGTCAACATGGTCAAGGTAAGTATGGGATAGTCCACGGTGTCCTAGGGTCGGTATGAATCAGAGTCCAAGTCACAGTCCAAATAGCATATATATTACAAATTTATCACGTCAAAAGATAATTTATTTTAATTTATTTAATTATGGAATAATTACTTTAAAATCCTATTTTAATCTTATTATTCTGATTTTTATGTTAATTCCTAAATTTTGTCCAAAGAAACTAAATTTTATCAACTCGAGACTCATGGCACGCAAATCGAGACGATCTGTTGACCAAAAAGTCAACCGACACAAACTAAACTTTTATGGATGATTTCTTGTATATTTCAGCGTCAAAAACATGCTAGAATTTACGGCTCGTTCGAATTCAAATTCGTTTGGGAATTATGGCACATACAAATTTTGTATTGTGCACCGATGGTTAAATTCTAACCTAGAAGTTCTACAGAATTAACAGTATATAAATACTTTGAATTAAATTTTGGAAAAAACATATGTCAATGATCTCGACATTAGCTTTCCGAAACTTTAAACGGTTCATGATTTTGATTCCTGGTTCTCCCGAAATCGCAAAAATATTAAAACACATCTATTTTCGGACATGCTGTGCTCTACGAATTTTCCAGAATTTAATACTTATAATTTCATAAAACAAATTATATAATCAAAAATCTAACCTCAATATCTTTCTAACACAAGAAACTAGACCTCGTTTGGAGTCCGGAGCTATGCGCAATGGCTTGTGGAAGATGAAGGAACCCTAGATGGCAATTCTCCAAAATCTCTCTCTCTAAAATAATGAGATAATTAGGGTTATAATAATATATATATATATAGGGATGTACCTGTGGCTGAAAGGATATTTATAGGATGACACGTGTCAGAATCTGATTGGATAGTTTTTGTTATATTATTTGTTTTTGATTTGCCTTTATCAAAACATTATTTAAGTCATTTTAAATCTAAATAACTCAAAATAAATATTAAAAATAATCATAAAAATCTGGAAAAATTAAAAATATATATTTTGAATTTAAAAACTCTAGAAAAATATTTGGGATAATTTTATATTCATAGATTTTCTACTATAATTAGGAGAAGCTCTAAACATTAGTTTTACCCATATAACTAAAAATAAATACTAAAATTATTCCAAAAATTCTGAAATAATTTCAGAAAATATATAATAATATTATAAATCATAGAAATTAATGTGGGTCCATTCTATATTCCTGGAATTGTACAATAAATTCTACAAGTCCTAAAAATTAGTTATTAGCCTAAGTAACTCCCAATAAATACTAAAATATTTAGAAAATTCCCAAAAAATTGTAGAAAATATATTTGACTATTTAGAACCTAAAATAAATTTTTCTGGATATTTTTAATTATGTTTGAACATAAAATAAATTCTTCAAAGTCCTAGAAAATTAGTGTTACTAGTTTTTAATTAACTAAAAATTATGGGAAAATCCCAATAATCTAAAATAGCCTAAAAATAATTCTAAGTAGATATTTATATAAGTAAATATACTAAAAAAATTATTTTCTAATTAACTAAGAGAATACTCTAAATAAATTCAACACTATAATAAATATAATAATATAAAATATATACAAAATACCTATTTTGGGTGACAGAGTTTACAATCTACCCAACTTAAAATAATTTCGTCCACAAAATTAAAATAAGACATAATTTGTTAAATCCTTCACATTCGTACATAAGGTACGTCAATCGCAATCTCTTTCAAAAATTTAAATAATGTTATCTATTTAAATCTATCGCGATCACTTCAAAATTAAGATAACCACTGTTTAAAACAAAATTCAACCTGTCGTAATCTCTTCTTAATTTTTAAATAATCAACATCCAAATCTAACTCAAGTCTATATGACATCTCACATCAAAATTTATATCATAATTTCCAACTATCATAATATCCTCTAGACTTTGAACAATAAACAATTCTAATCAAATCTTATTCCTATTCTCAACTTAAGAATTTTGTTCTTTTCAAATATTTAAACTCAATTTACATCCTCAATATTTCAAATATGTGACCCAACAATCAAAATTGAACTTTTAATTCAAATCATCAAATTATAAAATTTAAATCTAATTCACCAATTGTTCAAGTCAAAAATTCTATATTTATCCTCAAAATTTAAATCGATGATTCATCCTTCAATATTCAAAATTTAAATCATGTGCTCAAAGTATAAATATTTGGTCCGCAATATCAAGATTTTAAAATTCGTTAAATCCTCATTATCTAAATCCTTCTTTTAAAAAATTTCAAAATTAAAATGACTTGAATCTCCCAATCTAATCTTACTTGATCACAATCTAAAAGAAATTCCTCTCAAGTTGACAATGCACTGCTACCCAACTTAGAATTTACCCATCTATCACAGAAGGCTATATACTTCAAGAAAAATATTCCTTAATTTATTTACTCATATCATTCAATCCTCAAAATTTCAACGCCGATTATATTATATATGATATGTCCTTAATTACAAAAGAATAATCCTCAAGTATGTGATCGGCCAACGGGGTATATCTAGTACTCTCTGTGTATTAATCTTATACCAAGCATGAGGTTTCGTCTTTCCGAAATAAGGGAAGACGGAGACCAATAATAAAGAGTTCAAGGGCGAGGTAATAGAATAGAAGTATCGGGATCAAGGCGTTTAAAAAAATTCAAATGGGAATTATTAAAGTAGTTATGGATTGAAATCCTATTTTGGTAATTCCTATTCACATGCTCGTATTAGTACAGTTATGTAGCCGATACGATCCGCTCAGACATATCTAGAGGGCAAGTACAGGTGTCTACTAGTCAACTATATATCTCAATACACATAAAGTATCTCTACGAAGGGCGAATCAAGCGCACTATGGTTGATCAGACCGTAATACACTGATTCTGATTAGATAATATATTAGTAGGCGTCCCCAATAATACATATCTCATGATCAAGCTCGATAAAAGAGTAAGCTTGCAAAACTAGGCTATAATAGCAGCATAAGTCACTGTAGTGCAGCAAATATGAGTACGCTAGATGATGATGAAAGGAGGTACAAATTAATTCAAGTTCACAAAAATAAAAACAACTAAGCAACAATAATAAAAGACTCTACAATCCCTACAGTTATCATATAACCTCCTTGTCTAAGTCGCTAGTCGACCAAATAGGGGCAAGGACCTCTAAATTCTATCGTCAGAATAAACACTGTCGTCTTTTGCTAGCATGCAATTAATGTTATTCAGTTACACTACCTTGATGGGTCAAGTGGACTATGTGATACTAGGTTGTGAGGCATACTACCCAACTTAAAAGAATTAAACTAATACTGTGACAGTCTTAAAAGGATCCTACAAAATAATCTTGCACATATAAATAAAACAAAAACTCTTTATTAGGGTATATGAAGAAAGATCTTGGTACTTATTAGGGTCTCCTATTGCATTATATAGGCCATGGTCGTCTTAAGCCTTAGTCATAGTGCTTATAGAACAAGTGTCAATAGTAAGGATAGAAGAGTTACTAGCCTCAAGGGAAAAGGAGATATAACTTATATTGAGGTGGGGTACAAGTTACGCGACTTAAAACTAAGGGATAATCATTAGGTCATAATCTACAATAAAAACTTAAACTGTCAAGTCCTAATTACCAATCACATAATTCAAAAATTTAAGAGTAACAACCAAAATCCTAGCAAACTATGAGCCCTTAACAAAGAATAAAATTACTTGGCCTACTATCCGAAGTGTCATATGGCACGAGTTGAAAGATGAAGAAAAGAAAGCATGATTAGTCGTCGCACAATAGCGAGCGCTATGGGTTCAGAGGAACAAGTCAAAAAGATAGAAGGACTCTAAATAATATCATAATTTCCTAAGGGAAATGTGGTATGCTAATATCTGTGTTCGAGGTTTGATCAAGAAAAATGATGATTACATTCCTCTACGCTTCCTAAGGTGTTGTCTACTAATAATAAGTCAATGATCTAAGTTTATAGTTCTCCAATACTATATAACTATGAAGGTTAGGTTTAGTTCTAATATTAAATTTTGGTTTTCTATTGGTTCCTCCATACTAGGGTCAAACATTATGGTAAACTTCTAACTAACTCTAGTAGTATCTATACTACTCTTAAGTCTTCATAATACATCAAGGGGTAATAGTATACGCATCTAAAGACAAGGAATTCTAGGGTTCACTAGATATCTTAAACTTAGTGGTGTGTCTATATTCTCGTTGTAATAGTAATAGGTGTGCTACTCTAATTATCATCCTAATAACAAAGGTTCCTAAATTCTAGCAGAAGGCTATATGTACTCAATGAACTTATTAGGGAAGTACAGGAATCAAGCAGGATACAATTGTTCGAATAGAACAGATAGGAGGAAGATGAATCATAGTCAATTGTGGATGAGATCATATACTCTAGTCCTAGGTGCAGGCTTGTTCGGTAAAGTAACGTAACCGAGACAATATGCTCTCTGGACTCAGGAGGTATACTAGGGGTAACACTAGTCATCTAACACGGTCAATTACGCGTTGAATTACTCGGGTGTCGCGTCTTCAAGTACTATACGAAATCAGTCAGTCAACTGACAGGTGTCTATGCCAGTACGTTAATGTACGCAAGACGAAAAAATTCACAAGTTCTTAGGGTCAACATGGTCAAGGTAACTATGGGATAGTCCACGGTGTCCTAGGGTCGGTATGAATCAGAGTCCAAGTCACAGTCCAAATAGCATATGTATTACAAATTTATCACGTCAAAAGATAATTTATTTTAATTTATTTAATTCTGGAATAATTACTCTAAAATCCTATTTTAATCTTATTATTCTGATTTTTATGTTAATTCCTAAATTTTGTCCAAAGAAACTAAATTTTATCAACTTGAGACTCATGGCACGCAAATCGAGGCGATCTGTTGACCGAAAAGTCAACCGTCACAAACTCAACTTTCATGCATGATTTCCTATAGATTTCAGCATCAAAAACATGCTGGAATTAACGGCTTGTCCGAATTCAATTTCGTTTGGGAATTATGGCACATATAAATTTTGTATTGTGCACCGATGGTTAAATTCTAACCTAGAAGTTCTACAGAATTAACAGTATATAAATAATTCGAATTAAATTATAGGAAAAACATATGTCAATGATCTCGACATTAGCTTTCCGAAACTTTAAACGGTTCATGATTCCGATTCCTGGTTCTCCCGAAATTACGAAAATATTTAAACACGTCTATTTTCGGACATGCTGTGCTCTACAAATTTTTCAGAATTTAATACTCATAATTTTGTAAAATAAATTATATAATCAGAAAGCTAACCTCAATATCTTTCTAAAACAAGAAACTAGGTCTCGTTTGGAGTACGGAGCTATGCGCAATGTCTTGTGGAAAATAAAGGAACCCTAGATGGCAATTCTCCAAAATCTCTATCTCTAAAATAATGGGATAATTAGGGTTATAACAATATATATATATAGGGATGTACCTGCGGCTGAAAGAATATTTATAGGCTGACACGTGTCAGAATCTGATTGGTTGGTTTTTGTTATATTATTTGTTTTTGATTTGCCTTTATCAAAATATTATTCAAGTCATTTTAAATCTATATAACTCAAAATAAATATTAAAATTAATCATAAAAATCTGGAAAAATTACAAAAAATATATTTTGAATTTTAAAACTCTAGAAAAATATTTGGGATAATTTTATATTCATAGATTTTCTACTATAATTAGGAGAAACTCTAAACATTAGTTTTAACCATATAACTAAAAATAAATACTAAAATTATAGCAAAAATTCTGAAATAATTTCAAAAAATATATAATAATATTATAAACCCTAGAAAATAATGTGGGTCCATTCTATATTCTTGAGATTGCACAATAAATTCTACAAGCCCTAAAAATTAGTTATTAGCCTAAATAACTCCCAATAAATACTAAAATATTCAGAAAATTCCCAGAAAATTGTAGAAAATATATTTGACTATTTAGAACCTAAAATAAAATTTTGGGATATTTTTAGTTAAGTTTGAAAATAAAATAAATTCTTCAAAGTCCTAGAAAATTAGTGTTACTAGTTTTTAATTAACTAAAAATTATCGAAAAATCCCAATAATCTAAAATAGCCTAAAAATAATTCTAAATAAATATTTATATAAGTAAATATACTAAAAAATTTATTTTCTAATTAACTAAGAGAATATTCTAAATAAATTCAACATCTATAATAAATATAATAATATAAAATATACACAAAATACCTATTTTGGGTGAGGGAGTTTATAGCAGTGGCAGCAACAGTAGTCGCAGCGGATGTATTAACGGTGGCGGCGGCTAGGCAGTGGCGGGGCGGCTGACCGGTCGCGGGGGAAATGTCGGGGTAGACCAGGAGTGGTGCTGGGCGGTGACCGAGGCGGCGGGGTCGACTGAAGGCGGTGCATGGTCGGTCGGGAGCAGCGGTTAAGGGGTCGGGTTGGTTGGGAGGTTACGATGGTGGTTGTTGGCGCCGGTGCTAGTGGTAGCAGGCGGTGGCCGGTGATGTCGGCAGTCGGGGGGTTCGGTGACCGCGGTGGCTGGCGGTGGCCGGTAAAGTCGGTAGTCGGGGGGGGCTCGGGTTGCAAGGGGGAGAACGACTAGGGTTTTGATGAATAGTAAAAACTAGGATTTCATGTGGGAGTATGTATATTTATAGATGTTGGCTCTCGTGGGCTATCCTTGATATTTGGGCCAGCCAGGGCTCTAGGGTGGGGCTGGTCCATATTTAAGGTATACACGGCTTAGTCTAGACCTATTTTAGGTGAACTTGGCCTCAACTTAATTAAATTACTAATTATTGCACAAGGCGCTCACTTAGGAATAATGTGAAACTAAGGTGAGACACAATGACGGGTATCTACGTTTGCACAATGGTCAGAGGGGTAGCCTGGCATGTCTAAGAGATATTCATGACCTTGGGTGGAAGATAACTACTGGTGTGGTGCTCCATTCTCGAAGCAACGGCAAGGTGTATTAGGACAAATAATTATTGCACAATTATTCCAATTATGTCCAATTAAATCTAAGTCTTTCAATTTAACTCGAATTGGACACTAAATTGGTCGAGGGGGTTTACAAGAGGTAGAGATATATCGGGTGGTGCTGCTAGCAATGCAGGACCGGCTAAGCATCCCCATATCTAGCAGATTTAGGTGATGATTCATGCACTAGTTCAACAACAGCCTCAGATGCAGATTCAGCCAGTATCCACTTCTGCCTACTATAGGACGTCAGGACACACTTGGGATATTTATAGGAGGAGGTTGAAGGTGTGTTTGTTTTATGGATCCGCTTCACAATAGATGAGAGATTGTCCCATCGTACCTCCGTTTGGTGGAGCACGAGGACAGAGAGATGAAGCTAGGCTACCTGTTGCACATCATCATATCCCGCACCAGCAGAGGGAGACACCCCAGCGGGGTAGGGCATTTACGATGACGGTCGAGGAGATCGATGGTACAGGTGATGGGTTAGCAGGTTTTGTTTTATTTTGTTTCATTCTGTTTCCTTCCTTCTATTCCTTCATTTCCATCTATTGATTTGATTGCTTCCTTAGTACCTTATAGATTGCTTGTGCTATAGTATAGTTAGTGTAATTAGTAGTGTACCCTGACAAAACTATAATATCATGACAGACAGAAGCCATAACCATACATGAGGTGATATTTAGTATTTTTTTTAAATTGCATGCTTGTATGATTTATATTGTATTGGAAGTTTGACCTAGAAGGGGGTACGACCATCTTTAAATTTTGAGGATAAAATTTTTCTAAGGGAGTAGGATTGTAACTACCACTTTCTACCATAGGAATATTTTGGTAATTTTGCATGTTGTTAAAATTTTATATATTAATTTATATTAGTGATTATCTAAAATTATATTAGTGATAGTTAGTGGCTAACCAATTAGAATTTACAAGTGTTAGTTAGTGCTAATTATTGTTAGTCAAGACTTTAGCAAGTATAATTAATTATGTTGGTATCATAAAAGGAATATTCTTTTTGGTTGCAGAGATCCCTTCCTTTAGTTAAATTAGATTTCCCTCATGACAAATGGAGAGGGGATTTTGAGTCATATCAAACTAAACCTAACCCTAACCCTAACCCTAATTCTAACACTAAGAGAGAGCTTATATAAGCCTTAATTATTCATTATAGCCTTTATTTATTTTCCTCATTAGTTCAGTCCACCTTCCCCAAAATAACTTCTATTCAAAATCCTTCTCCACCATTTCCACCCTCATTCCACCAATCCAAACCCATTCTAAGAAGCTTGGAGGATCAAGAGAAACTTGAGAGTGGAGCATTGCTTGAAGGAGGTGTTCATCCACTTTCTTGTGTCCCCTTGGTGTATAGCATTGGAAATCTATTTCCTAATACGTAAATCTCATATTTCTCTTATCATTTTAGTTTTAAATAATAAAATAAACCCCTAAAAATCTACCCATGGCTAAGGGCTACCCATAGGAAGAAGAACTGGGTTCATATGAGGCATATGGTAAAAGTTACATTGAGTTTTATGTCTATTTGAGAAAAATACCGAATTAGGACACCAAGTATATGATAGAATGTCTATTATGCTATTTATACTTATTTGTCTATATTAGATGAGTACCATATGCATTGGTGGTGTATTCTGATGTTGAGAGTGTATACCATGAGTGTATCATGGTATTTGTGTATCATGGAGGATTCACCATAGGTGCTTGATGTAATGCATATAATCTATTACATTGATTGGCATGTATAGCTAAGTGTATGCATTAGTGTGTATGTGTGTGAGTAAGTGTTCACTGTGATAAAGGGTATAATATGCACTATCATTCAAGTGGAGAAGAGTGCATGTGTGTGTATGTGTGCTTGTGTGCACACACAAGTGATTGATGTATGTGGTGGTGCTCGAGTTAAGCATTATAAGGAGATAGGTATTAGTGGTTGCACTTAGGAACTGGTATACTATTCGGTGGAGCAAACACAAGAACTGTGCATCAGGATGCTCAGTTTGGGTGTTGTACCTATCACAGTGAGTGTGTGTAAGTTTTATAGGTGTGTGTAAGGGATGCAAGTATTGTTTGGATAAACAAATGTTTATACGAAACTTTTGCTTACAAACGAGAAAAGAGAAAAGTATAAATAATCCTATACGAGGATATTAAGTACAATAAAATAATTTTGGGAAAGTATTGCTATGGAAGTCTGATTTGCAGTCGATCACTTTGTTCCATGGACTACACGATAATGAAGAAGTGCTGAATAAGAAGCTTCAAACTTTCTCTGAACTGAAGGCAAAAGCCAGTCAAAGGAAAGTTGCATGTAGCAATTAGTTAAACATATCTATTCAGAGGTAATATGAACATGATAGAATATGATTCAACTCATTCCCCCCCTCCTTTGTCCTTTTTACCCTGTAACCAGGGGTCTCTATTTATAGAGATTAATCAGGTAACTGCCTGGTTGGCGTAAAAGCCAAATAACTGTCTTGTTGGCGTAAAAGGCCAAACAGTGAAGAAGATTGCCTCTTTTATGCTATGGTTATGACAAAGTCTACCCATGTTCCAATAGTCTTCTGAATCTACGTATGACACGTGTCCCTTTATAAGGTAACGCGTATAACTGCTTCTCAAAGATCATGGCATGCAAGCCACGTAGGTAACTGCTCCTGCGTAAAATAGTTGGCGTAAAAGCCAAATAACTGTCTTGTTGGCGGAAAAGGCCAAACTGTGAAGAAGATTACATCCTTTACGCTGTGGTTATAACAAATGCTACCCACGTTCAAATAATCTTCTAAATCTGTATATAACACGAATCCCTTTATAAGGTAACGCATATAACTGCTTCTCGAAGATCATGGCATGCAAGCCACGTAGGTAACTGCCCCTGTGTAAAATGGTTGGCGTAAAAGCCAAATAACTGTCTTGTTGGCGTAAAAGGCCAAACTATGAAGAAGATTGCCTCCTTTACGCTGCTGTTATGACAACTGCTACCTACGTTACAATAGTCTTCTGAATCTGTGTATGACACATGTCCCTTTATAAGGTAACGCATATAACTGCTTCTCGAAGATCATGGCATGCAAGCCACGTAGGTAATTGCACCTGCGTAAAACTTGATGAAATAGATAACCAGTTTAAAATAGCCAATTATCCTTCACGACTGAGGTCTTGAGCGTATTCTGGGCTAAATAGCCTTATCAACATACCTTTGCAAATATAGCCGAGTTGGCATATTTCGAGGAGATAGCATACGGCGTACTCCTATAGTTGAAAATAGCCTGGTTGGCATAAAATGCAAGGATGCTGATGTGAGCGTAAAATAGCCAATTATCCTTCACGACTGAGGTCTTGAGCTTACTCTCGGCTAAGTAGCCTTATCAACGTACCTTTGCAAATATAGCCGAGTTGGCATATTTCGAGGAGATAGCATACGGCGTACTCCTATAGTTGAAAATAGCCTGGTTGGCGTTAAATGCAAGGATGGTGATATGAGCGTATTAGTCACAGTCTTAGCTATCCCAGTCATGACAAATTTATAAAACAAAATCTCGTGCATTAAATGCGAAGATATGCCTCGAGCTCTGTACAAGAAACAACTTTTGATGTGGCATCTAATTTTGTCTTGTCTTGAGCGTAAAAACTTATTTCTGTCAATGTAGAATAGGCAGCATATTCAGAAGACTCTATTTCTTCTTTTGAATGCGTAAAAATGACTTGTATCAAAAATATGTCACAAAATGACAACTTGGGTCTCTGTGGAAAATTATCATCACAGCCGCAGTACTTTTGTCAGATGACATGTTCACTGATTTGACTAACAGATTCATCCGAGGAATACGAAGAGTTCCTCATACAACTTTACGCTGCATTAAAAACACCGTATTTTAAACTTTACGCAGGAAGGTATAGCAACCTTTTACGCCAAACAGCCTTGAAGCTCTGCTTTACGTGTACAGCTTTGATGCCTTATTTTACGCCAAACAGCCTTGAATCTCTGTTTTACGCGTACAGCTTTGAAGCCCTATTTTACGCCAAACAGCCTTAAAGCTCTGTTTTACGCGTACAGCTCTGAAGCCATATTTTATGCCAAACCACCTTGAAGCTCTATTTTACGCGTACAGCTCTGAAGCTCTATTTTACGCGGATAGGGACTTCATGTATGTTGGAGGTTTTGACTGTAAAATATGCGAATAATTCCCAGGATTTTTTATGCTTCTACAAGACCCACTTCAAAGTTTTTAAAACTTGGACAAGTTTTGAAACACTTTGAAAGAAGCATGGAAAAAGTCTTTGATATGGGAATGAATATCCTGCTTGAGGTAATATGTACGGGGTAGTACATTCTATTCTCTTGGAGAATTTTAGTAGACTTATTACCCAAGGCGTACCTAAGACTAGGTACAGATGACAAGTTGAAATGACTGACACTATCAGGAGTTATACGAACGCGATAATAGAAAGTCGAAGTGAAGAACTTTACTCAGAGGTAATATGGACATGGAAAGTTTTGCAAATATTTTACTCAGAGGTAATGTGGATGTGGTAAGATATCATAGTTTTTTTTAGGATATCCCGCTAGGGGATCTTTGGTGGACCTATTACCTTTTGCACACTGGAGTGCAAGCAATAAGTTTAAAGCAAGCCCAACTAGAGGTAATATGGACGTGGTAGATTTTATGGACTTAACACCGCTGGCGTACTTAGAATTAAGTACGGGTGATAAGTTTAGACGACGACTGATGATAGTCGTAGGGAGAGGTTTGTCCAGAGGTAATATAGACATGGCAAACTCTCGGGAGAGGAAGTAAGGATATGGCAAACTCTCGGAAGAGGAAGTGAGAACGATAGCTCGGAGGTGATGTAGACGTAAGCTGATCATTAATCGTAACGAGAGGTTAGATACGATCTCGTTATTTTTGTGGAAGAAAAAGGAAATAAGCCAGAGGATATTTGGTGGACTTACTACTTTTTGCGTACTAGAGTGTAAGTAGTAAGTTCGAAAATAATCCCTATCAGTGGTAATATAGACATGATAGGTTTTGTGGACCAGTTACTTCTTGCACATTTGAGTGCAAGTAACGGGTTTAAGACAAGCCCTGCCAGAGGTAATATGCACGTGGCAGATTTTGTGAACTTAACACCGTTGTTGTATCTTGGTGAGTATGAGTGATAAGTAGAGATGACAACCGATATCAGAGGTAATATGGACGTGATGATCGTTAGCCAAGACCCGGGGGGTTTGCTTAGAGGTAATATGGACATGGCAAACTCAGTTGGGGAGAAATATTAGGACGGTAGTTCCGAGGTAATATGGACATAAACTAATATCTGGAACACTTAGTGCGAAGTTGTTTGCTGAGTGTGGTCTATCCAAGAATGAAGATAGACCTGAGGGTTGATCCGCTGGGGAGATTGGTAGGACGATAGCTCAGAGATAATGTGAACATGGCTAGCGTCTAATGAGATTGGTTTTTTGAGTGGCCACTACGGCAGTGTACGAATGGACCTGAGGAATGCTCAGCTGGGGAGACTTTGAGGATCCATCATCTATTGCGTATCCAGGACTCCTTGATACAGATAATGGCTTAATATAGAAGGGGAAATGATGTATATAGGTACTTTACAGGAGATAAAGTACCAAGAATGTAAAGATTGTACATCTTGATTGCCCGCCTGGGGATAAGGGGAGTACAAGTCTAGTTCAGACATAGTACTTTTTCAGGAACTTGCCATTAAAGCCCAGGAATTTTCCGCTGGGGGATTTTGGTAGACTTATTACCCATAACGTACCTAAGACTGGGTACGGATAATAAGTTGAAATGACTGACACTATCAGTGGTCTAGAATGACATGATAGCAGACTGTTTGGCGGGATATTTGCTCAGAAGTAATATGGACATGGCAAACTCTTGAGTTATGGACTTATTACCCATGGCGTAAGTACAGATAATAAGCTGAAACGACTAGCACTATCAGGGGTTATGCGAACGTGATAGCAGGAAGTCGAAGAGAAGAACTTTACTCAGAGGTAATATGGACATGGAAAAGTTCTAAAAATATCTTACTCAGAGGTAATGTGGACGTGGTAAGATATGACTTTGTGGGGATAAAAAAAAATAGGACAGAGGTGACCGTTCTCTTGCAGTGATAGATTCACTCTGCTAGAAAAACTTGAGAGACGTAGTTCAGAGGTAGTATAGACGTGAACTATTCGATAGTTATACCGAGAGGTTAGATATGATCCCTATATTTTTGGTGGAAGGAAAAGGAAACAAGCCAGAGGTAATATGGACGTGGTTGTTTTCTTTGGATTGAGGACATCCTGCTGGAGGATCTTTGGTGGACTTATTACTTCTTGCACACGAGAGTGCAAGTAATAAGTTCGAACTAGGTATTGCTAGAGGTGGCAAGTTTGGTGGACTTAACACCATTGGTGTATTCGGCAATCGATATCAGAGGTACTGTAGACGTAATGATCGACAACCAAACCCGGACGGTTTTCTCAGAGGTGCGAAGGACATGGCAAACCCTACTAGGGAGGAGGTGAGAATGATAACTCAGAGGTAACGTAGACGTGAGCTGATCAATAGCCATACCGAGAGGTTAGGTACGATCATGAGGATATCCTACTGGAGGATTTTTGGTAAATTTATTACTTCTTGCGTGCGAGAGTGCAAGTAATAAGTTTGAAATATGCCTTGCCAGAGGTGTAAGTTTGGTGGACTTAACACCATTGGCATACTTAAATTTAAGTATAGGTGATAAGTTTAGACGACGATCAATATCAGAGGTATTGTGGATGTGATGATCGATAGCCAACCCGAAAGGTTTACTCAGAGGTACGAAGGACATGGCAAACTTTTATGAACTTAACACCACTTGCGTACTTAAAATTAAGTACGGGTGCTAAGTTGAGATGACAACCGATATCAGAGGTAATATGGACATGATAATCGATAGCTGAACTTGGAAGGTTTGTGCAGAGGTAATATGGACATGGCAAACTTTTGTGAACTTAACACCACTGGCGTACTTAGAATTAAGTATGGGTGCTAAGTTGAGATGACAACCGATATCAGAGGTAATATGGACATGATAATCGATAGTCGAACCTGGAAGGTTTGCTCAGAGGTAATATGGACATGGCAAACTTTTGTGAACTTAACACCACTGGCGTACTTAGAATTAAGTACGGGTGCTAAGTTGAGATGACAACCGATATCAGAGGTAATATGGACATGATAATCGATAGTCGAACCTGGAAGGTTTGCTCAGAGGTAATATGGACATGACAAACTTTTGTGAACTTAACACCACTAACGTACTTAGAATTAAGTACGGGTGCTAAGTTGAGATGACAACCGATATCAGAGATAATAAAGACGTGATGATCGGTAGCCAAACCCGGAAGGTTTGCTCAGAGGTAATATAGATATGGCAAACTTTTGTGAACTTAACACCACTGGCGTACTTAGAATTAAGTATGAGTGCTAAGTTGAGATGACAACCAATATCAGAGGTAATATGGACATGATAATCGATAGCCGAACCCGGAAGGTTTGCTCAGAGGTAATATGGACATGGCAAACTTTTGTGAACTTAACACCACTGGCGTACTTAGAATTAAGTACGGGTGCTAAGTTGAGATGACAACCGATATCAGAGGTAATATGGACGCGATGATCGGTAGCCAAAAACTGGAAGGTTTGCTCAAAGGTCACTTGGACATGGCAAACTCAGCCGGGAAAAAATGTTTGGACAACAGTTCAGAGGTAATATGGACGTGAACCCATGTACAAATTTTTTTTTATTGAAGAGTGGTTTGCTAAGTGTGGTCTATCCGAAAATGAGGATAGACCTGAATGTTGCTCCGCTGGGAAGACTTTGGGGACTCATCATCCGGTACTTCTTGAGGGGGAAAATTGCCAAATTGGAGTGAGATCATATTTGCAGTGACCGTCTTCTCGTTATTATGCAAAGTGATGACTTTGGCGTCGATCAACTCCTGGATTTTCTTTTTCAGTACATTGCATGCCTTTGTGGGGTGATGAATGTACCGATGAAAGAGACAATATTTTGGGTTATCGACCTTGTCAGCCTTTTTAGGGAATCTGATGTTGGGTAGCCGAAGTTTGTTTTCCTTCATCAATATATTGAAGATTTCAATAATGTCATCATTATTGAAGAAGAAAGTCCCCTTTGGATTTGGGGCTTCCGATAACTGAGTCGTACGGTCCTCAGGGAAGACGGTTATAGTTGCATCATCTTCGGACTCAGAGAGAATTCTACCCTCAGCTTTGGATGCTGCTCTGTCTTATCGAGGGAGACTACCCCTAGACATGTCAATGTCTGGTTCTTGGGAATCACCGTCCTCCCGGCATGACGGGTTGGTATGGATCACCAGAAGATTGATACTCCCGGCTTGTAGAGTTACTGCGGGTCCTGAGGTCAGCAGGACCATGTTTGCCGTGAGGGCCAGAGTCTGCATTGTGGCACTCATGGTGTGCATTATTACCTCAAGAGCATCGAGTCGTTGGCGATCGCTGAGCCCTTCCGCCTTGGATTCTTGAATCGCACTGTCCTCAGGGAAGACGGTCATAGTTTTATCATCTTCAGACTCAAAGGAGATTCTACTCTCAGCTTCAGATGATGCTCTGACTATTCGAGGGTGACTTCCCCTCAGTCTGTCATTGTCTGTTCCTTTGATGTGATCAAAGGGTACATCTGCCTCATTATTGACGGGAGATATAATTTTACGCGCAGGGCGTGTTTGAGACTTCTGGATTGGCACTGAGGCATTGCCAAAAGTTTTGTCTACCACGTCATAGATGGGAGATAAAGGTTTACGCGCAGGACGTGTTTAAGACTTCTGGATTGGCACTGAGGCATTGCCAGAAGTTTTGTCTACCATGTCACAAACGGGAGACAAAGGTTTACGCGTAGGGCGTATTTGAGATTTCTGGATTGGCACTGAGGCATTGCCAGAAGTTTTGTCTACCACGTCACAGGCGGGAGATAAAGTTTTATGCGCAGGGCGTGTTTGAGACTTCTGGATTGGCACGGAGGCATTGCCAGAAGTTTTGTTTACTACGTCATAGACATGAGACAAAGGTTTACGCGCAGGGCATGTTTGAGACTTCTGGATTGGCACTGAGACATTGCCAGATGTTTTGTCTACTACGTCATAGACAGGAGACGAAGGTTTATGCGCAGGGCATGTTGGCTGTGTTGTCACAACTTTGTTGATCAGTGAATAAAAACTTGCAAGAAGGGTATAGGACGTCTTAGGCATCCACACTTTATGCAGCTTCCTGTTGTTATGGACAGAGGAGGAATGAGAACTACCCCTGCATGAAGCATGTCTTCATAGGCAGATTGGTCGAACTGGACGACCAAAGTCTTCTTCGTCGATCCGATGGATACAACATCGTGTTGAGCAATTGCTTTCTCGTCAGAGGAGAAAGTCTTCCCCAGCAGAGTCGCTATTTTGTTTGGATAAACAAATGTTTATACTAAACTTTTGCATACAAACGAGAAAAGAGAAAAGTACAAATAATCTTATACGAGGATATTAAGTACAATAAAATAATTCTGGGGAAGTATTGCTATGGAAGTTTGATCTGCAGTCGATCACTTTGTTCCTTGGACTACACGATGATGAAGTAGTGTTGTAGAAGAAGCTTCAAACTTTCTCTGAACTGAAGGCAAAAGTCAGTCAAAGGAAAGTTGCAGGTAGCAATTAGTTAAACATATTTATTCAGAGGTAATATGAACATGATAGAATATGATTCAACTCATTCCTCCTCCTCCTTTGTCCTTTTTACCCTGTGACCAGTGGTCTCTATTTATAGAGATCAATCAGGTAACTACTTGGTTGGCATAAAAGCCAAATAACTGTCTTGTTGGCGTAAAAGGCCAAACTGTGAAGAAGATTGCCTCCTTTACGCTGCGGTTATGACAACGGCTACCCACGTTCCAATAGTCTTCTGAATCTGCGTATGACACGTGTCCCTTTATAAGGTAACATGTATAACTGCTTCTCGAAGATCATGGCATGCAAGCCACGTAGGTAACTGCCCCTGCGTAAAATAGTTGGCATAAAAGCCAATAACTGTCTTGTTGGCGTAAAAGGCCAAACTGTGAAGATAATTATATCCTTTATGCTGCGGTTATAACAACTCCTACCCACGTTCAAATAATCTTTTGAATCTGCATATGACATGTATCCCTTTATAAGGTAACGCGTATAACTTTTTTTTGAAGATCATGGCATGCAAGCCACGTAGGTAACTGCCCCTGCGTAAAATGGTTGGCGTAAAAACCAAATAACTGTCTTGTTGGCATAAAAGGCCAAACTGTGAAGAAGATTCCCTCCTTTACGTCGCATTTATGATAACTGCTACCCACGTTCCAATAGTCTTTTGAATCTGCGTATGACACGTGTCCCTTTATAAGGTAACGCATATAACTGCTTCTCGAAGATCATGGCATGCAAGCCACATAGGTAATTGCCCCTGCGTAAAACTTGATAAAATAGATAACCAGCGTAAAATAGCCAATTATCCTTCACGACTTAGGTCTTGAGCATATTCTGGGCTAAATAGCCTTATCAAAGTACCTTTCCAAATATAGTCGAGTTTTTGTATTTTGAGGAGATAGCATACGGCGTACTCCTATAGTTAAAAAAAGCCTGGTTGGCGTAAAATACAAGGAAGGTGATGTGAGCGTAAAATAGCCAATTATCCTTCACGACTAAGGTCGTGAGCGTACTCTGGGCTAAGTAGCCTTATCAATGTACCTTTGCAAAATAGCCGAGTTGGCATATTTCGAGGAGATAGCATACGACATACTCCTATAGTTAAAAATAGCCTGGTTGGCGTAAAATGCAAGGATGATGATGTGAGCGTATTAGTCATAGTCTTAGCTTTCTTAGTCATGACAAATTTATAGAACAAAATCTCGTGCATTAAATACGGAGATATGCCTCGAGCTCTGTACAAGAAACAGCTTTTAACGTGGCATCTAATTTTGTCTTGTCTTGAGCGTAAAAACTTATTTCTGTCAATGTAGAATAGGCAGCATATTCAGAAGACTCCATTTCTTCTTTTGAATGCTTAAAAATGACTTGTATCAAAAATATGTCAGAAAATGACAACTAGGGTCTTTGTGCAAAATTATCATCACAGCCGCAGTACTTTTGTCAGATGACATATTTACTGATTTGACTGACAGATTCATCCGAGGAATACGAAGAGTTCCTCGTACAACTTTACGCTGTATTAAAAACAATATATTTTAAACTTTATGCAGGAAGGTATAGCAACCTTTTACGCTAAACATCCTTGAAGCTCTGCTTTAAGCGGACAGCTTTGAAGCCCTATTTTACGCCAAACAGCCTTGAAGCGCTATTTTACGCGTATAGCTCTGAAGCCCTATTTTATGACAAACAGCCTTGAAGCTCTGTTTTACGCGAACACCTATGAAGCCATATTTTATGCCAAACAACCTTGAAGCTCTGTTTTACGCGTACAGCTCTGAAGCTCTGTTTTACGCGGACAGAGACTTCATGTATGTTGGAGGTTTTGACTGTAAAATACGCGGACAATTCTTAGCATTTTTCATACTTCTATAAGTATCAATGTGAGTTTTGTTATAGTTACCATTGAGTTTTAAGAGAGTTCCATAAGTATATGGATGTGTGTCCATTATCATAGTGAGTATTATATATATATATATAGGGTGTGCACGTCAATTGGTAGATGTATGAGTATGTCTGAATGTAAGAGGATGTGTGTGTGTGTGTGTGTGTGTGTGTGTGTGTGCCTTGAATCCACTACAGGCAAGAAAAAGATGTGGTTTGGAAGCCACAGCAGGCCATGAAAAGTGCAGCAACAACATGTGCTGTTCGGATTAGCTATGGCGGCAGCAACCACATGTTTTACTAGTTGTCTTACTGATGCAACAGCAGTAGTCAGTGATGTTGGTAGAGTACCTTCAGGTATCAACAAGTTATGGTAGTATTATATATATATTGTAGTGTAGATAGATATATTTATATACTTATGCATTTATAAGATGATTATGGTGGTGAGAATAAGACATTATGTGACTTGATACTTAGTATAACTGGTATTTAGTATGGATATGGTGCACATGAGTTAGTGTTAGAAATTCATGGGTCCTAGTGTGTATCTGGAGTACTTGGTGTTAGAGTTTGTGAGTAGTTGGTGATTCTGTCACTGTAGGATCGAGTTCCTGTGCAAATGATAAATCAAGTATCAAGTGATATGTGTGTATTCAAGTGTAAGTATTGTAGAGTTTTGTGGGATATATTGGATACCAAATCAGAGAGAGAATGGGCCTGCAGTGAACAGACTGATGAGGTGAATACCTAGATCTGTAGCCAGTACTTAGTAATGTAAGCATTGAGTCCTGTGTCCCAGCATGCAATGATCTCAGTATGCTAATATACATAGATCAATGTATATTTGTGCATATTTGTGTGCCCTAAATGTGGTGCATAGTAAATAAATGATAGGGTACCTTAAGAGTATTGGAGAGAGGGTAAGTATTATGTAGTTGTATGAGGATATGATAGTATTAGAGTTAGAATATTGGTAAAAGAGATGTTACGATTGTTGGCACCAAGAATTAGTATATCAGTGAGCGGTTATGTTTATGATACATCATCTTTGTGTGGGTGCCAATATTCATAACAGTGTTCTCTAAGGTCAGTTCCAAAGGTCTCCGATGGCTATACCTCAAACTCCAATGGTCTCCGATGGCTATCGTCTCAATACCGATATATGTCTTGCGCCATTCGAAGTTTGTCCCTGATAAGCTTCACCTTCTCGGCTGCATCCACTACCATCTCTAGTCCCAATAAAGCTATGTGACCAACATCATCCTAGGATAAGGGAGTGTGGCATCTATGTCCACACAATGCCTCGAATGGTGATATCTCAATATTGGCTTGGTAGTTGTTGTTGTATAAAAACTCTACCAAGTGAAGGTGATCCTCCCAAGAACCTCCAAGATCCAAAACACATGTGCGTAGCATATCCTCGAGAGTCTGAATAGACCTCTCCGACTATCCATCAGTCTGAGGGTGATAAGCGGTTCTGAACTTGAACTGAGTGCCCAAGCTAGCCTGTAAACTCCTCCAGAAGTGGGATGTGAAGCAACTATCCCGATTTGAGACTATGCTCACTAGAATACCGTATAATCTGACAATCTGGTGCATATGTATTTCTGCGAGCTTCTCCCTAGATGTACCCACTTTGAATGGCAGAAAGTGGGCTGATTTGGTCAACCTGTCCGCAATGACTCAAATCGTATCTTTACCTCCTGGAGAACGCGGAAGTCCCGATACAAAATCCATAGTCACATATTTCTATTTCCACTCCAGAATGGGTAAAGGCTGAAGCAATCCACCTGGCCTCTGTCTCTCCGCCTTTATCTGCTGGCTAACTAAGCATCTGGACACGAAGCTAGCTAACTTCTGCTTCATGCCATACCACCACATATGCTCCTTCATGTCTCTATATATCTTGTTGGCACCAGGATGCATAGTGTACTGAGAATAATGCGCCTCCAGCAGAATCTCCTCACGCAATGCTCCTCTCGGTACGCACAATCTGGTACCATGTCGCAATGATCCATCATCTGCGACGATGAAGTCCTCAACCAGCCCCATCTGAACCTGTGATCTGATGTTCCTCAGAGACTCATCCTCATACTATCCGGCTTTGACCCGGTCCATCAGCTCTGACTGTACCTGAAGTTCCCACATATGTGTTATGACTCCAGGAATCAATACCTCAATGTCCAAACTGTCAAGATCAGCCAATAAATGTCTGTCTTTAGTCAAGTACATAGCTAGGGGGTACCTGCTCAAGGCATTCGGGACTACGTTGGCCATCCCTAGATGGTACTGGAAGGAAATATCGAATTCTTTCATCAGCTCCAGCCATTGCCGCTGCCTCATGTTGAGTTTTTTTGTGTAAACACATACCTTAAGCTCTTATGGTCTGTGAAGATCTCCACTCTCTCTCCATACAAGTAGTGTTTCCACAAGTTGAGAGCAAAGATAACTGCTATCAAATCCAAGTCATGGGTAGGGTAGTTCTTCTCATGGGGGCGTAATTGCCTGGAAGCATAGGCAATCACCTTCCCGTGCTGCTGCAACACACAACCCAAACCCTTTCCTGATGCATCACTGTAAATAAAAAATCTACCTGCTCTTGATGGCAATGTCAAGATGGGAGATATAGTCAACCTTCTCTTTAGCTCCTCAAATGCTGACTGACAATCCTCTATCCAGACGAATTCCTCGTCCTTCCTGGTTAGTCTAGTCATCGGATCTACAAGTTTGGAAAATTCCTGAATAAACCTCCGATAGTAGCCTGCTAATCCAAGGAAACTCCTAATCTCTGCTACTTAACTTGGGGTAGACTACGATCCAACTGCTAAAATCTTCTTCGGGTCCACCGAGATTCCATCTCCTGTAATAATATGCCTGAGGAATTCAACCTTATCAAGGAAGAATTCACACTTTGATAGCTTGGCATACAGCTTCTTCTTCCTGAAGGTCTCCAGAACTTTCCTTAAGTGCTGCTCGTGCTCCTTTGGGGTCTTCGAATATATCAGAATATCATCTATGAAGACTACAACAAACTAGTCAAAGTATTGATGAAACACCTAGTTCATTAGGTTCATGAATATTGCCATGGCATTGGTCAACCCAAACGGAATCACCAGTCCTGAAAGCTATCTTCGGGGTGTCTTCCCTCTTCACTTTCACCTGGTGGTACCCTGACCTCAAGTCTATCTTTGAGAATACCTTCGCTCTGCTCAACTAGTCAAACAAGTCATCAATCCGTGGCAATGGATATTTGTTCTTGATAGTGAGATTGTTAAGTGCCCTATAGTCGATACACATGCGTACCGACCCATCCTTCTTTGGTACAAAAAGTACTGGAGCACCCCATGGTGATGAACTGGAACGGATAAAGCCTTTGTCTTGTAACTCATCCACCTGCTTCTTCAACTCTGCCAGTTCATTGTTGTTTACTCTATAGACGTGCCGAGATATCGGCTCTGTGTCCGGCAACTCCTCTGGAAAGACATCTAAGAACTCTGCAATCAACGGATGTGGCGGCTCCTGCTCTTCTACCAAAGCTCTACAAAAATTGCCCTCGCTCTGCTCTGCTCCTCGGACGGACTCGAACTTCGGCTCTCCTGGTGTAAAACCCCTAATTTTAAATATTATAATTATTTAATTAATCATTTAATTTATTTATAGTATTTCTTAATTAATTAGAAATGTAATTTATTGAATTTTAATTACTAGGTAAATATTCATCTAGAAAATTGTGGAGCAAAACTATTATTTTATTTTAATTTATTTTAGGAATTCAGGTAGAAGGGCGATGGATTCTAGAATGTACTAATAATTTCCTGGTATTTTATACCATATACACGTATATATAAATATATATAGTAAAAAGGAAAAGAAATAAAAAAAAAAAGAAAAATCTTAAAACAAAATAAACAACAAATAAGCAAATCCCTGTTTACTAAAACCTTAAACCTAATTTCCTAAGTCCAAAGCCTAACTAATAACCTTGCTAAACCCCAACCCAGACACACCCCTCTACCCAACCCCACAGCAGTGAACTCTCCCAACACGCGCGGCCCAACCAATCCCTCGCTTCCCTCTATATATATGTCTATATACATCATAGTTGAAACCCTAAACCTAAACCTTACCAGCGTCGATCTTTGACAAACCGCGATGCCGACCTCGAACACCGCAGCACCGTACAGCCACCCGAAACCCAGCACCACCGGCCGCGACAGCGTCAACCGCGCAACGACCGCAACCACAGCAGAATTTGGCAGCGACGTGCCCTACTTCACGCGTTGTTTCTTGACTTATCGCTCGACCGATTTTTGATCTGTCTTCATCGGTATGATCACAACCTATCCCCCTTTCAACTCTGTAAATTAGTTTCCATCGAACAACGCTTAACACTAGGTAAAAATCGAGGCCAAGTTGAAGAAAAACCATATAATTTAAACTGCAGAAAACTGTTTCAACGACCTATGTTTAGAGACAAATATCTTCCACCATAGACCTCCAAATTTAAATCTACTTTTTCCTATATGAAGTCTATATAACTGAGATCATTCCCTGTTAATTAGATTATTTTATTGTGTGTTAAATGTAGAGATGAATTAGGTTGAAAACTGAGAAAAACTTGTTTTTAAAACTTTAGAAATTATGATACGGAGCACGTCCCGCCAAACGGGACCGCCCCATCGTGTACCAATTATACAGAAAGGTGCGTATGGTATGTCCTGATGTGTGGGCTTTCACGGAAACTAATTTGGACGTATGTGCGCGTCGGAATCAACCCGTATCTGTAAAAAGTCCCCATATCTCGACTTTTGTAAAATATCGCACCATTTTGTGTACGCTCGTCAGAATGCGACGAAACTTACGCCATTGGATTTGTGGTATCATGCTGGTCCTGTGATCCAAGTTTAACGCGATCATGAGACAGTTAACCAAGCCGCCTAATTGCAGGCCCTACGAGTGATTTTTAGGGTAAATTTTTGTTCGGCTCATCGAAATCCAAAATTGGATATACCGTTGAGTTCGTACCGACTTTTAAAATTTATTTGACCTATAATTTATCCTATTTAGAGACCTTTACCTCCGGCACACTTTTTGGTGCAAAATAGGATACATGTGGACCCCGATTTAACCCAAAATTATCGTTTTGCCCCTGTGTCCAAATTGGACGAAAGGGTAGTGTTTGCTAGCTATCTTGCTGATTCCGGGAACGTTGGTGATATTTATTTCAGCATCCAGAGACGTTTATTCAGATGCCATAGTTTCTGATCATGTGTACTTGACGTATGGACGCTTATACTATGCAGATTGCTTGCTAGGCAAGTATACCTTGCCATTGTACTGTGATTTATATTTCATATGATGCATGTATTTTATTTCTGTTCATTTAGTTCATATATTTTAACTGCTATATAAAATGCACGTCCAAGGATAACTTGGGTGCATCGACGGTGGCATCGTATTCTATTTTTTATTATATATATGCATGTTGACCTAGTTTATGAGACCACACCATTATCATAAGGTATTCTTATGTTTTTTTGGCCATGCACTGTTGTTACACGAGTGTGAGTCTCATGTAGGACACGGACTTGCATACTTGGCTGGCCACTGGTACGTATAGGACGTACGACGGATAGGGATAACTGCTGATAGAAATTGCATTTTAGAAGACCTGGCAGTTATTAGAGGTCTCATCATGTCATGGATATGACATGCTTAGAGCATGGGGTAAGGAGAACAACAAGTAAGGCGTTTGGGCTCCTTTGTACTTTTCTTGTGTAACTCGTACGCTCCGCCGGAGATGCGCGGTCATGACAACCACTATATATATTATTATTACTTGGCAGCCTCTGAGGTTCAAAAGATGTCATGCTTTTTAGGCCCCTGAATCTCCGAGAGAATCATGCCAATCCTATTTTAGCCAGATAGCCTACGTATTGGAAAGTGGTTCTCAAAATGCATTCACATAGATGGTTAGGCGACCTATTGGATATTTATTTTTTGTACTTTATTAGCATGCTTCTATGTATCTTGTTACGTTCCTCTGAGGACCTGGCCCTTTCCAGGTATAGACGGGCAGGATTATCCACAGGAGTACGGACCCGGACCTGATGCTTCATACCAGACTGAGGAGCTCTTACCTTCAGAGTACCATTGATTCATCGCAGCTGATGGATATTCTACTTGCTATTTCCTTTATTGACATTTATCTTATATTAGAGTTTGATCTCTTCTCTCATTTAGTAGTTTTTAGTATATTCGATTTGTAGAGGATTTGTTTCCACCCGACTATCATTCTTTGATACTTCGTACTTGAGATTCAGTTATTTATTTCCTATTTATTTATTTATGATGTGGATGAGATATAGATTGCATGTGAATTGTGTTGACAGTAAATTACCACTTGTGGATTGGATATTCATAATACAGCGTACGTATGTGTTATGGTTTCCATATATTGGAGTCGCCATATACATACGGCTGGCATGTTGCGTATTCCTAGTCCTACATATTTTGGGACTGGCGTATGACATATTTTTGTGGTGGCCCATGTAGGTCTTCGAATATATTGTCACGGTTACGTTACGGTACCGAACAAGACTGCGTATAGGAATAGAGTATAGGATCTCATCCACGCTTGACTAAAACTCATCATCCCTTTCAACCTTCCTATTTAAAATGCTTGCATCCTGTTTGATTCATGTACTCCTTCTAATCATTTTGTCCACCTCTTGAAGAGAGATGGATCTGCGTAGTGGATGTACTGCCGTCGAAGGCGACACACCTTCAGGAGTCAACGGCGAAACTCGAGGAGAGGCCTCAACGACTCCTAGACTTCCGGGGACGGATGGACAGACTCACAATCCAGTTCCATCGGATCTTTTTGCTTCGCCTAATGGGACTTTTCTAGCTTCATCGACACCACAGAGACAGCAGGCGGCCGCACTAGCTGTAGAGCAGAGGCAACAAGCGGCAGAGCAGAGGCGAGAATTTCTGGAAGTACTTGAGAGAATGGCTACACATGCACCTGTACCAGCCCAGGCACTAGTTCCAGTACCGCAAGCTAGAGTTGGGTCAGTCAAAACTTTATACAGATGGGTCCCAAACCGTATAAAGGCACTGAGAGCCCAGAGGAGACCACAAACTGGAATACCCACACCCAAAAGTTATTAGAAGCATCACAACTGCCTATAGATCTATGGATGACAGGTGTAAGGATGCAGCTAGATGGTAACGCTCATCACTGGTGGAAATCAATGGAGCGCCCGTTGGGTATGTGTCAAACTTGGGAACAATTCTTAGAGTGCTTTGATAAGAAGTACTTCCCGGACACTGTAAGGGATGCGTTGTATGATTAGTTCCTCCATCTGGAGTAGGGGAACAAGACAGTCGACGAGTATGATGCAGAGTTTAGTCGTCTTAGTAAATATGGCGCTGCCCTGATACCGAAAAACTTGGACAAGGCTAAGAGGTTTTACCGTAGGCTGACTCAGGAGCTCCAACACTATACTAACTCACAGTCCCAGATCTCTTATGCCGAATTATTGACAAAAGGTATGTTACAAGAGACCATCAGTAAGGGAAAAGGAGGTCAACTAAAGACACAGCAGGGACCAGCAAGGATGCAACAAGGAGGGCCTATCAAACGTCCATTGGTACAGCAGCAACAGCAGCAGCACAGAGCAGGACCATACCAGATTCTGGAGAAGCCCCACTAGAGTTATTGTGAGAGACGCGAACATATTTTGAGAGAATGTCGGACTCGCTTAGAACAATGTATGAGGTATGGTTCCGGACAGCATATGGTAAGAGAATATCCAATGCAGCAGACATTGATGCTTCCACCGCCAATACAGAGGCTAGAACTTCCAGCACTGAAGCCAGTTCAGCAGATGACTAGACCAGGAGCACCTCGACTCCTAGCAGCAGTAGGATTTCAGGGAGGAACACCGCTACCTACCCAGGAGGATCAGTTCACGAGGGCCAGACATGGACTACCACAAAGGAATGGACAAGCTTTTGCACTAGAAGTGGATGACAAGGATCAGGAGATTGATGTTATAGCAGGTATTACTCTTGCTTTTACTTTTCCTTCTGTGATATTATTTGATACGGGAGCCACCCACTCGTTCATATCTTCTAGTTTTTTGCCAAGCACAATATTGCCACTACACCTTTACCTAGTTGTGTTAGAATTCTTACCGGAGGAGGAGTTGTACCTGTTAGTCAGATTTGTAGATCGTATCCGTAGTAATTCGTAGTGGAGATATGAATGCCCGACTCTTAGTCCTTCATATGCCAACTTTTGATATTGTGCTGGGGATGGACTGGCTAAGCAAGTACCACGCTTTCTTTGACTATTTTAGAGGAAGCATTCCTTTTAAGGTACCAGGCCAGCTGAAACTTGAGTTTGTACGAGGATCAACAGAAGCCCTTGATGGTGTTCAGCTTGCAATGGACGACATTATTTATCACCCCATTATTTCAAAGTTTCAAGACATCTTTCCAGAGGAATTGCCAAGACTACCTCCGAACAGAGACGTAGAATTCTCGATTGAATTGACACCATGAGCCACACCCATAGCGTCGGATGTTTATAGATTGGCGAAGAAGGAGATGGATGAGCTGAAGGAACAATTAAAAGAATTAGAGGAGAAAGGTTTCATCCAGCCAAGTGCTTCACCCTGGGGAGCACCAGTATTGTTTGTACAAAAGAATGATGAGTCAGTGCGTATGTGCATCGACTACCGAGCCTTAAATGCAGTGACTATAAAGAATAAATACCCATTGCCACGCATTAATGACTTATTTAATCAGTTTAGTGGAGCCAAGGTGTTCTCGAAGATAGACTTAAGATCAGAATATCATCAGGTGAAGGTACGAAAGTAGGACATCCCGAAGATCACATTCAGGACAAGATATGGACACTACGAGTTTCTGGTCATACCATTTGGGTTGACCAATGCTCCAGCTATCTTTATGGACTTAATAAATCGAGTATTCTATCAGTATTTGGACCAGTTCATGGTCGTCTTCATAGATGACATACTTGTTTATTCGAAGAACCACGAGGAGCACGAGAAACACCTGCAGATTGTCCTAGAGAGCTTGAGAAGAGAGCAGTTATATGTGAAGCTCAGTAAATGTAAGTTTTTCTTAGACAGAGTCTCGTTTCTTGGGCATGTCGTTACGGGAGATGGTATTTCTGTTGATCCAGAGAAAATTTTGGCAGTCGAGACGTGGCCCGTTCCTAAATCAATATTGGAGGTAAGAAGTTTCCTTGGACTTGCGGGATATTACCGATGGTTCATGGAGAACTTCTCAAGGATAGGAGTGCCTATGACCCGGTTGACGTTCAAAGACCAAGAGTTCGTTTGGACCAACGAGTGTCAAGCCGCTTTTGAAGAGTCCAAGAAGCGACTGACCATAGCACCAGTATTGACTATTCTATCAGGATCAGGAGGTTATGTGATTTATAGTGACGCATCGGGAAAAGGATTAGGATATGTATTAATACAGCATAGCAAGGTAATTGCATATGCATCTAGAAAGTTACGAGTACATGAGAAGAATTATCCAACTCATGACTTAGAGCTTGCATCAGTTGTTTTTGCTCTAAAGCTATGGAGACACTACCTATATGGAGAACGAGTGGAGATCTATACAGACCACAAAAGCCTCAAGTATGTCTTCATGCAGAAGGAGTTAAATATGAGGCAAAGTCGGTGGCTTGAGTTGATGAATGACTTTGAGATAGAGCTATATTATCACCCAGGCAAAGCTAAAGTAGTAGCAGACGTGTTAAGCCGGAAACCAACAGCTTACTTCTTGACAACACAGAGGGAATAATTGGAGAACTTACAAGAACATGGCATAGAAGTCGTCTATATGTTCCTAATTGAGAGATTCGATAGGAGCTGATGGCAGAAGCTCATAGTTCGATATATTCTATTTATCCTGGTGGGACCAAGATGTACCGTAACTTACGACAGCACTTTTGGTGGCATGGGATGAAAAGAGAGATAGCTCACTTTGTAGCCAAATGTCTTGTATGTCAACAGGTAAAGGCAGAACATCAAAGAACAACAGGGCTACTGCAACCACTTCCGATTCCTAAGTGGAAGTGGGAGCACATCACTATGGACTTTGTCACGAGTTTTCCTAAGAGTCCAAGTGGGAGAGATACATTATGGGTAATAGTGGATCGACTTACCAAGTTCACACATTTTTTGCCTTTTAAAGTTGGACAGTCTACAAAAGCGTTGGCTGACTTATACATAAGGCAGATCATGACGTTGCATGGCATTCCGATCAGCATTGTGTTAGACAGGTATTAGTGTTTTATATCTCACTTTTGGAGAAGCATGCAAGAGAGTCCTGGGGCTCATCTGAAGTTCACTACATCTTATCACCCGCAGACAGATGGGCAGTCCGAATGTACTATTCAGACACTGGAGGATATGTTGAGGGCCTGTATGTTGGACTTTGGAGGATCGTGGGAGGACCACCTACATCTTGTGGAGTTTTCTTACAGCAATAGCTATCAAGCGAGCATCCAGATGGCTCCGTTTGAAGCATTGTATTAAAGAAAGTGTAGGTCTCCCGTGTGTTGGAGTGACGTAGGAGAACGTCAGATTCTAGGACCATAGCTGGTAGTCAACACCATAGAGACAGTGAAGAAGATACAAGGGCACTTGCGAGTAGTACAAGATAGGCAGAAGCAGTGGGTAGACCTTCATCATCGTCCCTTGGAGTTTAAAGAAGGCGATCATGTCTTCTTGAGGATATCACCTACTAGAGGCACTATTCGATTCGGAGGGCGTGGCGAGTTGAGCCCAAGGTATATTGGACCATTTGACGTGCTAGAGAGAGTGGGAGAAGTGGCGTATCGACTGGCACTACCACCTTCACTCGAGGGAGTACATGATGTATTCTATGTATCTAACTTAGGCGATATGTGGCAGATAGCAGTCATGTTCTCGACCACTCTGAGATCACTATTGGGCCAAGATTGTCATACCAAGAGCAACCCGTGGGGATCCTTGATCGTCGAGAGAAAGTATTGAGGAACCAGTCTATTCTCTTGGTTCGCATGGCATAAAAGCATGGCACGCCAGGAGAATCCACTTGGGAGCTCAAGGACGACATGCGCAAACGTTTTCCATATCTGTTCGTAAATCAAGGTATGAATTTACTTTGTTTATTTCTTCCTTATACCATCCTCGATTTTCTATCGTGGCTTAGTTTAAATTTTAAGGACAAATTTTTTATAAGTTGGGTAGAATGTAAAATCCCCCAATTTTAAATATTATAATTATTTACTTAATTTATTTATATTATTTCTTAGTTAATTAGAAATATAATTTATTGAATTTTAATTACTAGGTAAATAATCATCTAGAAATTTATGGAGCAAAACTATTATTTTATTTTAATTTATTTTAGAAATCCTGGTAGAAGGGCGATGGATTCTAGAATGTACTAACAATTTTCTGGTATTTTATACCATATATACGTATATATAAAAATATCTAGTAAAAAGAAAAAGAAATAAAAAGAAAAAGAAAAATCTTAAAACAAATAAACAAATCCCTGTTTATTAAACCCTTAAACCTAATTACCTAAGTCCTAAGCCTAACTAATAACCTAGCTAAACCCTAACCCAGACACACCCCTCTATCCAACCCCACAGTAGTGAACTCTCCCTAACCGCGCGGCCCAACCAATCCCCCGCTTCCCTCTATATATATGTCTATATACATCATAGTTGAAACCCTAAACCTACACCTTACCTGTGCCGATCTTCGACGAACCGCTACGCTGACCTCGACCACCGCAGCACCGCACAGACGCCCGGAACCCAGCGTAGCCGGCCGCGACAACGTCAACCGCGCAGCGACCGCAACAACAGCATAATTTGGCAGCGACGTACCCTACTTCACGTATTATTTCTCGACTCGTCGCTCGACCAATTTTCGATCCGTCTTCACCGGTATGATCACAACCTATCCCCCTCTCAACTCTGTAAATTAGTTTTCTTCGAACAGCGCTTAACACTAGGTAAAAATCGAGGCCAAGTTGAAGAAAAATCATATAATTTAAACTGCAGAAAACTGTTTCAATGACCTATGTTTAGAGACAAATATCTTCCACCATTGACCTCCAAATTTAAATATACTTTTTTCTATGTGAAGTCTATATAACCAAGATCATTTCCTATTGATTAGATTATTTTATTTTGTGTTAAATGCATAGATGAATTGGGTTGAAAACTGAGAAAAACTTATTTTTAAAACTTTAGAAATTATGATACGGAGCGTGCCCCACCAAACGGGACTGCCCCGTTGCATACCAATTGCACCGAAAGACGCGTATGGTATATCCTGACATGTAGGCTTTTACGAAAACTGATTTGGACGTGTGTGCGCATCAGAATCAACCCGTATCCATAAAAAGTCCCCGTATCGCGACTTTTGCAAAATATCGCACCAATTTGTGTACGCTCGTCGGAATGCGACGAAACCTGCGCCATTGGATTCGTGGTATCATGCTGGTCCTGTGACCCAAGTTTCAAGCGATCCTGAGATAGTTGACTAAGCCGCCTAATTGAGGGCCCTACGGTTGACTTTTAGGGCAAATTTGGGTTCGGCTCACCGGAATCCAAAATTGGACATACCGTTGAGTTCGTATCGACGTTTAGAATTTGTTTGACCTATAATTTGTTTCATTTAGAGGCCTTTACCTCTAGCACACTTTTTGGTGCAAAGTAGGCCATATGTGGACCCCACTTGGACCCAAAATTACCGTTTTGCCCCTGTGTCCAAATTGGACAAAAGAGTAGTATTTTCTAGCTATCTCGCTGATTTTGGGAACGTTGGTGATGTTTATTTCAGCATCCAAAGACGTTTATTCGGAGGCCATGGTTTCTGATCCTGTGTACTTGACATCTAGACGCTTATACTATACAGATTGCTTGCCAGGCAAGTATACCTTGCCATTGTACTATGATTTATATTTCATATGATGCATGTATTTTATTTATGTCCATTTAGTTCATATATTTTAACTGCTATATAAATTGCGCGTCCAAGGATAACTTGGGTGCATCGACGGTGGCATCGTATTCTATTTTTTTATTATATATATACATATTGAACTAGTTTATAAGACTATCCCATTATCATGATGCATTCTTATGTTTCTTTGGCCATGATACTGTTGTTACACGAGTGTGAGTCTCATGTAGGACACGGACTTGCGTACTCGGCTGGCAACTTGTACGTATAGGATGTGCGACGGATAGGGATAACTGCTGATAAAAATTACATTCTAGAAGACCTGGCAGTTATTAGAGGTCTCATCGTGTCATGGATATGACATTCTTAGTGCATGGGGTAGGGAGAACAACAAGTAAGGCGTTTGGGCTCCTTTGCACTTTCCTTGTGTAACCGTACGCTCCACCGGAGATGCGCGGTTATGATGACCACTATATATATTATTATTACCTGGCGGCCTCTGAGGTTCAAAAGACGTCATGCTTTTTAGGCCCCTGAATCTCCGAGAGAATCATGCCAATCCCATTTTAGCCAGATAGCCTACATGTTGGAAAGTTGTTCTCAAAATGCATTCACATAGATAGTTAGGCGAACCATTGGATATTTATTTTTTATACTTTATTCGCTTGCTTCAATGTATCCTGTTACGTCCCTCTGAGGACCTGGCCCTTTCCAGGTATAGACGGACAGGATTATCCACAAGCGTACGGACCTGGACTTGATGCTTCATACCAGACTGAGAAGATCTTACCTTCAGAGTACCTTTGATTTATCGCAGCCGATGGATATTCTAGTTGATATTTCCTTTATTGACATTTATCTTATATTAGAGTTTGATCTTTTCTCTCATTTAGTAGTTTTTAGTATAGTATATTTGTAGTGGATTTGTTTCTACCCGACTATCATTCTTTGATACTTCGTACTTGAGATTCAGTTATTTATTTTCTATTTCTTTATTTATGCTGTAGATGAGATTTAGATTGCGTGTGACTTGTGTTGACAGTATATTACCACTTGTGGATTGGATATTCATAATACAACATACATATGTGTTATGGTTTCCATATATTGGAGTCGCCATATACATACGACTGGCATATTGCGTATTCCTATTCCTACGTATTTTGGGACTGGGGATACCTGGCATCTGAAATAAAACTCTGCCTCCACGATAATCGATACTAGAGTGATGTCTACTCAACTAGTCCATCTTGAGTACTATATCGTAACTCGGAAGTGGCATTACAAGTAAACAAACGCTCAACTCTCGGCCTCCCAAATAAACTCTCTGGTTCTTGCAAACATCACTGACCAGGATAATGCTGTAGTGCCTCAAAACCCGATCCGACCGGGATGTGCACTATATAATTGGGCTTGTGGCTAGTCCGTCAGAGTATGCTTAGATCTTCGGCATCTTCTTGCCTCGGACGAAATGCGATGATCCTTTCCAACTCATGGAAAGGCCTCTATTGAAACGAGTCCAATAGTTTTCGTGTTTGGTTGCTTGGTTTTCTTGATTGCCGCTTTGGGATTTGGATTTGGTGTTGCTTTCGATTTGCTTGGTTTTCGCTGCTGGTTTTATTGATTGGAGCTTGAATTTTGGGGAGTTCGGCAAGGAAGGATAGGCAAGAAATCTAACTCGGTGCCCGTGCTGTTGCAGGTCCGCGTAACTGACGTTTGATCGTCGCTAGGCGGGATTCCGTGTTTCAGCAACTTTTCCCTTAACCAGTGAGTGGTTTGGTCCCTTCTTTCCTACTTCTTCATGCCAACATCTTAAAGTTTCAAACGTTCACTCGATGATGCCCGGTTGGACGCCTAGGAAATGCTTAGCCACAATGCATGCCAGCCACTAAGAAAGGAACATGGGAATTGTAGACTAATTTTACTATATGCTTGCACACCTTATAATTTCAGTTGGTTGGAATGGGAATTTGGTTGTTGGCTGCGGCCTGGTGCCTCGGATAGAATTTGGACCCATGGGATATCAAAATCGGAACACCGCATTGAGAAAATGTGAACTGTTGCATAAGATATATATTGCTGCTTTACTTCTTCTGTTTAATTCGATGCATTGTATGAGATGTGAAATATTCATGCATTTGCATGGTCTGGGACAACTTGTGCACAAGGTTTGGCATTTCCTCGAAACGGTTTCCGGGGCACTGGAACCGTATCGATCCGGAGGGAAATATTCGATTCGTGCTAGTCACGATGCTTAGCGGGACCTTCAGCAGGGCTTGCTACCCGGGCTGATAGGGCGCGCCGCTAAGGCGGAGAAATATGTCCCTAAGGTGTCGATCACACCAATGACCAAAAGAGAATGAAACGCATGCTAATTATTGTCTTGTGCAGATGGTAAGTATACTTGTGTTTCGCTGCAGGGAAGGCGTGCATCGGTTGAGTAAGCAACCGATGTACTGGTTGGATTCGATGCTATTTTCATTTCTATCAAAACATGCAACTGATATGAATTGAATTCACTTGCTTCTTTATAGAAGTTCATCTTAATGCATGCTCGCCCCTAATAAGCTAGTGTCGATTTAGTCGAGTGGGATTCATCCCGCTCACCAGTACAAGTTGAGTACTGACCCACGTTGTGGGCAACTATTTCAGGCACTCAGACGGTGCAACGCTAGTGGCTAGACGAGGAAGCGTTGGGAGCACCTCTATATTTTGAAGTATAGTTGGAGTCACTTCATTTTGGCGGCTTGGACTTTCAACTTATACAAGGGCGTAATGGATGGACGACGGGGACTATCTCATGGAGCGCGTCCTGCATTTTGAGTTATCTTTTATAATGCAATTCAATAGCCGAGAAGGCGCATCAATGTAGACTCTATGTAATTACTCTGAATTATCAATAAAAAAGCATATTTCTTCCTGCACTGTGTTCAAATCTCTGTGAATGTGTTTTCTAAATTGTGTTTCAAAGTGGGTTCCTTTAACTGCAAGTTCTTGCCTTGTACGAGCGCAACTCCAGGCTCGTACGGCATCACGCCCCAAGCGAGGACGAATCGGTTCCGTGAAGGATCCAGCGAGGACGATTGACCCTTTCGGGATCGGGGCGTGACATATTGGTATCAGAGCCTAGGCTTTACATCCTTGGGATTTCAAAAAGATTATAAAGGAGTTTGATGCGCCTCTCAATTGAGTTGCATTCGGCGTCCGCTGCATGAGATTAGTCGCCTATACAATGAGCCCATAGATACAAAATCTATCGTTTTTGGAGTGTTAACGAGCTACTCCCTTTTGTAGCAATGGCTAAGAAAAACACTGCCGCTGCAAGCAGTGCTCAACCCGTCCAGAGCGACCATGCAAGTTCTGGAGAATCCGGAGGAGCGGGTTCAACCGATATGTCCGAACGGCTTATGCATCTCATGGAGATGCAGCAGCAACAAGCCATTTCTCAACAGGCGCAGTTTGCTGCTCAACAAAAGCAGATAGACACCATGATGCAACTGATTGCATCCTTGGTGCCCAACAACGGGGGAGCCACAGCGCCGCCTGCTGCACCGCCGGCTGTGGCGGTAGAGGATGATTCCGAAGAAACACAGCCTCCAGCAAGGAACAACTGCCGTGCTGCAGAGTTCACAAAAATGCATCCACCAACGTTCAACGGACGGGCAGAACCGGACGTGGTAATGGGATGGATTGCTAAGCTGGAGGGACTCTTCAATCTGGTCGGCATCCGGGGATCCAAGCGAGTTGTCTGTGCATCGGTTCAGCTGGAACTGCGTGCGCATGATTGGTGGGAGGCCACTAAGCAAGGGATTTATGCTGTCAATCCCAACTGCAAAATTACTTGGGAAATATTCAAATCTGCCTTCATTGAACAATATATTCCCCGGGCCGTGCGTCAACAAAAGGAAGATGAATTCAGCAATCTGGTGCAAGGGAATTTATCTGTTGATGAGTACGACTCAGTGTTTGCTAAGCTGGCCAAGTTTGCTGGGCACTTCCTGCCTGACCAGCAGGCGTGGTGCTATCGCTTCCAGAAGGGTTTGAATGACGATTTGCGTAGGGACGTCATCAACCAGAGGTGCCAAACATACAAGGAGTGCTACGAGGCAGCCTTGAATAGCGAGCGGATCTTTGGGCGCTGTCCACCAAAGACCGACGTGCAAACCCCCCGTATCAACAATAATAAGCGACCTCAGGAGACGGGAGGGTATGGAGCACAAAAACGTCCGCACACATCGGAAAATAGGGGTCCATCCCAGGCACAGCACTGCCATAGGTGCGGCGGAGTGGGGCATCGAAGGAACGAATGCCAAGCTAAAGGGTGTTTTAGATGTGGCCGTCTGGACCACAAACACATGCAATGTCCGGAGGGCAACGGAAATCGGAACAACGGGCATCATAACAATGGGAACCAGCACCACGGGAACCAGAACCACAGGAATCATAACGGGGGGCCTCCAGCAAGTGATGCCAATGCTGTGGCACTGAACCCACGACGCCAGGGTGCTCAAGGACGAGTCTATGCACTGACTCGGGATGAGGCATTCGCCTCTGAAACTGTCGTGACAGGTACCTTACTTTTCAGAGAATTGCCTGCTAGGGTCTTATTTGATTCAGGTGCTACGCATAGTTTCATATCTGCTGATTTTACTGTTGAGCATAAATTAGCTACTACTCCCTTAAATATGAATCTTTGCGTGAGCACACCTTCGGGAGTCGACATGCCCGCCCATACGATCTGTAAGGATGGTTACATTTGTATCGGAGGAAGAAAGCTTTCCTTAGATGTCATTGTATTAGACATAAAGGATTACGATATTATTCTCGGGATGGACTAGTTGGGTGCTTGTCATGCAACAATCGAGTGCGCGGAGAAGCGAGTCGTATTTCGTCTACCCGGCGAGGCAGACTTCTACTATTCGTGCAGCGCTGCACCGAAGACGGCAATGATAATATCAGCAATTTCGACTAGGCGCATGTTGCATTCGGGCTGTGAAGGGTACTTAGCTTCTGTTCGAGACACCCGACAGGAAAGTGCAAATGCAGCTCAGGCTGAAGTCATAGCAGATTTCCTCGACGTTTTCCCGGACGAGCTGCCTGGAATGCCTCCTGATCGTGAGATCGAATTCAGCATTGACACTTTTCCGGATTCGCGACCGATATCAAAGGCACCTTATCGAATGGCCCTAGCAGAGCTGAAGGAACTTAAGATTCAGTTACAAGATCTGTTGGACCGAGGATACATTCGTCCGAGCGTTTCTCCGTGGGGCGCTCCGGTGCTATTCGTGAAGAAAAAGGATGGATCCATGCGGATGTGTATTGACTACCGAGAACTAAATAAGGTGACCGTGCGGAACCAGTACCCATTGCCAAGGATAGATGACTTGTTTGATCAACTGCAGGGTGCAACAGTTTTCTCTAAAATTGATCTCAGGTCAGGGTACCACCAGCTGAAAATCAAACCAGACGATGTTCAAAAATCTGCATTCAGGACCCGATACGGACACTATGAATTTCTCGTGATGTCGTTCGGCTTGACGAACGCCCCTGGAGCTTTCATGGACCTGATGAACCGCGTGTTTCGGCCTTACGTAGACAAGTTTGTGGTCGTGTTCATCGACGACATTCTGATTTATTCCAAGAACGAGGCGGAACACAAGGAACACCTAAGGATCGTGCTGCAGACATTACGAGAGCATCAGTTGTTCGCTAAGCTCAGCAAATGTGAGTTCTGGTTGAACAGTGTGGCATTCCTTGGTCATGTCGTTTCGGCGGAAGGCATCGCTGTAGACCCGAAGAAAATAGAGGCGGTGGTGGACTGGAAGCAACCGACGTCAGCTAGTGAAATTCGAAGCTTTCTGGGCCTAGCGGGATACTACCGTAGATTCGTGAAAGACTTCTCTAAACTGGCCTCGCCTTTGACTCGTCTTACTCAGAAAGGGATTGTATTCAAATGGGGTGATGACTGCGAAGCCAGCTTTCGAGAACTTAAGCAGCGTCTTGTTTCAGCTCCGATTCTTGCTCTTCCAGATGGGGTAGAGGAGTTTCAGATATATAGTGATGCCTCAGGACTCGGTTTGGGATGTGTGCTCATGCAAAGGGATAAGGTAATATCGTACGCCTCCAGACAACTGAAGCCGCACGAGAAAAACTACCCGACGCACGACTTAGAATTGGCGGCAATTGTATTTGCACTGAAGCTGTGGAGGCATTATCTTTATGGTGTTGCCTGCAAAATCTTCACAGATCACAAGAGCCTCAAGTATCTATTCACCCAACGAGAACTGAACCTCCGACAGCGGCGTTGGCTAGAACTGATTAAAGACTACGATCTGACGATCGCTTATACACCGGGCAAGGGAAACGTCGTTGCTGATGCTTTGAGTCGGAAGCACGTGGGCTCGTTATCTATAAACAACCACATACTTCGAGATCTTGAGGCGATGGGCATCGAGTTACGGGTTCAGCATCAAGGAGTGCAGCTGGCATCACTCCATCTTGAACCGAGTTTGCGTGATAGAATCAAATCAGCTCAGGAGGGCGATCAGTTCCTAGCGAAGGCACACGAACTGATTTCGGCGGGGAAGACGTCTGACTTTGTGGCAGGCGAAGATGGAACCTTACAAATGAAAGGAAGGCTATGTGTTCCTAGCGACCCAGAACTCCGAAGGGAAATTATGGCAGAAGCACACTATGCGAAGTATTCGTTACATCCGGGGAGCACTAAGATGTACCAAGACTTACGCAGAACCTTCTGGTGGCAAGGTATGAAGCGGGATGTGGCGACCTTTGTGTCACAGTGCATGGCCTGTCAACAGGTGAAAGCTGAGCATCAGAGGCCCGGCGGGGAACTACAGAACCTCGCTATTCCCGAGTGGAAATGGGACAACATCAGTATGGATTTCATTGTGGGATTTCCGAAGACGCCGCGGGGGCATGATGCGATTTGGGTCATAGTTGATCGTTTGACCAAATCAGCCCACTTTCTTCCTATGAAAGTTACTTGGAGCGTCGATCGGTTAGCACAGATTTACATAAATGAGATTGTTCGATTACACGGAGTACCTGCCTCAATCGTCTCTGACCGTGACGGACGCTTCTTATCTCGTTTTTGGACAAGCCTACAGGCTGCTTTGGGAACCAAGCTACAGTTCAGTACTGCATACCACCCCCAGACTGATGGCCAAACAGAAAGGACAAATCAGATACTTGAAGATATGTTACGGCTGTGTGCAATCGATTTGAAGACTAGTTGGGATACGCACCTTCCATTGGCGGAGTTCGCGTACAATAACAGCTACCAATCGAGCATCCAGATGGCACCGTACGAAGCACTATATGGGCGCAAGTGTCGATCTCCAATTTGTTGGGACGAAGTCGGCGAGCGGCAAGTACTCGGGCCCGAGCTGGTAGAACAGGCAGTTGAGAAAGTTCGTTTGATTCGGGAAAGACTCCGCACGGCGCAAAGCCGACAGAAAAGTTATGCCGATGCACATCGTAGACCTTTGGAGTTCATGGTCGGGGATCATGTCTTCTTGAAAGTGACGCCGATGCGTGGGGTGATGCGTTTCGGCGTGAAGGGCAAACTGAGTCCCAGGTTTGTCGGCCCCTTCGAGATACTGGAACGAGTGGCAGCTGTGGCATACCGAATTGCACTACCTCCTGCCTTGGCTGAAGTGCATGACGTGTTCCATGTTTCTCAGCTCCGGAAGTATGTGCATGACCCGAGTCATGTGGTTAGCTTCGAACAGTTGGAACTGCGTACAGATTTATCATACTCAGAAGAGCCGGTGCAGATCCTGGATCGTAAGGAAAAAGTACTTCGCAACCGTACGATGTCCTTGGTTCGTGTGCTGTGGCGGAACCATTCAGTTGGGGAATCAACTTGGGAGATGGAATCGGAGATGAAGGAGAAGTATCCTTCGTTGTTCACTCAGTCGGAGGTAGGACCTTGTTCTTAAGTTTCGGGACGAAACTTTTTCTTAGTGGTATATTATGTAGTGCCTCAAAACCCGATCCGACCGGGATGTGCACTATATAATTGGGCTTGTGGCTAGTCCGTCAGAGTATGCTTAGATCTTCGGCATCTTCTTGCCTCGGATGAAATGCGATGATCCTTTCCAACTCATGGAAAGGCCTCTATTGAAACGAGTCCAATAGTTTTCGTGTTTGGTTGCTTGGTTTTCTTGATTGCCGCTTTGGGATTTGGATTTGGTGTTGCTTTCGATTTGCTTGGTTTTCGCTGCTGGTTTTATTGATTGGAGCTTGAATTTTGGGGAGTTCGGCAAGGAAGGATAGGCAAGAAATCTAACTCGGTGCCCGTGCTGTTGCAGGTCCGCGTAACTGACGTTTGATCGTCGCTAGGCGGGATTCCGTGTTTCAGCAACTTTTCCCTTAACCAGTGAGTGGTTTGGTCCCTTCTTTCCTACTTCTTCATGCCAACATCTTAAAGTTTCAAACGTTCACTCGATGATGCCCGGTTGGACGCCTAGGAAATGCTTAGCCACAATGCATGCCAGCCACTAAGAAAGGAACATGGGAATTGTAGACTAATTTTACTATATGCTTGCACACCTTATAATTTCAGTTGGTTGGAATGGGAATTTGGTTGTTGGCTGCGGCCTGGTGCCTCGGATAGAATTTGGACCCATGGGATATCAAAATCGGAACACCGCATTGAGAAAATGTGAACTGTTGCATAAGATATATATTGCTGCTTTACTTCTTCTGTTTAATTCGATGCATTATATGAGATGTGAAATATTCATGCATTTGCATGGTCTGGGACAACTTGTGCACAAGGTTTGGCATTTCCTCGAAACGGTTTCCGGGGCACTGGAACCGTATCGATCCGGAGGGAAATATTCGATTCGTGCTAGTCACGATGCTTAGCGGGACCTTCAGCAGGGCTTGCTACCCGGGCTGATAGGGCGCGCCGCTAAGGCGGAGAAATATGTCCCTAAGGTATCGATCACACCAATGACCAAAAGAGAATGAAACGCATGCTAATTATTGTCTTGTGCAGATGGTAAGTATACTTGTGTTTCGCTGCAGGGAAGGCGTGCATCGGTTGAGTAAGCAACCGATGTACTGGTTGGATTCGATGCTATTTTCATTTCTATCAAAACATGCAACTGATATGAATTGAATTCACTTGCTTCTTTATAGAAGTTCATCTTAATGCATGCTCGCCCCTAATAAGCTAGTGTCGATTTAGTCGAGTGGGATTCATCCCGCTCACCAGTACAAGTTGAGTACTGACCCACGTTGTGGGCAACTATTTCAGGCACTCAGACGGTGCAACGCTAGTGGCTAGATGAGGAAGCGTTGGGAGCACCTCTATATTTTGAAGTATAGTTGGAGTCACTTCATTTTGGCGGCTTGGACTTTCAACTTATACAAGGGCGTAATGGATGGACGACGGGGACTATCTCATGGAGCGCGTCCTGCATTTTGAGTTATCTTTTATAATGCAATTCTATAGCCGAGAAGGCGCATCAATGTAGACTCTATGTAATTACTCTGAATTATCAATGAAAAAGCATATTTCTTCCTGCACTGTGTTCAAATCTCTGTGAATGTGTTTTCTAAATTGTGTTTCAAAGTGGGTTCCTTTAACTGAAAGTTCTTGCCTTGTACGAGCGCAACTCCAGGCTCGTACGGCATCACGCCCCAAGCGAGGACGAATCGGTTCCGTGAAGGATCCAGCGAGGACGATTGACCCTTTCGGGATCGGGGCGTGACAAATGCCACCCCCGGTCGTGATCTTGCAAGTCCTCGCCAATGGTTCAGACTCAAGACGATGCCTCAAAGCAAAAGATACAGATACAATGCTATGAGAAGCACCAGAATTGAACAAAATATGAGCTGGAAAGAAATCGAGATAAACTGAACAAAGGAATCAAAATTGAATACGATACGATATTATCAAAGAATGATAGAACTTTATTCAAAGTAAAGCAATATTCAATAGATAAGGATTTGCAAAACAGATTTTGGAATTTTCCTAGGTGTGATTGAGTAAACTCTCAGCCTAAATCCTATTTCCTAAAGTAAGCTCATAGCAGTACTCTAGACGAGCACAACTACGAAATCGTACTAATTGCAAATCTCGACCTGCATGGGCTACCACTAAAAACGTGTCATAGCCCGCACCCGGATATTCGGGCACGAGTACGTGGTTACGCCCAGCCTACGCCGCAGCATCAGCGGTAGAACACTGTCTGGGTTATTTCTAACTATCTAATATATCAATAATATAATATGGTATATGTCAATCATCTCAACTCCAAACGAAGGAACAATATGGTATCTCACAAGTATGACTAATCTCAATTACAAAATAAACTAAGGAAGATAAAGTATGAATGGAATAGTGAAGGAAAGAATAAGATACAATCAATAATCTGAAATAAAATAGAAACTGTGAATCTCAACAAATAAAATAGTCTAATACAATCCAACACAAATAACTAAACCTCATCGGACTCTGCAACTAAGTCCTCCTGATCTATAGGAGTATCCTCTATAGGTACGTCATCCTACGGCCCGTAGAATGTGGGATATTGCTCTATAAGTCAATCATCTAGAAAAATATATTCAGTCAGGATTAGAGCGAAGTACATACCTCTGAAAGCTGTTTCAATAACATAATCGAGCATATAAAACAGATATAAAAAGGAAATACAAGATCACTAACATATGAATGAACGAACAATAGATATACAGATAATATACGAGAATATAGATCAAAAATATGAATATCAGCAATATAATAAAATAACTGTAAACTAACTAATGTGCCTCAGAATACATGTTCATTATGTGATCGGTTTGGGTGAACATGATCAGGTAAGATGATTACAAGTGAGGTATGTAACCAGAATGTACACGATGTAACAATGGGGCTTTGATCACATAATCAACTCCTACTCTCCACCCCCAACTAATACCGATGGATCCAATCATGACACACTACGAACACAAAATATAACCACTGAACACGAGCAGTAGGTGTACACGAATATCATAACCACCGAACACGAGCGATGGATATACACGAATAAGTATACTGAACACGAGCAGTGTGTGAACACAAAATATAAATCAATACCTAATATACACGATCAGATACATGTATACGAGTACCCGCTAAACACGGTAGGGGATAACATCTCCTGATGGGATCCATGTAGTACAAGTCTGTAAAATCACTGTGTCAGAATCATGTATACAATTCTAGAACATGCATATATACAATATTATAAATTAAAAACTATCAGAGAAATGTACTCACCTAAAGTCCTGAGCAAGGTATGTCTCTCGAGGCCCAAGCTGGTGTCACACAGACCTATATATGGTATGTTGCATCAATACAAATTTTAAGAATGAAAATCAGTTAAGTTGATGAAATTCTTGGTCAATAAGCCATTTCTAGGTCAAACCAATTAAATCTAGGTTGCAAGAGTCTAACACTAGGTTACTAAGTCAATACATTATGAAACTAAACTATACAAGCTAATCTAAGAAACTAAAAGATACTTAAAAAGTCGTATCCAAAGATACGCAAGTCTGATTATATGAAAATAGTGTTTAGATATATATATATACTAGTTAATAATTATAATACTATAATAATACAATTAAAATGGGACACCTTGGCCTTGCACCAATATGTATCGCAACTATCTCGATACCCAAACTCAATACATTGGGTATCGACCCAATACCTTGGTATTACCTTGGTATCCCAAGGTAATCCAAAACCTCAACATAATAGCTAAACATAGCAACCCCCAACCAATATACTAATACACCTGTACATAATACCTCAAGCACTAGCTATATAAAGTATCTAAACTACTAACATATAGTATGAATCAATATACTACCTACTAACCACTAATCAATACAATACTACACTAACTAATACAATATATATGTATAGATAGCTAACTATCTACATAATCAAAACCCAACTAAATACTATTATTAACTATTAACGAACTAATAATTAACTAACTAAACTAATACTTTAACTAACTGCTAACATATCCGAAATACCCAGGAAACTGAACCCTCTACTGATACTGCACAGGAAAAGTATTGGCAGACTGATACTGTGCTCAGCAAAGTGAACTGATACCACTGTGCTACTAAAACTGGACTCCTGGATACCTAAAATTGACTGATACACAGTTGCTGATACTGTTCACTGCACATTGATGAATGCAGTAGAACTTCCTGTGCAGTTGGCTGCACACTTGCCCGAGCTCTCCCCTCTCTTGCTGAGCACTGTGTTGAATGCTTGGATGTTATTTCTTTTGCACTGCAGTATCCCCATTGCTACACCTTCAGTAAGTTCCCTACTAACTACTACTGTGTCTGCTACTGTGCTCTCCTCGAGCACTACCTCGAGCTGCTGATCAAGAGGAAACATCCCTCTTCAGTCACTGACTTCTGAGCCTCCCTTCTTGCTGTACGACTGCTGGCTTCCTCACTTGATGTGATATGGTTACAGCCACTGCTAGGAGTTGTTATACGCTCTAGCTCATTGCCCTCTGCTGAGGCACTACTGCACACCTAGCTGTGTGCTCCCCCCTCACTCACACCACATTGCCCTCTCACTAAGCATCCTCACACACAACACAACCACCAACACATATACGTTTACACATAAACACTCACACACACATAGATAACTAGCTATATATATGTATATATACACACATATAGATATATGTATCAAGGTCCCTCAATCTATATATGTATAGATATATATATATACTCACACACATATAATCAACACACATATGCATATATACCAATAACCACTAATACACATACATACATATATATATATATATATATATATATATATATATATATATATATATATATATATATATATATAAATATATACACTTACACTCATATACACTTAATCATATACACAAATATCTACATACATATATTACATAAATATCATATATATATATATATATATATATACATACATACATACATAGATACATACATACATACATACATACATATACATATATATAACTATACACACATATACACTTAATCATATACACAAATATCTACATACATATATTATATAAATATCATATAGATATATAAATACACATGTAGGCATAGAATCAAGGGCAAAATACCAAACACGTGGAGTGCACCGCACCCGTATCATACTAATTCTATGATATACTTGCGATATGGCTCCACCACACAACCAAACATATCCCGGAGGACACGAGCAAGTCTAATACACTAAATATGAATAATACGTATAGTAATTAGATCATCTACGTGTCTGTGTTATAATATGATATGTACAAGGCTCCGTGTCGGAGGAAAACCCCCAAAATTAACCAATTTCGTCAAATTGATGAGATATGGCCTACACGTATTCAATTGAGGACACGATACAAGTCATAAATAAGCAATCATATGTCAATTTGATCTATTAGACCAAATGACAAATACTACATGTGCCAATCTCAGAATTCTCCCAAAATTGGCACCAAAATGCACATAACTTTTACCGTAGGTCTCCGATGAACCTAAAACCAATTCCTATGGGTAACCTATGTATGTGGGTTGGTTTCTCAGGATTAAATCTCAGATTTAGAGTCTACTAGAAGGGGAGAAACTAAAATATACCTATTGGAAGATGGATTTCCGATGAAAAGTCCCCAAATGCAAAGTATCTCCTCTCCTGGTAGATCTTGGCCTCCTCCTTCTTGTTCCTTGCTTTCTTCTTGTAGATCCTTGATGTAGAAGCCTCCAATGAAGAATAGGGAAGAAATTTGAGAATAAATTTGTGGAGAAATGATGAAGGAATGAAGGAAATTGAAAGAGGGAAGAACTAGATCTAAAATAATTAGAAATTATGAAGTAAAATAATTTCTCTCTCCTCCTAGAATGTAGCCGGCCATATACCCGATCCATGCTAGTATGAAATGTCCTAATTATCCCTTGGGGCCTCTCATAAAGAAATTAATTAGGGAATAAAGGTTCTAGTCTAATGGTTTCACTAATTAATACAATCTCATAATCCATGGGCCTAATTCATGGGCTCAAACTAAACTCATATGAAATGTTGGTTCATGCATCTAATAAAATTGGTTAGATCCATTACACAAGTCTAAAATAAATCTATAATTAATAATAATTAAATAATATAAAAAATAATAATCATGCATATACAATATTTATATACAAATAAATCCTAATATTTAAAATACCATGTCAATTATCAAACTACCCTTATGTAAAAATGTGAGGGTGACATACGGTATATCTTGTACATGCATTATTTTCTTATTCTTCTTGTACATGTACAGACATCGATTCATGAGAAGAGTAGCGCCCTTATTGTTGAAACCCATGTCATAATGTACCATGGTTGAATCCACCATTTTAGTCGGGGGCAGAAAGTATGTAGTGTAGATATGTGATCATACCCTCCTTGTATCAAGTCATATTTATTAAATAGTTTTAATCATACACCGCACGTATGATTAGCCAGGCCATTAATCTTATATCAAGTTCCCAAACCGATCATATGTTAAAGCTGGTACTCACTCACTTAGTTATTAGTATTCATTTTCATTGCCATATTGTTCATTCTTGTATTTATTTTCAGTATTTTCTTTATTATATATCTCTTATATCTATATGTTGCATCTTGTATATTTCACATCTATTTACTGTTATATAGTTTATATCAATTATTAGAACTGTTGTTAGAGATGTACTCTGCTTCTTTCCTGACTGAATATATTTTTCCCAGATAACACTGAGAAGTGGTACCCCACTCATTACGGACCTCAGGATGTTGTGGGCTTAGAGCCAGAGACCTTGGCTCAGGAGGGACTCATCCCGACTGAGACAGACTACCCGGGACTTGTAGCATATTAGTTATTCTTTTGTACTAGATTTGTCTCCATCTTACTTTTAGTATTTCTCTGACTCATTTGATATTATTATTTGACTCATGGGTTGTATTGTGACTCTTTTATTCCTTTATCATATTTGTGCTAAGTATGTTTATATTTATAATGGTGGCATTGTTATGTCTTGATTATAGATAGATAGTTTACCCAAACAGCGTTCTACTATCGATGCTACAGTATAGGTTGGGCGTTGTTTTCGACTTGCATCCCTACACCAAGTGTGGGTCATAACATTTTACTTGATTTTTTGACACTATGGATACACGGATTTGTTTTATATGGATTCATTCTCTTGTAACACCTGCGTCATACTTATCGGGCCTCTACTTCAGGTCTCTTTACTGGCATCACATCAGAACTAACTTACTGTCATCACTTACTTTTATCTGGCTAGCCTCGTACTTGATTTGTTTGTCGGGACTTGGATTCATTTATACTAGTCGGACGGGGAAATATATTTGTAGACATGTAATATATTCCCAAAATATGGAACCACCCCCTTCTATATAATCTTGAATGATAATAGTCGCACACCTCACATGCGATAAGCCGTATTACCCCTTGTTGTTTATATGTCGAAAGCAGTATTTTAAAACACAATAGTCTAGTGCTTTCTTGCTGGCTTCATATTATATTTGCTGGACACACATCATATCTTTCTTAGTTATAGCTCTCATTATTTTATATCTTTATTGCCATATTCTCTTGTTCATCATATTTATTTTTATTGATCTTTTGTTGTTGCTCTATTTTATTCCTAGATTCATTTCCTTTCCTTTCTCATCATGTATTACTTACTATAACCATTTTATAGTCTTTATCAATTAATTGGAAATGCAATTGGGTTGTACTTCGCTCCAATTCTGACTAGATAATATTTTTTAGATAGTTTCTTAGAGGACTTGTGTCCCATATTTTACGGACCACAGAAGGTTGATGGTGTAGAGTTGGACCCAGTAGCTCAGGATTGATTGTTGGAAGGCCTAGCTAGAATCACTAGTTATCCTAGTTAGATTTTATTTAGCATTTTTTTTACCAAATTTGTTTCCGGCTTATATCGAGACTTGGATATTGTTGTTGTATTGGGATGTTGTTGATGTTTAGACTTTATAGTTATGTTATACTTCTCTGATATCTTATCGTTCTTTAGATTTGTGATTGAGTATTTATCATTATTATCATATTGTCCTCCTTCTTGGAGTCGGTGTCACTACCACATTTCTAGAATAGGAACATTTTTTTGTCTTTTGTAATATTTATATATATATTGTTTATTATTTTAAATAATGTGTGTTGTATATAAGTTATAATTATCAATAATATTGGTTAATGGGCAAAACTTTATATGACCATTAGACTCAACACTAGATTAGTCACTTTTGGGACCAAACTAGTCAATCCTCTTCATGAGATTGAAAATTTGATTAAGTTTTCATTAGGGATAAAAAACCCTAATTATTGGAAAACCCTTCATGAAATCCTAGAGGGCACTTTGGTTTTTGTGCCTTGGCAAAACCCTAGGTCTCTAAGTGGCCGGCCCTATAAGGAGGGGGCCACCTCCCTCTAGCCTCATTAAATATTCATGAAAACCCTAGTTTGAGTTGTTCCCCAAACCACCCTCATTCCTCCACTAAATATCAGAAAATCAAACCCTAATCCCTCTCATTTTACTCATCTAAGAAGCCTAAAAGCTGAGGTCTCAAGAAGCATTGGAGAAGAAGAAGCTTGGCTAGAGAACCCTTGGTTTTGCATTGGGAATCCATCTCCTAAGAGGTAAAATTATGAAACCTCTCTTTTAATTTCTATTTTCATTATTTTTAGGACTATTAGGAGCCCACCCACGGTTTAGGAATACCCACAAGGGAAGAGAGTGAGTCCCTATTAGTTCCATAGTATTTTCTTCATGAAGTTGTGTTCATAGTTTGGGGGTTTTGTGATAATGGGCATGTTTCTCTATCTCTCATTATAACTAATTATAATAGTTACAAATAGATATATTCAATATTTATTTGTATATTTAATAGAGTAGTGGGGTTTTATCATGAAGATTGGTGGTGTATCATAGAGTATCACATTGGTGGACTCAAGGTGCTTGATTAAATGATTAATAGAGAGTATACCTATTTATAATGCTAAATTCATATGTTATTGGATACATATATATGTAGATATGTATATATATTAATTTATATATTGTTTGCAGTGTGTGTGTGAGAGAGGTGAACACACTAGATTTGGGTGCACTAGTATCAACTGCAGTGGAGCAACTGATTGTAGGGAATTAGTGCACTGTGTGCTCGAGTATTAGAGGGAATTGTACACTGTGTGCATCAGTGAGTTAGGTAGCTGTTTTGGCATTGGAGTTGTTGTTTTAGCTAGTGTGCAGGTCTTCATTCAAGGAGCTAGGTGCGATGAGTTAATGTGTCAGTATGAACACAACATGGAGATTTCTTGCAGGTAGTGTGCCATGCTTGGGTGCACTTTCTTGTAGTACTCTAGGGTAGTAGTGGGTAGCAGGGTACCTAAGGAGAGTGAGGGAATTACCTTGAGTTATTCCAGTTAGAGTATCAGAGGTTAGGTACTTAATGTATTGCAGCTCGTAGGCTCGAGAGGGAATGTTCAGGGTACTTCAAGTCCCAGCGCAGTAGTATGTGTGAAGGGTCGGGCAAGCACATTTGTGCATTGGACTAAACTGAATGCATGTGCAGACCTATATATAACTTAGAGTTTTATTACATACTAGTGCATTGGTTGGTGTCAGAGATAGATTAGTTCAGTAAGAACTGTGCATTGCTTGGAGTATCAGTGCAGTGTATACATTGGGTATGTGCACGTATTGGTGCAATGTGACCCCTGAATGTATTTGCAATATGTTGTTGGTGTGTAGCTTGGGTATCACCTGCACCCTACAGCAAAGCATGGGCCAATGCTCTATAGGCTTGGATTCTAGACTTGGGCAATAGCTTTATGCAGTTCAGAGAGGAACTTGAGATGTGCAGCAATGAACATGTGTGCATTGCTCGAGTGCCAATACTGTATATGGCAAGGGGGAGGGAATGAACTATGGTATCATGTTTGGACTCAAGTGTGGCAAGGTGAGCAAGGGTAGGTAGCATATATAGCAGGGTATTTCCAGTACCTAGTGTAGAGAGAGTGTTCAGATGGGGTGCAGTGATGAGAAATACACAGGTCATATTATGGCAGGTATAGGGTATCAGTTAGGGGAAAGTGGAGACTTAGATGTGCTCAAGTGATACTGTTGTGTGTGAGAAAGAATAAGGGTAGTAGTTAATATTGTAGGGAAGTGATAGCTAGGTATAGGGAATTGAAGTGCACTACATGGGAATGGTTGAATCTGCGGGTAACAGTGAGACATTCCATGCATCAGTGAATGTCTCCATGTTGACCACAGGTTTAAGTATAAGCAGTAGGTAGAAGGTAGTGTATCAAGTCATGGGTGTGAGTGTTTTAGGTATTGGGGAGTTAAGGTAGAGACTTAGTACCATAGTTAATGAACAAGTTAAGTCTAGGTGTTAGTGAGGTACTATAATATAGGATTATAGTTAAGATAAGGTAGTGATACCTAATTAATAAGAAAAGAGTTAATGGATAAAGTAAGAAAATTGTAATAACAAGCTAGTATGAGGTAAGATAAGATATAGCTAAGGTGAGTCTTATGTGGATAGGGTATTACCTGGATACCAAGTGTATGAGTTATTTATATATACTAATAGCATATAGTATAATAAATAGTAACTAGTATTAGCTATGAATTAACTTGATAGCTAGAGTACCTTAGTACTAACTAGTATAAACTAGGTAATAAATAGTAGTCTAATATTGACCTACTTGACTTCCAAGACCTAGTTGAACCTAAAAATCACAAGTTTACCTAGTTGACTTAATTATCCTTTAAGAACACCTATTTAACATTAATATTTTATATATAGGTCATTGTGATTCCATCTATCGATCCTCATTTTTTGCTCACGACCACAGGCCAGTACATTCTCTGACAGTTTTTATTATTTTGATCATTTCTATGATTCCAGTTGTAGTATATACTTGATTCCGATACAGTGGATACACAGGCTAGTATCATAGATACCTGTCATAAGGAGTCATGATTGGATTCTATTGTACTAGCTGGGGACAGAAAAATATTAGCAAGTTATGTGATCATACCCCACCATACATGCATCATAGCTCATCCCATATATTATGTAGGGTATAGCCTGACCATTTACATGTCTTATAGCATGTTATATATGATTAGCCTGACTTTTGCTTATATCATAGCTAACCAGATGGTTAGCCTGACCTCATATATATCATAGCCAATTATATATAACAAGCCAGATCTAGTCCCAAGCCGATCACATAATAAACTAATATGCTACGGCACTTAACCGGTATTTCTATTCTTGCTCTAGTACATTCATTTCTAGAATTCACATATATATGTTTACTGATAGTTATTTCTATATGATGATTACATGTCTCTCCAGATTTTTCTTATATTTCAGTATTTTCTTTCATCATGTATTTTCTTACACTGCTTTATAGTTTTTGTCAATATAATTGAAATTGCTGTTAGTGTTTGTGCTTCGCTTCAATCCTGACTGGATAATATTTTTTAGAGGATCTTGAAAACTTATGTCCTACCCATTATGGTCCAGGAGTAGATGATGATTATATCCCAGAGATTCCAGAGGAGCCACTCTATATAGAGGAGACACCACCCACAGTTGTTTAGTCAGCACTTAGCTTATTTAGACACCACCCACAGTTGTTCGAGGAGTCCATCTGAACTCTATATATACCCCAAGTTTCTGAGAGAAAAAAATTTCATCCGTCTTCTGTGAAAGCAAGCCTTCGTCTGTTCGAGTTTTTTCTTCGTTTCTTCTCCGAGATTTCAAAGTTTCCAGAAATAGCCTCGAAATAATCCTCCTACACTAAGGGAAAGAAGGTTGATTCTTCTTCTCGTTCTTCAGCTCCGGTGAGAGCGTCTTCGGTCGAAAAAGGCGAACTTCATTCTGAGCGAAGTATCCCGCCGACGAGCAGTGCACCTGGCCTTAAAGGTAGAGCTTTTGGGACGAAGAAGAACGATTGAAAATCCTTCGCACACGTTGTACGTGACTGCGCTAGGTCATCTTCTGTGCTGATAGCCTCTTTGAGGAAGATAATACACAGAGACGTTTCATATTTTATGCCTACAGTTCTAATGTGTCAGCGCAAACACTCCATATTTTTGTAGTCTGGCGTAAAAGCTTTTACTGTCGAAAGTTGGCGTATAAAATTTGATCGTTACGCTTCTGGATGAAGATTCTGGCGTAATGACTCAATTTTACCAGTCTGGCATAAAGTACATACTGTATACTGCCATCCTTGAACTTTACGCTTTAGGAAGTGGATTCCAGCGTAATGGTCAAGTTTTTACGGTCTTGGCGTAGAGCACAGACTGTTGATTTTTTTTTTGCGTAGGCTTCAAGATCTGTAATGTCTAGTTATAGGAACTGACATGTTTTTCTTGTAATCTTGCAGTTAACCTGCATGTGTCTCCGCTAGCCGATGTGATGGGTTCTGCCGTCGGGATTCTGCACTCCAACTATCTGGAGGATCTATCACACGTGATATTTCCTATCTCCGGGCCGCAGTATCCTGAAGGAAGGAAGATTCTGATATCGGCTCAGGGCGAGCGAATGCTGCTGAGCAAGATCAACGGGGAGAGCCTGACGTACATAGACGGGGACCAATTCATAAAGCCAACTTTCCTCTTCGGGGAATGATCGACAAGCAGTCCCAGACGAAGCCCAAGAAAAAACTCTTGGTTTTCCCTGTCGGGAGCTTAGTTTTGTATCTGCCCAAGATGCCGAGAGACTATCCCATCTCGTCTTTCTTTCATGCTACACATTCCAGGAGGATGTAGTGGACGCTGACTCCCGATCTTCACGGCAGGCCGGGAAAGATCTTTCATCTGAAAAGAGCTAACCAGGGGTTATTTGTCAGCCGGCCTATCAGCAATGTAACGACATTCAGGGGACTGTACCCGGGCAGTATCCCGAGTAAAGACAGCTTAGTGATCCAGCCGGTCCAGTTATCTACCTTCTGCAATGATTTTATAGGACACGGGGAAGTATACCCTAAGGTGAACCCTCGGTGCGGTGGGTGGATCACCCCTACGAACCTTCGATGGCCTCGCTTAGTTGATTGGGCCCTGAAATATTTTTAGACCAAGTTGGAGAGCATTGGTCTATTTGCAGCTGTGAGTGCCACCAGTGTTGGGTTACCTCCTAACCCCAACCTATTTCTAGCACTGATGGAGCGATATATTTCGTTCACCGGGACTTTCGCCACTCCACTAGGAGAGTTGGGATTGGCCCTTCATGAGATGGTAGAGATCTCGAGACTGCCAATGGGGGATACTCCGTATGAAGAGTATGTTCCTATGAACCGGGAGCTGGGGGATTCAGACCCTCGGGTAGTGGAAGTGTATCAGGAGCTGATGTTCCACTACCTCGCTTGCACTACTTTTTATGGTGAGTCCTTAGATTTGGCTCACATCAATAAATGGACGTCCTACCTCTTCTTTTACCGGTCCCGGAATGCTAAGCCGGAGAAGGTATTGGAGGACAAGGATCTGCCTGTAAATCCTCTGAGCGTGCTTAATGCTCAGGTAGTCGACAATCTCATGGTAGACGCTGGGGCTCCGGACTTGATCCTCGACGAAGGGATAGGACAGTATCCTGTAGGCATTAAAGCCTATAGTTATTTGAGGTGCTGCAGCAGGCCTCTCTCCAGGGAAGCTCAACTGGCTGGCTTCCTCTTAATATGGCTGCGCCGAGTGGTTGTACCTGGCGTCGCATTTGTGGACCACATTTACCGTAACATGTTATGGCCTGTAATGCGTCTGGTATTTGGGGCAAGACTGGGCTTGCTTCCTGCCATGGTGTGCCGCATTCAAGCTGGCCTGAGGGCCATGACTGATGAGCTGCTCGCCGATGAAACTCGACGTGATAGTTTTCTCAGGGAAGAATTACCATACCAGTATCTGATGGGATGGTTAATTCTTCATAACCCCAGGGTTATGTCTCCCGGCTCCGGCAGTAGTTCGGGGGCTAGTTTCTTGTTGAACTACCAGAAATCTTCCTGGAATGTGGCTATGGTTCTAGACTGTCGACGGGTGCTGGGCTTCAGTCACAGCTGGAAGCTCTTCTGCACTGTCCCTTTTATACATCGCAATCAATCGGGGATTAGGCTTGAGGATTCAGGCAGAGAGAAGACCAATCTTTTTTCTGAAGCTTTTAATTGGTTGGTCTGTATTAGACCTTCCCATTTACTGTACAGGAGTGAAGACCATTGCTTCTTGGAGCCGTACCTGCCTAGTCGGTTTGCCAGGCAATTTGGGTACGATCAGTTGCACGTGGGCAACGCCGTCACCAGCATCCGGTCAAGGAGTGGACTCATTGATGGAGCGAGAGGATGGCGATATTTCCTCATGGGCTGCACTGGAGCAATTTTTACCGTGCCGGTCATTACACTCTCCACGGAGCTGCGCATTCTGCACTCGTATGCCCAGTTCTATGTGAAAACGAACACCTTCCATCACGATTTTGATATGCATAGAAGTTTTAGGGTGCCCTCTTCTAAGTCTGGGGGAAGAGTGGAAGTCCCCTCGGTCTCTTCCGACGAGGGTGAGGAGTTCGTCAATCCAGATGAGCCTCTGTTGGCGGTATCGAGGGGTGAAGTACCCCTGCCTGCAGGGCCTTTAGTAATCTCCGAAGGAGACTTCCCCTCGCAAAAGGAAGAAGAAGATGGTCAATCGTCCTCTCCGGATTCCTGGTATTGAGGCTCCTGGAAGTGAGCCTACATCTTTCCATGTTGGGAATAATTCTTTGATTAGAGGTTCCTCGCCTTTTAGAGAGGGACCCTCTACAGTTCCGGCTGGTGGTGCCGAAGAATCTCTACTGGAGGCTGTCGTCGCTGCTACTGCTTCAGGTAGTGGAACGAGGTTGTCTCCGGGGACGAGTATACCTTTATGTGGATCGGCACCGGGAGAGACCCCTGTCGTGCCTGTCAGCGCACCTGGCGAGATTCCAATCGATGAGCCTCGGTTGGAGTTTGACGAGGACCTGGAAGACTATTTGCCAGCATCAGTTAGCAGACCCCTTTCTCCAGGTATGACAGCTTGCTTAGCATCGTTAAGAAATGATTTAGCTGTACAGGCCGCAGATACGACATATATGCCGTCAGCCATGGGTAAATGTTGTCTTCACGCCTCTTTTTAGAAAAGTTAACATTATTTCGATACTAACTTTCTTTCGTCCTCTTTTCAGGGGAAGACCTCTTCGGGAAGGGCAGTGTAGATGCGCCCTTCGGTTCTGCGTCAGGTCCTGGCGGCGACACGGAGGTGGCTGATTTTGAGGAGGAAACATCTTCGGGTGTCGGCTCACTTGTCGACAAGATTTCGATATCTCAAGAGGAGGACGAGCCTGTCATTGCGACAATGCCTCCTTTGAGTATGCTGGTATCTTCGTCCGGTGTTGGCGCTTCTTCTTTCGTCGCACCACCTGTTAGGGCGACAGCCGTGGCAATATCGTCTGCGGTTGTTCTCGGAGGGGGATTCGCCAATATCGAGGCCACCCCCAGCGTCCAATCGGATCTAGCTGTGCTGATCGAGCAGTACACTAATATCTTCTACATCACTTTGAAAATGTTAATATCAAGGGTGTTGATGAAGAATCTGAGCTTTGCGTCACTGAAGAGGTCCTCCCAGTCCGCGATAATGCCGATCCGAGAATTCGACGACACTGGGCTAGCTGAAACGCTGGAGGAGATAGTTAATGGTTTGGAGCAACCCATTAACGAATACTTGCAGCTAGCTCAAGACAATATTGAAGATCTGGTCCAGGCTAGATACGACTCCATGACTGCGCGGCTTGCCAAACAGATGGCAGGCGTAAATAAATCCATCCAGACACATTAGTAGGAGATGGATGAAGGAAAAGTCGTCCTGGAGGAGACCATTGCTCTTCGAACGAAGTGCCACGCCGAGCACGAAGGGAATGTAACGAGGGTCCTCAGGCTGGAAACGAAACTCGCTCAGGCAAAAGAGTGGGCTTCTTAGTCGTCGGAAGCTCTAGTTGTGTTGGATAGCCGATTGGGCGTAGCACAACAGAACTTGGCGCGTGCAGATGTCGCCCGTGCTGGTTTTCTTCGGGCTAGAGCCGAACTGTCCCTCCTGAGCAATGATGAAGCACGGCTGGAGCGGGCTCGCCATGATGTCTTAGATTCCAGGACTGATAGGATGGCCGTACTGGTGCAGCAGCTTCGCGACCTGACTGCTCCCCCAAAATGATGTACTTTTGCTTTTGCTTTTGCTTTTCAATATACTTTCGCTCCTTTTTGGGAATAATAAAGAGGCTTTCATCTGACTTTGTGGACCCATCATTTCGGAATATAAATGACAGGTTTGGGTGAAAGTGATATCAGAGGTAATATGGACGTGATATACTCTTGGTAAGTTTTAGTAGGATATATCTATTCAGAGATTATATGGACATGAAAGAAAATGATCCAACTAGTTTCGTTTTGAAAGTAGTTTTGTTAAAATAAGGTTTTCGCCATATTCTACTTGAGTAGAGGAGGTTAAGCATAGTACCTTTTCAGGAATTTGCCATTGATAGGAGCCATTAACATGTCTCTATTAGGCTGGGCTAGCCTGTAAGCGCCGTTTGAGAACGTCGTCTCGACCACATAAGGGCCTTCCCATTTGGGCTGGAATTTTCCCTTACTTCTGTGAGTAAGGATCATCGGCCTTCTTACGGCTAAAACTAGCTCGCCGACTTTGAACACCCTTTCTTTCACTTTTTGATTAAAGGTCCTGGAAATACGTGCTTAGTAGAGCGCGATGCGCTGTTGAGCTTGGAGGCATTTCTCGTTTAATCCTTCCAGCTCTTGAAGTCTTAACAGTCATTCTTTTCTTGAGTCAACCCATTAGCCACGGCTATCCTGAGTGACGGGATTTGGATCTCGATGGGAAGAACCGCTTTGCTCCCGTAGACTAATAAGAATGGGATGCAACCTGTTGGTGCTCGTACCGTTGTACGGTATACCCAGAGACATCCTCCCAGCTTCTCATTCTAATCCCTTTTGTTCGAAGAGACGAACTTCTTCAAGAGCTTGATAATGGTTTTGTTGAAAGCTTCCGCCAAACAATTAGCAGAAGGATTATATGCCGTAGAGGCGACATTTTGTATCCGATTTTTATCGCAAAATCGATGAAATGCTTGGCTGATGAATTGAGGCCCATTGTTATAGATTATCCTTCGGGGTATCCCGAAGCAATACATAACGTGATGCTTGATGAAGCTGATCACATTAGATGCCTTTACTTCACCAAGAGGGATTGCCTCTGCCCATTTGGAGAAGTAATCCGTGATGGCCAGTTTGAATCGGTGACCTCTGGAAGAAGACGGGTGAATAGGACCAATGATATCCATACCCAATGCTTCGAAAGGCCAGGACGCAACCGTAGGATGTAGATATTCGGGAGGTTGATGGATAAAGTCTGTGTGGACCTGACATGCTCTATAGTGTCTTGCATACTTTATTGCATCTGTGATCATAGTAGGCCAGTAATAGCCCATTCTCCTGACGCGATCCTGTAGCTTAGGACCGGGTTGATGAGCTCCGCATATGCCGTCGTGGGCTTCACGGATAATCCGCTGTGCTTCGTCACCAGAGAGACATCGTAATAATAGTCCGTCATAAGACTGGCGATATAGACATTGTGACGATGCATCAAAATAGAAGCGTAATGATCATCTTTTAACGGATATTGCTTCTTTAGGATCTTCTGGCAAGATTCTGTATGCTACAAAATCTATAAAGGGACTTCTCCAGTCTCTCTTGGGAGGATCTGTGTCCACCGCGTAGCTGCGTTCTATGTGGAAATTATTTTTCACACAGAATAAATCTTTGTTAAGAAGGATTACCGAATTTTGCCTTCTTATGGGGGTAGCTAAATCTGCAGCTAGACTGGCTAGGGCATCAGCTTCCAGATTCTGAGATCGAGGCACATGCCCTAGGAAGAATCCTTTGAATGTCATGGCTATCTCGACCGTTGCTCGGTGATAGGGGATGAGGTCTGGATTCCGGACTTCATATATTCCTCTGACTTGATTGACGATCAGCAGAGAATGTCACTACCATATTTTAGGAAAAAGAGTATTTTAGTAATTTCCTATTTAAATAAATATTTTGCATGATAAATAATTTTTGTTGTATTATTTAATTATTGTTGGATGTTATTTAATTATTTTGGACTTATTTTAGTGGACCCAACTAGTGTAGTTTGGACCCATGGACCAACATGAATTAAATAGTTAGATTTGGCCCATTTAGAAAGCCCATAGTTAAGGAGATGGATTAAATTAATTAAGTGATTAGACTAGAAGCTTCCTTCCTTAATTATTTCTTCATGGGAGGCCCCAAGGGGTACATTGGATATTTTACAATTGCTTGGGAGAGGGGCAAGGCCGGCCTATTAAAAGAGGGGGGAAATTTCTCTCTTCTCTCATTCTCATTCCAAATCTAGATCTAGAATTTTCCACTCCCAAATTCCTTTCATTTCCATTCCAATTTCCCACCAAATTTATCCCAAATTCTTCCCAATTCACCATTAGAAAGTTGAGAAGCAAGGATCTAGAAGGAGGAAGCAAGGATCTACAAAGAGGAGCAAGGATCTACAATTTGGAAGCAAGTTCTTCTCATTTGGAGGTTTCATTGGGAATCCATCTCCCAATAGGTATAATTCAGATTTTCCCATTTAAATAGCTTCTAAATCTGAGATTTAATCATGTAAAATCAACTTATATATATGTACTACCCATAGGACTTTGTTTTGTGTTCATAGGAGACCCATGGAGAAAGTTATGGTGCTTTTTGTGTTAATTTTGTTGGAATTCCGAATTTACATTTTGTTGTGTGTATCAATTGATCCTATAGATCAATTGGACATGAGCTTATGTGTTTGGGGCTAGTGTCGTATCCATAATTTGGTACATGTGGTTCGTATCCCAACTATTTGGTGATACGTGTCATTTTGGGGGTTTTCCCTCCGACACGGGACTTTGAACATGTCATATTTTGACACGGACACATAGATCTACTTTTGACACTTTGATTTATTCATAAATATTATTTGTGATTTTTTTGTATCCTTCGGGGTGCAATTGGTTGTATGTTGGACTCGTGTCACATGCGTATCCTAGATCTAGTGGGATACGGTGTGATACTCTCCAATTGTGTGGATTTTTGAATAGATCTAATTATGTATGGTTTAAATTCTTCAATTATAATTAGTAAATATATATAAATATTATATATTTATTTTGTGTATTTATTATAGTAATTATTGTAGCATAGATCTATATATTTTTGTGTGTGCTAATATGATGTACAAATATAATATGTAGCTTTCTTGCATGTAATTATATATGTACTTATGTTAATAGTATAAATTATACATAAATGTTTTATAAAATATATTTATGTGTTTAATTGTGTAATTATATTATTTATAATTATTATGTAATTATTTGTATATTAATGTATATATTTTAGGTGTGCTTCTAGCCATGTAAAATATGAACATTAATATGTGCATGTGTTGTAACTATTAGTATTTAATTATAAGTTTATATGTGCATATATATATAAGTATATAATTATTTATTTATATATATGTATTGTGATTATTATTGCATATATATATTTATATATATACATATTTTTGTGTTTTAGTGACAGTAGGTTTGTGACAGTGAAACTGTCGCTAAATAGGCGGGTCAGCAGCAGCCGCTGTAGCCCACTGTGCATTAATGACAGTTCTGTCATTATTGCTGCGGGCGGGATCTTAGCAGCAGTGGCGACAGTTTTCGGTGACAGTTGATTAACTGTCACCAATGCAGCAGCAGTGGGTTTTATTACACAGTGGCTTTTGCGATATTTTTTGTAACAGTTGAGACTGTCACTATAAGCTGTTTTAATTAAATTGTATTTTTAACTCCCTGTTTTCAGTGACGCTTTGGAAGGTTTAAATTATATTTTATATATTATTATTGTATATATATATATATATGTGTATATATATATGTTTTGTGAGGTATAATATTTGTAATAATATATTATTTTATTTGTATAAATATTGGTTGTTTATATATTATATTAGAGTATGTATTATTTGTATTATTAGTATACTTTTTGTGAGTATGATTTGGGATCTAAATTTTATTCCTAAATTGTTGTATTTTATTTCTATATTATTTATATAGATTTCTTGTGAGGTTGACCTTGGTTTGACCATGTTTGACTTTAGTTGACTTTAGAGTTGACCATAGTTGACTTTTGACTTAGAATTTATTTATTGACCTAGGAGTTGACTAGTTTGATTTGTTCTCTTTCCGGGACCTTGTTTTAATGTGGTATTCCATATCTAGGTCTTCGAGGTACCGAGTCAGACATCTGTGAGACTGTTCTTTGGATTTCAGGCGAGTACATTCTCTGATAGTTTCTCATTTATGATATCCTCTATGTTCACTGTATCTAGTGTAGATATCCATGTTCTCTTGACACTATGGTTATACGGATTGGTATATCCGGATCTCGTCATGAGATGTTATTCCTTGGTATATGGTGTATATGGTGCAAGTATTATTTCATTGGTTATCTTGTACATGTACAGACACCGATTCTCGGGGAGACTAGCTATCTTCTTGGGGAATCTAGTGCCATAGCATACCGTGGTTGGATCTATTATACCAGTTGGGGGTGGGGAGTATTAGTATAGATATGTGATCAAGTCCCTATTGAATAAAGTATTGGTAAGCTAATAGTGTTGATCATGCACCGCACGTATGATTAGCCAGGCCGTATTGTATCTTGCCCAAGCCGATCACATGTTAAGCTAGTACTCACACACTTAGTCATTAGTATTATTGTTTCATTGGCATATTGTTCATTATTGTATTTCTTTTCAGTATTTCCTTATTGTCTATATATCTCTTGTATCTATTTTGTGCATCTTGTTTATCCACAGCTATTTACTGTTACATAGTTTTTATCAAGGATTAGAACATCTGTTAGAGATGTACTCTGCTCCTTTCCTGACTGGATATATTTTTCCAGATGACACTGAGGAGTACCCTACCTATTATGGACCCCAGGATGTTGTGGGTTTAGATTCGGAGACCCTGGCTCAAGAGGGACTTATCCCAACTGAGACAGTTGACCCTGGAGTGTAGCTTGTAGTATGATAGTATTCTTTTGTACTGGATTTGTCTCCAGCTTATTTTTGTTACTCTTCAGACTCATTGATGTATTATTTAAACTCATGAGTTGATGACTATTCTATTCTTATTTGATTCGTGTTCATTCTATCTTAGTTCTGTGATTGAGTACACTATCTTTTGGTGGTTCATTATATTAGATAGACTTTCTAGACAGCGTTCTACCGCCGATTCTGCGGCGTAGGCTGGGCGTTGTTTTCGACTAGTACCCTTACCCCGGGTGCGGGTCGTGACACGTTTTTGGTGGTGGCCCATGCAGGTCTAGCTTCACAAGTATGTGATGTCGTGGTAGTGCGACAACTTAGTTGTACTACTGCGAGCCTGCAATAGGATATAAGGAATAGGCTGAGATACTCAATCACATCTAGGAAAATTCTTTTGATTCAACTATTCTCCTTTGATATTGATACTTGATCACTTAAACTGTCCTTTCCTTGATGTCTTACATCTTGTGCCATATTGATTCTTTCTTTTGCTTTGTCTCAGGATGCCGCCTAAGACTAGATCACAGCAGGGGAGAGCAGCTTCTGAGAGGTCTACGACATCCCGAGGGCCTGCACCAGTCACTTCTCCGGTGATTGGAGTGTCAGCTGCTTTCGGAGGTCCACCACCTACTCAGAGGACTGTGCCAGCTGTATCTGAAGGGCTTCCACCTCCACCTCCTGTGCCAGCAGAGGCGTCACAGATGTTTACACTGTTTTGTGAGATGCTCGAGGCACAGAGGGCTCAGTCAGAGGCACATCAGAGGCAGACCGACGTCCTACGGCAGGGCATCAAGAGTGCTCATCAGCTTGCTCGTGCTGTAGTTGAGAGAGAAGTTCCGATCCAGCAGCAGGTTGTTCCTCAAGTTGCTCAGCTTCGGCCAGGCAACATTCAGGACTTCAAGAAACTGGAGCCTAGGGTTTTCAAAGGGACGGAGGGCATCGTCTATGCTGATGATTGGCTCGAGGATATTGAGCGTCTTATGAGGGTGTCCCGTCTTTCTGAAGATATGAAGGTTGAGGCGGTAGGACTTCAACTGTTCGACATCGCTCGCACTTGGTTCAGGAATGAGCCGGTTCTAGTTGACGCAGGACAATCTTGGGAGGTATTCAAGGACCTTTTCAAGAAGAAGTTTTTCGCTCGGATAGACAGGCTTGACTTGGGGAGACAATTTGATAGTCTCATTCAGGGAAGCATGTCTGTGAAGGAATACGCTGCGGAGTTCGGTTGGTTGAGCCGATTTACAGAGTACTTGGTGAGGGAGCCGGAGGTTCGAGCTATTCGTTTTCGAGAGGGTCTAAACTTGGAGGTGAAGATTCTTATTCCGTCTTTTTATGAGACATACTCGGAGATACTTGCGGAGGCACGCAAGGTTGAGCGGGATCTGGGTTTGAAGACCAAGAGAGACCGTGATTCTTTTCTGGGGGCCAACGGCAGTGCAGTATCTGCCAAACGTCCTCATTTCCAGTCCAGACCTTTCCAGCAGCCACAGCAGAACTAGACTCCAGCTAGAGCGCCTTTTCACCAGGCACCTCAGCAACAGAGGCAGTTACAGCAGGCCCCATGCAACTTCTGCAAGAAGTCCGGCCACATTTGGGAAGTTTGCAGGAGGAGGCTAGGAGTTTGTTTGTATTGTGGTACTGAAGGGCATCAATCGAGGGAGTGTCCTCGTCGTACAATTCAAAGAGCAGCTCCAGCTCCGAGGACACAGACGAGACCACCTGCAGCACAGCCGAGGGGACCGCTTTAGACACAGCAGCAGCGTTTTGTCCAGCATCAACAGCAGGGAGGTGCTCGGCAGGGACGAGCGTTTGCTATGACCGTCGAAGAGGAGGAACCCACAGGAGATGTTATCGCAGGTTCTATTCTTCTTGATTCCATTCCAGCTTTAGCTTTGTTTGATAGTGGTGCTTCCCATAGTTTTGTATCTGTTTCTTTTGCTCTGAAGCATGGTTTGGTAGCTGAGTCTTTGCTTTGGACTTGCAAGATCATGACCGGGGGAGGCATTATCCTGGTTAATGATATTTGCAAGGATCGGAGAGTTACTCTGGGAGGCCAGGAGTTGAGTGCGTGTCTACTTGTAATGCCACTTCCAAGCTATGACATTGTACTTGGGATGGATTGGTTGAGTAGGCACCGTGCTAGCATAGACTGTAGAGGAGGTAGAGTTTTGTTTGGTCCGCCAGGAGAGCCAGAGTTTGAGTTTACTAGAGGAGCTGCGGAGCAGGGAGAAAGCATTATTTGTGGAGCTATGGTAGAAGACAAGGAGTTGCCGCATCCGTTGATAGCAGAATTTTTGGATGTGTTTTCTGAGGAATTGCCAGGATTGCCACCAGATCGAGATGTTGAATTTTCTATAGACTTGGTGCCAGGTGCAGAACCAATTTCGCAACATGTCTATAGAGTAAACAACAGCGAGCTGGTCGAGTTGAAGAAGCAGGTGGGCGAATTGCAGGATAAGGGGTTTATCAGATCGAGTTCTTCACCATGGAGAGCCCCGGTATTTTTTGTACCGAAGAAGGATGGATCGGTGTGCATGTGCATTGATTACAGGGCTTTGAATAATCTCACTATCAAGAATAAGTATCCATTGCCACGGATTGATGATCTGTTTGATCAGTTGAGTGGTGCGAAGGTATTTTCTAAGATAGATTTGAGATCAGGCTACCATCAGGTGAAAGTGAAGCCGGAGGACATACCGAAGAATGCTTTTAGAACTCGGTATGGTCAGTTCGAGTTTATGGTGATGCCGTTTGGTTTGACTAATGCACCGGCGGTATTTATGAACTTGATGAACAAGGTATTCCACTAGTACCTTGACAAGTTCGTGGTGGTGTTCATCGACGACATACTCATATACTCGAGGACACCGGAGGAGCATGAGGAGCATTTGAGGATTGTGTTGGATATGCTGAGGAAGGAGAAGCTGTATGGGAAGTTGTCCAAATATGAGTTTTTCTTGGACAAAGTAGAATTCTTGGGGCATGTTGTGACTGGTGATGGTATTTCAGTGGATCTGAAGAAGATTTCAGCAGTGGAATCTTGGAAGACTCCGAGTTCGGTAGCAGAGATCAGGAGTTTCTTGGGATTGGCAGGCTATTACAGGAAGTTTGTGCAAGATTTTTCGAGGATTGCCGAGCCGATGACCAGACTCACAAGGAAGGATGTGGAGTTTGTTTGGACGGAGGATTGTCAGGTTGCTTTTGAGGAGTTGAAGAAGAGGTTAACGTCTGCTCCTATTTTGACGTTGCCATCAGGGTCCGGAGGTTTCACTATTAATAGTGATGCATCGGGGAAGGGTTTAGGTTGTGTTCTTCAGCAGCATGGGAAAGTGATTGCCTATGCATCCAGGCAATTGTGTCCTCATGAAAAGAACTATCCTACCCATGATTTGGAGTTGGCAGCTGTCATATTCGCCCTGAAGTTGTGGAAACATTATTTGTACGTAGAGCGTGTAGAGATCTTCACAGACCACAAAAGCTTAAAGTACATTTTCACGCAGAAAGAGTTGAACATGAGGTAGCGTCGGTGGTTGGAATTGATAAAGGATTTTGATATCTCTTTGCAATATCATCCTGGGAAAGCCAATGTAGTTGCTGATGCTTTGAGCAGGTATCCGGTAGCTATGTTCTTGACGCAGGATCGATATCTGTTGGAGGACTTGGAGAGCTTGGGCATTGAGGTGATTGTTCCTGGGTGTGCTATGCAGATGTGGGGATTGCAGATACACTCAGATTTGATGGACAGGATCAAGGCAACACAGTATGATGATGTATCTTTGAGGAGTATCAGAGCTCAGGTGAGAGCAGGATTGGAGGATGATTTCACTATTGCAGAGGATGGATCCTTGAGGCATGGAGTTAGATTGTGTGTGCCTAGTGGGGAGTTGCGCGAGGAGGTATTACAGGAAGCGCATCACTCTCAGTATTCCATACATCCAGGTTCTAACAAGATGTATCGGGATATGCGAGAGAGTGTGTGGTGGTATGGCATGAAGAGGAAAGTGGCACAGTTTGTATCCAGATACTTAGTGTGCCAGTAGGTGAAAGCCGAGAGGCAGAGGCCAGGAGGGTTACTTCAGCCATTACCCATTCCAGAGTGGAAGTGGGAACACATTACTATGGATTTTGTGTCCGGACTTCCACGATCTCCAGGAGGGAAAGACGCGATTTGGGTCATTGTTGATAGATTGACCAAGTCGGCCCACTTTTTGCCTTTCAAAGTGGGTTTGTCTACGGAGAAGCTGGCAGAGATGTATGTGAGGCAGATCGTTAGGATACACGGAGTTCCCGTCAGCATAGTCTCAGATCGAGATAGTCGTTTCACTTCTCATTTCTGGAGGAGTTTGCAGAAGAGTTTGGGCACTCAGCTCAAGTTCAGTACTGCATATCATCCCCTGACAGAAGGGCAGTCAGAGAGGACTATCCAGACTCTCGAGGATATGTTGTGCACTTGTGTACTAGATTTTGGGGGTTCTTGGGAGGACCATCTCCATTTGGTAGAGTTTGCTTACAACAACAGTTACCAGGCCAGTATAGAGATGTCACCTTTTGAAGCTCTATATGGTCGGAGGTGTCGTACTCTTTTGTCTTGGGACGATGTTGGAGAGAGAATTTTGCTTAGGCCAGAGATGGTTGTGGATGCAGCGGAGAAGGTTCATTTGATCAGAGACAGACTTCGAGTGGCGCAGGACAGACAGCGGCATTGGGCCGATAGCCATCGGAGACCTTTGGAGTTTGAGGTATAGTTTATATTTTGTTTGTGCTTGTTCTTGTTTGTTATAGATTAAGTTCTTAAGATGGTGTTTTGTTCTAGGTGGGTGGTTTGGTGTTTCTGAGGATTTCTCCGACACGAGGCACGATTCACTTCGGTGGAGGCGGAAAGCTTAGTCCGCGATTCATCGGACCTTTCACTATTCTAGAGAGGGTCGGTGCAGTTGCTTATAGACTAGACTTACCACCTACATTGGAGGGAGTGCACAACGTATTTTATGTGTCACAGTTGAAACGATACGTGGCAGATCCTAGTCATGTATTGGATCACTCGGAGATAGAGGTGGGCCCTACTCTTAGCTATCCAGAGCAGCCAATTGAGATTCTGGATCGGAGAGAGAAGGTGCTGAGGAACTAAACTATTCCTTTAGTGCGCGTCGCATGGAGGCATCACTCTCCGGGGGAGTCTACCTGGGAGAGAGATGATGACATGCGAGAGCGTTATCCATATTTGTTTGTACCTTGAGGTATGTTATTTTCTGTTCATTAGTTAATTGTGATTCTTTAGTTCTGTTCTATGATTTTTCTGGGGGTAGTTTTCATCTTTAAATTTTGAGGACGAAATTATTTTAAGGAGGGTAGATTTGTCACTACCATATTTTAGGAAAAAGGGTATTTTAGTAATTTCCTATTTAAATAAATATTGTGCATGGTAAATAATTTTTGTTGTATTATTTAATTGTTGTTGGATGTTATTTAATTATTTTGGACTTATTTTAGTGGACCCAACTAGTGTAGTTTGGACCCATGGACCAACATGAATTAAATAGTTAGATTTGGCCCATTTAGAAAGCCCATAGTTAAGGAGATGGATTAAATTAATTAAGTGATTAGACTAGAAGCTTCCTTCCTTAATTATTTCTTCATGAGAGGCCCCAAGGGGTACATTGGACATTTTACAATTGCTTGGGAGAGGGGCAAGGCCGGCCTATTAAAAGAGGGGGGAAATTTCTCTCTCCTCTCATTCTCATTCCAAATCTAGATCTAGAATTTCCCACTCCCAAATTCCTTTCATTTCCATTCCAATTCCCCACCAAATTCTTCCCAATTCACCATTAGAAAGTTGAGAAGCAAGGATCTAGAAGGAGGAAGCAAGGATCTACAAAGAGGAGCAAGGATCCACAATTTGGAAGCAAGTTCTTCTCAATTGGAGGTTTCATTGGGAATCCATCTCCCAATAGGTATAATTCAGATTTTCCCATTTAAATAGCTTCTAAATCTGAGATTTAATCATGTAAAATCAACCTATATGTATGTACTACCCATAGGACTTTGTTTTGTGTTCATAGGAGACCCATGGAGAAAGTTATGGTGCTTTTTGTGTTAATTTTATTGGAATTCCGAATTTACATTTTTTTGTGTGTATCAATTGATCCTATAGATCAATTGGACATGAGCTTATGTGTTTGGGGCTAGTTTCGTGTCCATAATTTGGTACATGTGGTTCGTATCCCAACTATTTGGTAATACGTGTCATTTTGGGGGTTTTCCCTCCGACACGGGGCTTTGAACATGTCCTATTTTGACACGGACACATAGATCTACTTTTGACACTTTAATTTATTCATAAATATTATTTGTGATTTATTTGTATCCTTTGGGGTGCAAATGGTTGTGTGTTGGACTCGTGTCACATGCGTATCCTAGATCAAGTGGGATACGGTGTGATACTCTCCAATTGTGTGGATTTTTGAATAGATCTAATTATGTATGGTTTAAATTCTTCAATTATAATTAGTAAATATATATAGATATTATATATTTATTTTGTGTATTTATTATAGTAATTATTGTAGCATAGATCTATATATTTTTGTGTGTGCTAATATGATGTACAAATATAATATGTAGCTTTCTTGCATGTAATTATATATGTACTTATGTTAATAGTATAAATTATACATAAATGTTTTATAAAATATATTTATGTGTTTAATTGTGTAATTATATTATTTATAATTATTATGTAATTATTTGTATATTAATGTATATATTTTAGGTGTGCTTCTAGCCATGTAAAATATGAACATTAATATGTGCATGTGTTGTAACTATTAGTATTTAATTATAAGTTTATATGTGCATATATATATAAGTATATAAATATTTATTTATATATATGTATTGTGATTATTATTGCATATATATATTTATATATATACATATTTCTGTGTTTTAGTGACAGTGGGTTTGTGACAGTGAAACTGTCGCTAAATAGGCGGGTCAGCAGCAGCCGCTGTAGCCCACTGTGCATTAATGACAGTTCTGTCATTAATGCTGCGGGCGGGATCTTAGCAGCAGTGGCGACATTTTTCGGTGACAGTTGATTAACTGTCACCAATGCAGCAGCAGTGGGTTTAATTACACAGTGGCTTTTGTAACATTTTCTGTAACAGTTGAGACTGTCACTATAAGCTGTTTTAATTAAATTATATTTTTAACTCCCTGTTTTCAGTGATGCTTTGGCAGTTTTAAATTATATTTTATATATTATTATTGTATGTATATATATGTGTATATATGTGTTTTGTGAGGTATAATATTTATAATAATATATTATTTTATTTGTATAAATATTGGTTGTTTATATATTATATTAGAGTATGTATTATTTGTATTATTAGTATACTTTGTGTGAGTATGATTTGGGATCTAATTTTTATTCCTAAATTGTTGTATTTTATTTCTATATTATTTATATAGATTTCTTGTGAGGTTGACCTTGGTTTGACCATGTTTGACTTTAGTTGACTTTTGAGTTGACCATAGTTGACTTTTGACTTAGAATTTATTTATTGACCAAGGAGTTGACTAGTTTGACTTGTTCTCTTTCCGGGACATTATTTTAATGTGGTATTCCATATCTAGGTCTTCGAGGCACCGAGTCAGACATTTGTGAGACTGTTATTTGGATTTCAGGCGAGTACATTCTCTGATAGTTTCTCATTTATGATATCCTCTATGTTCACTGTATCTAGTGTAGATATCCATGTTCTCTTGACACTATGGTTACATGGATTGGTATATCCGGATCTCGTCATGAGATGTTATTCCTTGGTATATGGTGTATATGGTGCAAGTATTATTTTATTGGTTATCTTGTACATGTACAGACACCGATTCTCGGGGAGACTAGCTATCTTCTTAGGGAATCTAGTGCCATAGCATACCGTGGTTGGATCTATTATACCAGTTGGGGATGGGGAGTATTAGTATAGATATGTGATCAAATCTCTATTGAATAAAGTATTGGTAAGCGAATAGTGTTGATCATGCACCGCACGTATGATTAGCCAGGCCGCATTGTATCTTGCCCAAGCCGATCACATGTTAAGCTAGTACTCACACACTTAGTCATTAGTATTATTATTTCATTGGCATATTGTTCATTATTGTATTTCTTTCCAGTATTTTCTTATTGTCTATATATCTCTTGTATCTATTTTGTGCATCTTGTTTATCCACAGCTATTTACTGTTACATAGTTTTTATCATGGATTAGAACTGCTGTTAGAGATGTACTCTGCTCCTTTCCTGACTGGATATATTTTTCCAGATGACATTGAGGAGTACCCTACCTATTATGGACCCCAGGATATTGTAGATTTAGATTCGGAGACCCTGGCTCAAGAGGGACTTATCCCAACTGAGACAGTTGACCCTGGAGTGTAGCTTGTAGTATGATAGTATTCTTTTGTACTGGATTTGTCTCCAGCTTATTTTTGTTACTCTTCAGACTCATTGATGTATTATTTAAACTCATGAGTTGATGACTATTCTATTCTTATTTGATTCGTGTTCATTCTATCTTAGTTCTGTGATTGAGTACACTATCTTTTGGTGGTTCATTATATTAGATAGACTTTCTAGACAGCGTTCTACCGCCGATTCTGCGGCGTAGGCTGGGCGTTGTTTCCGACTATTACCCTTACCCCGGGTGCGGGTCGTGACAGAGAATCACCGAAAGCTTCCAGAAATTTGACCCCCAATTCTTTAGCGACTTGGAGACCGATTAGTAGAGCGTTGTACTCTGCCACATTGTTGGAACATGGCTCGTTAAGAGAATATGCTCGGTAGATGACGAGCTTATCAGGAGTAACCAGAACAATTCCTACTCCCGAAACCACGTTTCCCCAGGGTCCAGTTCTGGAGGCACCATCGAAGAACAGTTGCCATGCATCACTTTTCACTGCGGAATTATATTCTACAACTTCGTCGGGAATGTCTTCGTACAGTTTGGAGGCCTCCGGGATCGGATGAGCAGCTAGGAAGTCAGCCAATGCTTGGCCTTTGACGGACTTCTGGGGGACGTACACTATGTTATACGGTGTCAATAACATCACCCAGGTCGCGAGTCGGGAATTAAGAACACTTGGCTTGTTCATCAGTACCCGAAGAGGATTGATCCGGGAGATAATGTGAATGGTTTGGCCTGTGAAATAGTATCGCATTTTCTGAATAGCGAACATCAGAGCCAAGTATTCTTTCTCCACTGGATTATAGCGGTGTTCGGCTCCGACCATCATCCTACTGAGGTAGTAGATAGCCTTCTCGTGACCCATCTCGTTCTTCTGTGCGAGAAGAGCTCCTAGAGAATGATCCATCGCTCGAACATACAGCACGAATGGTCTTCCTATGACAGGAGGTACCAGAACTGGCAGACTGGTAAGGTAGTGCTTGATATCACCGAACACTTGTTGACAGGCTTCGTCCCATACGAAGGATACACCTTTCTTCATGAGACGAGAAAATGGCTGACATCTCCCAGAGAGGTTGGATATTAATCTCTGGATATAAGCCAGACGACCTTGAAATCCCCTGAGTTCCCTCAGATTTCTAAGATGACCTTGACTTTATCAGGGTCCACTTGAATGCCTTTGGCGGTTATGACAAATCCCAGAAATTTGCCACTAGATACCCCCAGAAAGGACTTTGTGGGATTGATTTTGAGTTGATATTGGCACATCAAGTCAAATACTGTCCTCAAGTCTTGGATGTGGTTATCCTTGAGGTGGCTATTGACAGCAACATCGTCCACGTAATACTCCACTGTCTTGCGTAAATGCTCATGGAATATGTTACTCATAGCCCGTTGGTACGTAGCCCCGGCATTCTTCAATCCGAAGGACATGACCGTATAGCAATATACCCCCAGTGGTGTCCGGAAGGCTGTGTGCTTCTCATCTTCAGGATGCATCTTGATTTGATTGTATCCTAAAAATCGGTCCATGAAAGACATACGTTTAAAACTGTATATATTGTAAATCATGACGTCTGTGATAGGAAGAGGAAACTCATCCTTTGGCCAGGCTGCGTTCAGATCTCGAAAATTGATGCAGAAATATACTTTCCCATTTTTCTTCATGACCGGGACAACATTGGCGACCCAGTCAGGATGTTGTTCCTCACGGATGAAGCCGCAGGCTATCAACTTCTTGATTTCAGCTTCAATGGCGTCCATTATATCCGGGCGGAATTGGCATTGGTGCTGCTTCACAGGCTTTGAATCGGGCAATATATTGAGCTTATGAGTAGCTACCTTTGGATCAAGGCCTGGCATGTCCTCATAATTCTACGCAAAGACGTCGATATATTCTTTTATCAGCTGGATAACTTCTTCCCTTTCTGCTTTGGAAAGATTATTACTGATAAATATCGGCTTTGGCGAGAGTTCATCCACAACGTCAATCTGGATAACTTGGTCTTCAGTGGAAGGTTCTCTCTGCTCAAAGCGGAACTACCATTATGTATCCATTTGCTGAGCCCAAGCATCATTCTCGAATGGTTCAGATTCTTGTTCGTCTGATTCGAAGGAATCTGTTACTACCATATTTACTGATAATGTTCGCTCGAGAGCATGAGATGAGTCGAAGGGTGCTAAGCCATTTTGAGAGGAGGAAATGATATCCTCGTTTGACTCAGGAGTTGCGAGGGAGGTGGTATACCCTAACCCGAAACGAGTTCGTTGATAGTAGGGATCGCCGTACAACGGCATTCGTCTGCCTTTCCCGTAGTTGAGACCCGGTTCCAGCTTCAAGTTATAACCCATATTTTGTATGATCTTCAGAGCTTGCGGGCTGTATCTGTGAATTTGCATTCTGCCAGTTTCAGGCTCATAAATTTCTTCCTGTATGATCGGGCTGCTCCGTATGCGATCGAAGACTATTGGATGCTGGTCGTCGCGAGTTGGAGGAATAATAAAGATGTAATCTTCACGTGGTCCACCTGTCATGACGATATTAGATGTTGATGCATCTTCCCACAAGATCTCCCCGCGCTTGACCGTTAGGGGAACTGAAGCTTGTTCATGACTCTGGTCTTCGTGTTTCTGGATCAGGTATTTACGTAGGTCAGAAGGAGTTGCAGAAGAAGAAGACTTGTTCCTTCTGTTCACATCAGTGGGCATGCGGATATTAGGAACCATAACTCTTCCCCTGCCACCTGTATACAGCAGTTCAGCCATCTGAGTGGCGGATAATCCCCGAAGAGGGTGTCTTTCCGCAAATTGAGCCTTTTTTACGCTGAGAGGCTTCTCATGGCGTAATTTGGAGTTCTGCTCTGGTTGGCGTAAAGCTGAGAATGTCCTCAGTCGGTCATCAGCTTCTCGCATAATCCGGAGGGCGGGCAGATCGTTCCCTTGCTGGCAAAAAGGTCAAAAAGTTGAGTAGTCCGCTGCTTGCTTTCCCTTGCATAGATTGCAGGGATCATCTGCTTTTCCACGAAAGACAGATGCATTTTTACACGTGGAGCGCGTTTGTGATTCCTGATTTGGCGCTGAAGCATCCTTAGAAATTTTGTCTATTCCGCCAGGGACGGGAGACTGAAATTTATGCGCAGAGCGCGGTTTAGGCTCCTGGACTAGCGCTGAGGCATTGTCAGAAGTTTCGTCTGTTCCGCCAGGGACGGGAGACTAAAATTTACGCGGAGAGCGTGGAGTATACTTCTGGGTTAGTGCTGAGACTTTGCCAAAAGTTTTGTCAGCCCTGCCAGAGACAGGCGACTGAATTTTACGCGCAAGGCGCGAATTATACTCCTGGGTTAGCGCTGAGGCTTTGCCCAAAGTTTTATCGGCCCTGCCAGAGACAGGCGACTGAATTTTACGCGCAAGGCGCGGATTATACTCCTGGGTTAGCGCTGAGGCTTTGCCAGAAGTTTTGTCGGCCCTGCCAGAGACAGGCGACTGAATTTTACGTGCAAGGCGCAGATTATACTCCTGGGTTAGCGCTGAGGCTTTGCCAGAAGTTTTGTCGGCCCTGCCAGAGACAGGCGACTGAATTTTATGCGCAAGGTGCGGAGGGAGCAAAGCTACAACCTCATTGGTCGGAGAGATCGGAGAGTCCACAGGGTGGTAGAGGATGTCTTGGGCATCCAGACCTTGCGCAGCTTCCTGTTGCTTTGGACGGAGAGGGAGTGAGAGCTATCCCCTGCTTGAACCATATCTTCGTAGGCCGACTGGTCGAACTGGACGACCAGTATCTTCTTCACGGATCCCACGGATACCGCATCATGTTGAGCAATAGCTTCCTCATCAGAAGAGAAAGATGTCCCCAGCAGAGTCGTCATCTTGTTTATGGTTAATAAACGGGAAAAGATTGATAATGTGGAAAATGAGGTCTTATACGAAAACTCGTCCTTCTTTTATGTTTACAAACAAGATTGTCCAATTTAATCCTACACGAGGATGACTAAGTACAATTTATTTAATCTGGGTAAATATTGCTATAGGTGTCTGATCTGCAGTCGATCACTTTAGCCCTTGGACCACACGATGTTGAAGAAGTGCCGTGGAAGACAGAAAGTAGCTTTGAAGGTTGCTAAAGATGGTGGATGCTCGATGCCAAAGTCGTCGATCCCTTCTCTTTGCCTGAGCTCTAGATTCTCCTCTTCTCTCTCTCTTGAACTCCAATTTCTTTGACCGTTGGATCTGATACTGGATTTCTTGATCAATTTTCCAACCAATTTCTTCAACCTTTCGACCTTTAATTTGTCGACCTTGTTCCTCGTTGATAGAGTTCTCTATTTATAGAGTTTTTAGTGACAGTGACAACACAGTCGGCGTAGAAACCGAGTAGTGGAAAGTACAACACCCTTTTATACGACGGTTTAAAATAACTAATGTCTGCGTATAGATGACCTTTTGAGTGAGCATGTGACGCGCGTCCAACTAAGAGACAACGCGTATATCTGCTGCGAAGATCACGGCGTAGAAGCCACGTAGGTAGTTATCCCTTGTGTAGAAGAGGTTGGCGTAGAAGTCGATGACTGTCACCATGGCATAGAAGCCAAAATAGGCATAAAAGCCGAGTAGGTGTAGAAGCCAAGTGGGCATAGAAGCCGAGTGGTCATAGAGGCCGAGTAGGCGTAGAAGCCGAGTGGTCATAGAGGCCGACTAGGCGTAGAAGCCAAGTGGGCATAGAAGCCGAGCAGGCGTAGAAGCCAAGTGGGCATAGAAGCCGAGCAGGCGTAGAAGCAGAGATGATGTGGATGTTTTAGCCGAAATTACGACTCTTGGAGATATAATCAAATCTCTTACATTAAATGCAGAGATCTGCCCCCATCCTGCACATTAAATGCAGAGGCTTGTCTTTAAGATTTGCTATCATTCTGCGCATTAAATGCAGATACGCGCCTCGAATTCTGTACGAAAAGTAACTGCTGATGTGGCGATCTGTTTGCCTTCTACGGAGCGTAAGAAGCTCACGTCTGCCTGTGTAAAATTGGGCGGCGTATTCCCTTATATGCGTAAGAGTAGTTTACGCAAAGGGGATGTCACTAAACGACGGTTCGGTAATATTTAATCAAATCTCCAGCATTAAATGTGGAGATCCGCCATTTATCCTGTGCATTAAATGAGGAGGCATGTTTTGAAGGCCTGCCACCCTTCTGTGCATCAGGTGCAGAGACGTGCCTTGGGCATCTGTCAGTATTCGGCACTTTAAGTACAGAGATGTGCCTCGAGAAACTGTCACCGCTCTGTGCATTAAATGCAGAGACGTGCCTCGAGCCCTGTATAAAGTGCAGCTTTTGACGTGGCAGGCTGTTTGTCTTCTGCGAAGCGTAAACAGCTCACATCTGCCTGTATAAAACAAGGTGGCGTATTCCTTCGTATGTGTAAAAATGGTTTACGCAAGGAAATAGCAGTAAATAACAGCCTGGGTTGCAGTTCCGCGCCATCATGATATCCGTCGCTTGGGTTATCGTGCAGTACTCTTTGTCAGGAGTCCAGACGTCAGGTTCATTGCATGATCTAACAGGTTCATTTTGAAGAATACGAAGCGTTCCTCGTACACTTCAATGCTGTATTAAAAGCGGATGAGTTTTAAGCCATATAGGCGATGAAGCACCCTGTTTACGCTGAAGCAGTCTGGACATATTGTATTACGCGGATGGTCCTTGAGCCTATATTTTTACGCTGTGCTCAGCGGAAAAGCTCTGTTGCACGTTTGATGGCTCTGAGGTCCTCTGTTTACGCTGCCCCGCATCAATATGCTGCGTATAGCTATCCAGCGTATTTTTTATACTTCTACATGCCCACGGTTAAGTCTACTCCTTGGGACAAGTGTTGAAATGACAGTCAAATAAATAAAGTATTAGTGTTGTGACATAAAGTGACTAATGTGACTGAGGTGACAAGCCATAAAGTGTGTCAGGAAGAAAAGACAAAACTTATAGAAATAAGTGCCAACGGTTCAGAGCCATGCGTCCAAGAAAATAGTGGCCGCATGTTCTCCTGGCCGTATGGGTGTCGATGCCGCATGAGGTTCTCTGCCACATGCATTCGATGTCGTATGGAGTTCTCTAGGACTTAGCAAAATTTTCAATCGTTCAATGAGTGAAAGAACAAGGTATTTTAGGACACTGGTGTAAATCAGCAGTCATGCGTCCAACAAGATTGACGCATATTGTCAGTATACGGCAAGAGTATAGGCCGCATAACCCTCTCGGGCTACATAGCACTCTCAGCCACATATGCACACTGGCCGCATGGGAACTTCGTCTTCTCCAACAGCAGGTTCGGCCATGGCAAAAAAGCTCCAAAAACTGAAATCTTATTTTCTTCATAAAAATCTCATTTTAAGTCCAAATCAGGTGAACCAAAATTTAAAATGCTCTAAATTTAAAGCTCTATCATGTAGCAAAAATTGGTTTTCAAAGACATAAAGTTAATAGATCAAAACTAAAAAAACTCATAAAATCCATAAAATCCTAAGTTAGAAATATAGATCTACACTAATCCATCCATCAAAACAGAAAACTCCAATAACTAAAATTTCTAAGAAACACATAATAAATATAATAGAACAATAATTTGGAGGATTTCCCCATTTCTTATGCAAGGTGTACTTGCCTATGAAAATGGGAGAGAGCTAAAGAAATATGAAGAAATAAAGAAGTAAAGAAAGAGAGAAAATGTTGGGTTATATATGGTAGGGTTGAGGGTTGAACCAAAGGTTCTCATGAGTTGAACAAACCCACAAATTAAAACATGAAAAAGGTTAAATCAAAGAATGGATCTAGTCTCCATGCACAATCTAGCATGCTAAAAATAAAAATACGTTCCAAATACATATCTCAGGAACGGGGAGTGACATCCTCGGTATGTACGCATACAATATCAAACATAGTGCATATTGCTCATTCATACGCGTATGTCCATATAACCGTTCTTGAATGTTATAAATATAGTTCAGTGTATCCTAACAAACTTAGATACACACAGACGGACAAAGAAAGAGTATACAGAAGCTTTTACCAGTATTGCTCAAGTCGTCTTCTCCAAGTGTCCAAGTATTTTGGCATTTTTTCCTTCGTATCGAGTAGTCCAAGGAGTAAAGTGGTCGACCGCAGATCAAATCTCTATAGCTATACTTATCCAGAATCATTGTACTTTAGATTCTTGTATAGGATTTATTATACTTTTCCCTTTCTTTCTAGTTTGTAACACAACAGTTCATTCAACTTTTTTGTTCATGGCAAATAGAGACTCAACGTATCATGACACGATAACTCATATCATAACTCAGGATCAAGTATCAAAACTTGGATAATCACGATATCACAACACACTTTTAACTCAATCATGAATCACAATAATCCATCCTTGTGCACAAAATTATAGTGTCAAGACAACTAGTAAGAAGTAATAATAAAATTTATCATGTAAAGGTAAATTTATAATTCTAAAGTACTTACTTATCGTCTGGAGCCGGTGGTACAAGTCAAATACTGAACAGAGCCCAAATAACCTATATTATGAGTTTACAGTGTCAATAGTTGATTTGAAATCAAATACAAGCTTAACAAGTCTAATTTAAGGTTTATAGGTCATTTCTAGGTCATTTAGGTTAAAACTATGTCAATACCTATTTTCGGGTTTACCAATACATATGTGGTTTACCCATGTAGCTATATAAGCTATCACCAAGCTACTTCTAGGATTTTTAGTCATACCTTATAAGTATAGGTATTCAAGGAATCATATTTTATATATACATATATATATTGACTTATATATAAATATTATATCATGCCTTAGCTATACCCAATACCTTAGTATCACACTAATACCTTACCCCCAACTTTAATACCTTGACACAAACTCAATATCTATTTAAGTATATTGCCTTAGTCACTTGTACTTACTTAGTAATATATACTTTATATCAAATATGTTTCTATACTTATATACCAATATATCTACATATATTAATGGATAATTTTAGTTATCTACCCCTCAACTAACTAGTATCCATAACTCAATACACTGACACTGGTATACCATGATACCAACATGGTTAAGCACCTGACACTCAACGGTACAAGGATACATGTATAATGATATACTAAACATGCATACTCCTAAAAACCTAATACTTAACTCAGACTCTCCCTCACCTAAATTCCTACTGATGGACTTACAATACATACATCCTCACAACACGGCACCCATATACTCATGTCCAGGTATTGCCACTACTTGCACATACTCATAATCTCATGACCTATACCTTACTTCCTGTATTACACTCATTAACACTCATTTACCCTACACTTGCTCAAGAACACACATAATTATAACACACCTGAATATTTCTCCCTCTTGTGCACTGATACCCCATGTCTAACACATAGTCGATACTCTAATACTGAGCCTACACTTCTTCACACAAGTTGCATACTCTTCCAGCTGTAAACATGTTGTAATGTGTAGTCCCCACTCCTAGCTTCACAACAGCAACTACTTCCTTACCTCTTGCTGCCAATGCAGCTGCCACTACTACATTGGTCCTCTTCCCAATTCATTGGATAGTCCAACCTGCTGACCGAGCTCCCTCCTATTGTTCCCCAACTGCTACTGCTGCAGTATACTTATAAGCACAGTCCAAATCCTACTTCAAGATCCTGGAACCATTATAATTGCTTGCAATCTCGTTTTCCATAAACCTACACAGTCACTGATACTATAATTTGCAACTTATTCTATACTAGTATCCTATTCTGACATCTATGCATGTTCATTGGCACCCAAACTTATACCCTATGAAATACTACCCTCACCCCTTAATGTTCATTGTTATAGCCAACCACTAAGCATGCCCCTACACACACCCTCAAAATCTTGCTTATGTTGTGTTGCTTGACCGAGCCCCCTTCAATCCAGCAGATACTTGTTGCAGTCCATAATCTCCCCACCATGCTGAAACCTGCAACAGAACTGAAATGAACCCTCAACATAACAACTGTTGCTACTTACAAGTCCCCCCCCCCTTCAAGCACATTGTTCAGAGCAGAAGCTCTTCCCTTCTCCCTCACTACCACACACGCTCATGTGTATATATAAACACACACTCACCAACAACACACACATAATATAACCTTTCGCATCATACACACACACAGATGGAGGAGTTGGCACTAAAACCCATCTCAGTTTCAACACTGGTACACTCACCTCTTACACAAAAGACACTTGCACATACTACTCTATTATATACATAAACACACACATTCGATACTCCATGACACTAAGTGATAATTGATACACCACTAATCCAAGTACATCATAATACCGCCCATGATGGTCTTTCAACACCCAATATATGTATAAAATTGACATGAATATACCTAGGATAATAGATCTAATACAAATATAGAGTAATTAATATAAGGAAAGCACCAATACATATAAATCACTATTCCTAACCATGTGTATCATGGCATACCATGACATAGACACCATGTATTCAATTTTGGACACAAGAACACAAGCACAAGTCAAATAGACACCAAAATTCTCTTTGAGGACAAGTGTCAAACACTTGGTGGACACAATTCGTAATTCCACCAAATAAACCCTAAAAAATATTATTCTACCATACAAACACCGAGATCTACCAAATTTGAGGCTTCTAACACCTAGATCTATCATTAGATAGTCAATTTTACTTATTGAAGGGTTTTTATGGGTCCAATGGGTGTTCCTAACCATAAAATTGGAGAAAATAAAGAAATTACCTATTGGGAGTTGGATCCCAATGAATTTATATGAATTTGGACACGATGAGGGTAAGTTAGATACGATCCTCCTAGCTTGACACTCCTCCTAGCTTCTCCTTAAATCCAAGTCTTCTAGATCTCCATGAGAATGGGAATGAGTGGAAATAAAGGTAATTGGTGGAAATTTGGGGAAATTGAAAGTGGCTTAGTGGAGAAGAAGCTTGGGAAGGAAGAAGAGGAATTGGGGAAATAAAATAAAATAAAATAAAATAAAATAAAATAGGAGGAGAGAGAGAGAGAGAGAGAGAGAGAGTAGGCCATATATAGTGGGTGTGGTTGAGGGGATTGTCATTCCATCCCCTAATTGGAATTATAACCCTAATATGAATAGAATCTAATTAGTAATGGAAAGGTATCTAATTAACCAAATAGGGAATATTCTATTAATGACAAATAGTGTTAATTAATTCTAACAAACCACTAAATTAATATAATAATATAATTAGCAATCAAAAGGGTAAATTTATCAAAATACCTCTAGTCCTAATTTTAGGAGGTTAGAAATATGAAAATAGCTTCAACTTCAGCACTCCAGATAAATTTTTCTTTGTTCATGCATTTTGTTATTGGTGCCATGAGAGTATTGAAGTTATAGATGAATTACTAGTAGAAGTTAACGAGACCATGGATGCTTCAAACTTTATCCATTTTCTTTGGAGTAGACCAATCGTTAATTGCTCGAATCTTTACTTTATGAATACTAAGGCCATCGGTGCTTATCACAAATCCCAAGAAGATGAGTTCGTAGTAAGGAAGCTGGACTTCTTGAGATTGACATAAAGTTTGTTAATTCGTAGAAGATTGAGTACTTTCTTGAGATGCTTTAGATGATCAGTTTGGATCTTGCTATAAATGAGGATATCGTCAAAGTAGACGAATACAAACTTTTTTATCAATGGCTTCAAAACTTGATGCATAAGGCGCATGAATATGCTTGGCGCGCTTGAAAGTCCGAAAGACATAACGAGCCATTCGTAAAGTCCTTCTTGTGTCTTGAAAGTAGTCTTCCATTCATCACTAGCTAGTTCATCTGACATGAAATCACAAAACCCTTATAGTAAAGGCTTGGCTGCTTCAAGAATATTGGTGTGGGATTCCTCTACTTTACCCAATACAACCAATGCGTAGAGTTCTTCTTGTTTCTTGAGACCACATTCAAGTTCTTGACCGTCATCTTCGGAAAGAACCTCTTCTTCTCTTGGGTATTCTTCTTCTCCATCTTCAACTTCATTGTCGGCAAAGGTAACTTATGCTTTGAGGGATAGCTATTGTGGGCACGCTTGGGCCCTTTTTTCTTGACGAATGGTAGTAAGACAAATGTTTGTGACTCTTATCTTTATGGGAGGTATCCCAATGAAATCAACTACATCATTGTATTTGGTTCTAAAAAATCTAGTACTTTTTCCAGCTTGTCAGACATGGCATCAAATTTGCTTAACAAGATTTCAACGTTGCCAGACAGCGTATTAAATTCTCGAAAAAAATTTAAAATTTGGAATCCTGGAACTGTATAGCTCTTATACCACATGACGCAGTAGGATAACAGAATGTACTTACCTTTGTACTTGGCAATGGCCAAGTCGATTGGTGATGACGATAACTGGACCACCATTGCTTGGTGAGAGCAGAGCAGTTCTGCAAAAACTTCGACGGATGGCCTAAAAAGAGGTCCATATGAAGATTGATTGAAAACCTCCAGTGAGGGACTTTCGAATTCGCGGAACACTCGAATCCACGACCAAGAGAATGAGAGAATAAATCTCAAAACTCAAAGAAAAATTTTATTGATTCAAAAGTTGTTCTTCGATTGTATGTAGAAGGTGCATATTTATATGACTTCTATGATAACCTAATTTTAATCAAACACAAATTCTTCTTTGAGAGATAAATGCATTAAAGGGGAGTGCTAAAATTAAACAATTAATCTATAGTTTTTATTTAAGAAGTTGTGTCCCTTTACACATATTTTCTATGAAAAGTTGTAACTTTTGGATTCAATTCAAAAGATGTATCTTATTATGAAGAGGTGTAAGTATAAGTATAAATATGCCAACAGATGACCTACATATTCACTGAAAAACTAAATAAAATAACTAATTACAAAATTATAGATTTCTAACTCTGACTATATTCCAACTTTCCTTTCTAAACTTCAGTTCTTATCATCTTTTCTCCATAATCACTTCTTCTTCTATAGTTGTAGGAAGAAATAATTCGATGATTCATTAATAAAGAGAGATTAAATATATATATGAGAGGAGGAAACATCTCTTTATTATTCTATCTGATGTGGGACTAAAGTCCAATAGACTAATACATTAATGCTTATAATACTTAACATCCTCCCTCGAGATGGAGCATAGATGTCAATCATGCCCAGCTTGTTACAAATAAATTGAACCCGAGAACCTAAAAGAGATTTTGTATAGATATCAACTAACTGATTATCGGTCCTCACATGGTAAAATTGTAGCATCCCCTTTTTTATACTCATCACGGACAAAATGGATGTCAATCTCAATGTTCTTCGTCCTTTCATAGAATATATTATTTGTAGCAATATGGATGGCAGACTGGTTATCACACCATATATCTGCTACTTTAGATCATGCTTCTTCTACCAGCTCCTGTAGAAGATGCTGCAGATATAACACTTATGTTGTGCCGTGAGCAATAGCTCAGTATTTTTCTTCTGAACTCGATCGTGAGACCACATTCTGCTTCTTGCTCTTCCACGACACCAAGTTTTCGCCAATAAATACTGAAAACTAGATGTAGACCTTCTATCCGTAAGACTAGAACCCTAGTCAGCATCTATAAAATATTTAATCTGAGTATGGCCCTGATTCTCCATTCGAATTCCTTTTCCCAGATTTTGGGCTAAATAGCACAGGATTCTGAGAACTGTCTACCAATGTAAAACTCGTGGAGAAGCCATAAATCTATTCTCGATACTTAAGACGAATAAAATTTCTGGACGAGTCATGACCGCCAAGTAGTTGAGTTTTCCAACCATTCGATGATACTGATCCGAATTGGTCATTAGGACCCCCTCATCGGGGAGTAACTTTACCTCTAGATCCATGGGCGAGGTTTCTCCCTTGGCTTGCATCATTCCTGCATCATTTAGGATGTCTAGCATATACTTTCTTTGAGATATTATAATATCTCACTTACCCCGTGTGACTTCAATGCCCAAGAAGTAGTTCAACGATCCCATATCCTTGGTCTGAAACTATTCTCCGAGAAACTTCTTCAGCCCTGTAATACCCTAGCTGTCATCTACCGTAATCACAATGTCATCAATGTAGACACCAAGTAGTATCCTACCAGCTAATATTTTTCAGTAAAATATCGAATGATCCTTCTTCGATTGACACATGCCAAACTGGATAAGTAATTGTGGAAATTGATCAAACCATGCACGAGGAGATTGTTTGAGACCGTAGAGGGCCTTCCGTAGATGACACACTTTAACCTCCCTTGCAACGAATCGAGGAGATTATATCACATAAACTTTCTCTTCAATATTCCCATGGAGAAATACATTCTTCACATCCAGCTAAAGTAATGGCTAGTCATAGCGAACTGTAAAGGCTAGAAGCACGCACACAGAGGTAATCCTGGCAACATGGGGGAAGGTCTCAAAGTAATCTTCACCATAAGTTTAAGAATACTCATTTGCCACAAAACGAGTGTCACTACCACATTTTCAGAATAGGAATATTTTTATCATTTTATATTATTTATATATAATTTGTAATTATTATTATTATTTATTTATTAGTGGATTGGACTAATTATTGGACTTTATATTAGTGGACCTAACTAGAATTCATATGACAACTTGAACCAATAATTTAGACTAGTTACTTTAGAACCCAAATTAGTCCTTCCCTTTCATTAATTAAAGAATAGATTAAACCTTCATTAAGCATAAAAGTTTTCATTAATTAAAACCCTTTTCATGAAAACCACAAAGGGGCATAGATGACATTGCTCGTGTCTCCCGGGATGCGTTTGGTTGTGTGTTGGAGCCATATCGCAAGCGTATCATAGAATTAGTGTGATACGGATGCAGTGCACTCCACGTGCTTGATGTTTTGCTCTTATTCCTATACGTGCGTGTGTATTTATATATATATATATATATATATATATATATATATATGCTAACTATGTAATATATATTGTATATAATAGGGTATATTGTGTTTGGGTATATGTGTGTGTCTATATGTGTATATACTAGTGTATATAGTTATGTTTAGATCTATATATATACATATATATATATATATATATATACTAGTATATATTCATGTGGGTGTTTGTATTTGTGTGTGAGAGTGTAGGTATATATATATCTAGCTAGAGGGAGATGTATATATATATATATATATATATATGGAGAGCTACTATATATATATACATAGAGGTTAGTGTTGTGTTAGCATTTGTGTTTGAGTGTGTATATGTGTATATATAAATACATAGAAGTGTTTGTGTTATGTGTACGTGCGTGTCCATATATCTATATGTGAGTGTATATATACATATCTATAAGTGTAGGTATGTTTGTGTATATATATATATATATATATATATATATATATATATATATATATATATATATATATATATATATATATATATAAAGTGAGACAGAGAGGGAGAGAGAGAGGAGTGTGTATATGCAAGTTGATATCTATATGTTGTGTGTGTGTGCACGAGTGGTTGTGTGTACGCGTGTGGAGCGGGAGCAGTCACGACACAGCGCGGTACAGTCGCGGTGCAGCAACAGGCTGCAACAGCAGCAGCAGTAGTGGTGTACCGTGGTGTAGGTGCGGCGCAGTGGGGTGCAAGCGCGGTGCAGCGCGACGTAGCAGCAGGCTGCAACAGCAGCAGCAGCAGTCGCGGCGCAGCACGGTGCAGTCGCGATGCAGCAACGCGCGTGCAGCAGCAACAGATACCAGGTTTCAGGTTATCCAGTCAGCTTCAGTGTGTCAGCTAGGTTTCAATGAGTTTCGGTTAGTTGGGTTGGGTATTTTTGTTCAGTTATGTTATGGGTATCAGTTTCAGTAGAGATTTCAGTTATTGAGTATTCAAGGTATTAGAAGATAGTTAGTTAGTATTCAAGGTTTTGATTTCAGTTAGTTTTCAATGAGTTAGTAACAGTTAGCAATTAGTTAGTTGAGATTTTTGTTTAGCTTGGTATTGTTAGTGAGATAGGTATATTAGTGTTAGTTAGTTAATGTTAAGGTGTGGGTATATAGTTAGTGAGTTATATATATATATACCTGTTATACAATAGATAGTTATTGGGATACTTGATATATATATAGTTAGCTATATGAGTATGTATGGATATATGTAGTTCTGGTATTGTATAGATAGTAGGTAAATAGGTATACTAGTTGTGATATCTGTTATTAGTTAGAATGTGAATAGTTAGTATCTATGTACATTAGTATAAGTATATATGTTAGTAAATTAGATATGTTAATATAGTTAGTACTTGAGGTATTGTATATATATAGCTATAAGTTAAGTGTTTTGGGTTACTTTGGGATACCAAGGTATTACCAAGGTAATACCAAGGTATTGGGCCGATACCCAAGTTATTGAGTTTGGGTATCGAGATAGGTGTGATACGCATTGGTGCAAGGCCAATGTATCATATTACATTTGTTTTAATATAGTGTTATAATATTTAACTTGTATATATATCTAAAATTATTATTTTCATATAAATAAACTTGCGTATCTTAGGATACGGTATCTTGTTAGTTTTCTAGTATCTTAGAATAGCTAGTGTGGCCTAGATGCGTAGTGTATAGACCCAATATCCTAGAGATAGACTCATACAACCTTAAAATAGCTACTTTGACCAACTTTGACTAGTTTGACCAATAGTTGACCTAGTTTGACTATTTTGACTTAGAAATGGCTTTATAACCTAGAATTTGACTAGTTTAACTTATTTTTATTCCAGAATATTGTATTAATGTAATATTCCATATATAGGTTTGTGTGACACCAGTTGGGACACAGTTGGGCATTCATTGCTTGGACGACAGGCGAGTACATTCTCTAATAGTTTTCATTATTTGATAATTTCTATGATTCTGGTCTATGTATTGTTTTACTTAGTTTCTTGACACTTAGATACACGAATTAGTATTGTATGAATTCATTTTCTTATGACACGTACATTATACTTGTATGGCCTCTATTCAGGACTTATTACTGGCATCACATCATGACTCACCTACTAGAATCACCTATTTTATCTGGCTGGACTCATATTTGATTTACATGTCGGGATTGGATTCATTTTTACTAGTCGGGGCAAGAAAATACACGAGTAGACATGTAAATATTACCAAAAACTGGAATTATCTTCTCTGGTCTAATCTGGAATGATAGCAGCCATACACCAAGTGTACGATGAGCCGTACTTACCACTAGCCGTTTATATGTCGAAAGCGGTATTTCAAAACACACTAGTTAGTGCTTTCTTGTTGGGTTCACATGATACTTGCTGGACACACATCTTATTTATCTAGTTTATTTCTCATCTATTCACGATTTTATTTACAGTATTTTTTGATTCATCATGCATATCTTGTCTTGCGTCTTAATTTAACTATGACTGTATTTTATTCTCTGATTTATTCTTCTTATTGCTCATCATGTATTACTTACTATAACTGTTTATAGTCTTTGTCAATTATTTGAAACTGCTATTGGATTTTACTTCGCTCCAATCCTGACTGGATATATTTTTTCAGATGATTGGCTTATAGGGCAGTGTCCCACATTCTACAGGCCGCAGGATGGCGTACCTTTAGAGGATACTCTTGTAGACCAGGAGGACTTAGTTGCGGAGGCCCGATGAGGTTTAGTTTATATTTTTTTTGTGTTGGCCTTGTATTAGACTATTATAATATTGAGATTCATTGTTTGTATTATTATTTTAGATTATGGGTTGTATCTTTATTCTTTCCTTCGCTTTTTCATTCGTGCTTTATCTTTCTTAGTTTGTTTTGTGATTGAGATTAGTTATTCTTGTGAGATACCATATTGCTCCTCCGTTTGGAGTTGAGATGATTGACTGGTACCATATTATATCGTTGAGATGTTAGATCGTTAAAAATGACCCAGACAGCGTTCTACCGCCGATTCTGCGGCGTAGGCTGGGCATAACCACGTACTCGTGCCCGAATATCCGGGTGTGGGTCGTGACACACTAAGCATTCACTAATCATCAACCTACTCAAAATATTCTCAATATTGAGGGTTACCAAATATTAGTGGTATACTATAATTCTAGGTCATGGACATAGTCATTCATTAGCATTTGCTACCTAGGATACTTTACCACTAAGATACTACCTTCTTGTTCTTCATCAATTAGTGTAATCACCAAAATTTCTCAACCATTTTCTTTCAAGGAACACTTGTATACTTTTTCAATCATGTGTTTTATTAGCACACCCTTGTCCAACTTAAATACTCCCAATAGGATGCCTTACTCAAATCTTGTTACTGTCTACACAAGGCACCAACTCTTATATGCTTTTTAGATGACATCCTCATACCAAGTTTACTCATGTCTCTAATCTATATTATTATACTAAAATGGTTGTGCCTAAACTTTCATAATACTTGAGATACTCTGACTCTTGTTACTAGGGTACTCTTTTTATCTAATACTTGGTGTAACTCATTCTCTAATACTTATTAATCACCCCAAGGTTCTCATCTATACATTAGTATCACAATAAATATATAATTACCTTCTAGTTATTACAACACCATGATATCTCATTAGTATCCTTATACCCCTCGTACTATTTCCTAATACATACGACCTCTATACTCAAAATTAGCAAGGTACTAGACTTACAAAATATATTGTCTCTCTCCTCTATTGCCTGGATTACTTGCACTATTACTTCCAATTGCTTTTCTATCCATAATAATTGATACACCAATTTATCACACAAGGTACTTAATGTTACTAGCACATTACTCAACTAATCTCTGATTTAGAAATACTAGTACTCCAGATATAGTAACACTAGCTTCCAAACTACACAATATATGCCCTTAATATTCTAGGACACTAGCTTATCATTAGATTACCTCAACACACTCACTAGAACTCATGGTCACTTGCATCCAATCCTCTAGTTATTAACTTCTATAATACACATGTTTTACTTCACTCTCAAAGGCATGCACATGGTTCCATATCTCTATTGATGTATATGTATCTCCCCTTAAATCTTTACAGTCGGATACACTAATCAGTGATACCCTAGATATCCTCCATGAACAATCTTGATATTTCTCAACCTATGACATACTAAAAATTCTAATACTCAGGCTTCCACTTTCTGATACTCATGAACTCACACTGACACTCATCACCAACTGTGCATCATGCACACAATTTTTAGATACTCTTCTATATATTGCTTCTAACACATAACTAAACTTAATATAAGGTGATATACCCATCTCTAGTCATCTACTGGTATACTCCTATCTACTCACATCAATGCTCTTCTTTTACTTGTCACACTAGTCCTACTACCTTAGAATAATATATTCTTATTCCCATACACTCTCCTATACACTTATAGGTATCCTTCTACTATGGCACACTCACTAATACCCTTTATGCATATACATTTCTTTACTCTTGACAAACCCAAGTATCAACCACCAAATTGAATATCATGCTCCATTAATTTCCAACACAATTTCCATGATACTTAATTGTTTACATGGATCACCCAACTACATGAATTCATGACTATCCAGAACTGGCATGCTGACTCTGGTACTAACTCATGGAACCGCCACTGATATCTCTACTCTCCCTTCTACCTATAGTACCAATACTAACTATAATGACACCTATCATAGAACTATTGTTATAAGGTACTGCGCTATGAGTTATCTCTAGATTGATGCCTAATGCTCATATGTCCAACCAAGAACCACTTACAGACTCATAAGCCACACTCCCAACAGTCAATATTGATACTCAAGATACAGACCTAATTGCAAGTCACCAATTATCGCACTAACAAGGAACCCTAATAAAATAAAGCTCTATAAGCAACTGGACTAAAGAACTAAAGGTATCTCTACTGCTAAGCTAAAGAATGATGGAACAAGGTCCTATAATAACAGGAGTGGATAAGTATTGAAATAATACTTTAAGAACCAATTTAAGATACAATCTGATAATCATACACGTCTATCCAAAATTATGACACTCAGAATCCTTGCCATGCTAGTAAGCATAGCTGCGATAAACGATAGATTACATAACTTAGGTATGCACCTCTATAATAATGTTGTCTAGAATCCTCGCTATGCCGACTAGTATAGCTGCGAGAAATTCTAAATTTCATAACTAAGATATGCACATCTGAAGTCAGGTCCCTATGTTTCTGCCATGCCAGCTAATATGGCTGTGATAAACTCTAGGATCCATAACCAAAGCAGACATTTTACCTTTTTATTGTCCTCATCAACATATGTCATCAGATGATACCATAATTTAGTCCATAAAATTTATCTCGATATGAAATCAAACTCAACAACGAACACCAAGAATTAAATTCAACAACCGATCACCAAGAATCAAATTCATTAACAACAAGTGGGAATGGACAGAAATAAGGAAAAGGATTTAAATTAGAAATTATAATAAGATTCTCAAGGGTCGACCTAGGAATCTCTCAAGAAATTTGTGATTGAGTATCCTCTCTAATCCTAGTATCTTATGTCCTATATCCTATCGCAGGCTCACAATAGTACAACTAAGTCATCGCACTACCACGATATCGCACAACTTATGAAGCCTGACCTGCGCGGGCCACCACTAAAAATGTGTCATGATCCGGACCTAGTGAAGGGGCACAAGTATGTAGGTACGTCCAGCCTACGCCACAGAATCGGCGGTACAACGCTGTCTAGGTCATTTCTAACTATCTAACATCTCAACAATGTAATATGGTACCTGTCAATCATCTCAACTCCAAACGGAGGAACAATATGGTATCTCACAATATAACTAAACTCAATCACAAAGCAACTAAGGAAGAATAAGTATGAATGGAAATAGCAAAAGAAATAATAAGATATAATCCATAATCTAAAATAATATACAACCAAAAGAATCTCAACAATATAATCTAATACAAGTCCAACACAAATGAACTAGACCTCCTCGGGCTCTGCAACTAAGTCCTCCTGGTCTACCAAAGGATCCTTTAAACATATACCATCCTGTCGTCCGTAGAATGTGGGACACTGCTCTATAAGCCAATCATCTGGAAAAATATGTCCAGACAACATTGGAGCAAAGTACAAATCTCTGAAAGCAGTTTTAATAACATAATAGAGCATATAAAACTTATAATAAAAGTGAAATACAAGATCACTAACATATGAATGAATGAACAATAGATATACAGGTAATATACGAGAATATAGATCAACAATATGATGAAATAAACTATAATATAAACTAATATGCCTCATAATACAAGTTTATTATGTGATTGGGTTAGGTGAACATGATCAGGTAAGACGATTACAAGTGAGGTATGTAACAAGAATGTACACGATGTAACAATGGGGCTTTGATCACATAATCAACTCCTACTCTCCCACCCCCAACTAATATCGATGGATCCAATCACGACACGCTACAAACATGAAATATAACTACTGAACACGAGCAGCGGGTGTACATGAATATAACATCCACTAAACAAGAGCAGTGGGTGTACACGAATAAGCATACTGAATACGAGCAATGTATGAACACAAAATAAAATTAATACCCAATATACACAATGAGATACATGTACACGAGTACCCGCTGAACACGGTAGGGGATAACATCTCCTGACGGGATCTATGTAGTACCAGTCCATAAAATCACTGTGTCAAGATCAAGTATATAATTCTATAACATACATATATACAATATTATAAATTAAAAACTATCAGAGAAATGTACTCACCTGTTGTCCAAGCAATGAATGTCAAATTGTGTTCGAACTGATGTCACACAGACCTATATATGGAATATTGTATTAATACAAGGTGTTGGAATAAAATTAAGTTAAACTAGTCAACATCTCGGTCACAAGCTATTTCTAAGTCAAACCGACTATTTTTAGGCTACAAGAGTCGAACACTAGGATACTAAGTCTAAACACTATGAAACTAAGCTACACTAGCTAATCTACGATACTATAAAATACACCAAATATCGTATCTCGAGATACGTAGGTTTTAAATATAAAAATAATAATTTAGATATACATATAAGTCAACAATTATAATACTATAAAAAATCAAAGAAAATAGGATACTTTGGCCTTGTACCAATACGTATCACACCTATCTCGATACCCAAACTCAATACCTTGGGTATCGACCCAAAACCTTGGTGTTACCTTGGTATCCCGAGGTAATACAAAACCTCTACATAGCTAATGCATATAGAAACCCAAAACTAATATACTAATATATGCTAACACTATAATGTATCTCAATACCATTATAGAACTAATTATAATACCAAACATACATATCCATATATAATATAGCTACATATATACATATATCTATAGTTAAATTATATGCTAAACATAGCCATTATTCTACTATTAACTATCTAGACTAATAGTTATATATATTAATACCAAACATAGATACTATAGATACTAACTACTTAACTATTCATATAATAACTATAACCATAAACCAAATACTTAAACTCTATGCCAAATCCAAAATCGAACTAACAATACTACTAGCTAACTATCTATTAACTAATTACCTTTATACCTTGCTAACCCAATATCTCAAATACCTAATACCATAAAACCAAAATCCAACTAAACAATACTGAAACTTCCTATATGTTGAATGCTGAGGTTGAAAGCTGCTGACTGAGACTGCACTTATTGTGCACGGCGGCGCACTGATGCAACACACACGGCTGCTGCTGCACTACGCACTCGTTGCAGGCTGGCTACAGCACTTCGCTGCTGCCGCTACACGCTGCAGCTGTTCTGGCACTGCTGCTGCTCTGTGTCGCACTACCTCGCTGTTGCTGCATGCCGCTGCGGTGCTGCCTCGCTGCTGCTGCAGCGCTGTGTTCGCTGCCGCGCACTGCGTTGCGTTGCGCTGCTACTCGCTGTAGTGCTGGCTGCTGGTGCGCTGTTGTGCACCTCTCACACACACACAAACACCTATGCACTCACACACACATACATACATACATACATATACACCTATATATATATATATAAATATATATATATATATATATATGTATATATATATATATATATATATATATATATATATATATATATATATATATATATATTTGTACACTCCTCAACTATCAGTCTATGTATACATATATATACATACATACATATAGATATATAAGTATATCCATATACACTAGATACCTCAAACACATCTATATCATAAACTATAGATACATACACATATACATAGATATATATATATATATATATATATATATATATATATCATACATATTTATATACACGAGCATACATAGAAATAAGGACAATAAACCAAACACGTGGAGTGCACCGCAACCGTATCACAACTCATTCTATGATACGCTTGCAATACGGCTCCACCACACAACCAAATGCATCCCGAAGGACACAAGCAAGTCTAATACACTAAGTATGACAATACGTATAATAATTAGATCAACTACATGTCCGTGTCAAGAATTGATATGCACAAGTCCCTGTGTCGGAGAAAAATTCCTAAAATTAACTAGTTTTGTCAAATTAACGAGATACAGCCTACACATACCCAATTATGGATACGACACTAGCCACAAACATTAATCATAGGTTATATTGATCTATTAGACTAAATTACAAAATCACATGTGCCAATCTCGGAATTCCCCCAAAATTGATAACAAAAAGGACATAACTTCCACCATAGGTCTCCTATGAACCTAAAACCAATTCCTATGGGTAGCCTATGCCTATGGGTTAGTTTCTCATGGTTAAATCTCAGATTTAGAGCATATTAAAAGAGGGAAAACTGAAATACACCTATTGAAAGATGGATTCCCAATGAAAATTCTCAAATATGGAAAGTTGCTCCTCCTTCTTGATCTTGGCCTCCTCCTTCTAGATCTTTGCTTCCTTCTTGTAAATTCTTATTGTAGTAGCCTTAAATAAGGAATAGGGAAAAAAATTGGGTGGAAATTTGTGAGGGAATGAAGGAATTTGGAAAGGGAAAAAATATAGATCTAATTGGAATAAAAAAAAGGAATGAGAGACACTTTCTCTCCTCCTCTAATGGCTGGTCATAACCCCTCTCCCAAGCAATATAAAATATCCAAAATATCCCTTGGGGCCACTCATGAAGAAATTAATTATGGAGGAAAGGTTCTAGTCTAATGGTTTCACTAATTAATCCATCCTCCTAATCAATGGGCCTAATTAATAGGCTCAATATAAACCAAAATAAATATTGGGTTCATACATCTAATTAAATTAGTTAGGTCCACTACACAAGTCCAAATAAATACTACATCTAATCAATCAATAAACAATACAACAAATAATTATTTACATGTACACAATATTAAATACAATAAATCCAAAAAATAAAAATACCTGTGTAAGTTACTAAACTACCCTTGATTGAAAATGTGAGGGTGACAAGAGTCTCTCTCCTCTTCATTCTAACATAGTTTAAGTCCAAATTAGCTCACCTCCATTTTTTACCAATCCACATCATTCCAAATATATTTCATACCAAATCCACACTCATTTCTTTATTCTAAACCGATTCTAAGGAGCTTGGAGGAGCAAAGGCAAGCTTTGGTGTGGAGTTTTCTTGAAGTAGGTGTTCATCTATCTCTTTGTGTCATCTTGGTGTATTATATTGGAAATCCATCTCCTAATAGATAAAATCCATATTCTCCTTGTCATTTAAATTCTAAATAGTATAATAAACCCATAGTGACCTTTATTTGGCTAAGGGCTACCCATAGAAAGAAGAACTATGTTCATAGGAGACATGTGGTGAATGTTGCATTGACTTTTATGGCCAAATTAGAAAAAATTCGAATTTAGACTACTATGTGTTTGTAGGAATATCTTATAGGTGATTTTAGGTTGTGATTCATGATTTAAGAGATTTTAAGTGACCATAAATGGATATAGGCAGTATATATCATGATACACCATGATACGGAGGTGAGATTTGAATATTTTTATGTAATTTGGGCTCTAACATGTCAATTTCTCCATTTGGAATTAGAATGGCTATTACCTATATATTTTATATTGTATTTGGTATTTTGGATGTGTTCATGGGATTTTAGGAGGATGTCTAAGTGTGTGGTGAGCGTATCACAAGTGCATCCTAAGCTATTATGTGATACGTGGGTTTGCACACCAAGTGTTTAGTAGAATACCAATGGATTGTATATATATATATATATATATATATATATTTATATATATATATATATATATATATATATATATATATATATATATAAGTGTATGAACTATATATATGCATTTGGGAATTAATGGTGTGGTGTAGTTGATTGGTACTTGGATTGCACTGTGAGTTGTGTGGATGTGTTAGTTCTTATGTGCACATTTAAGGGTACTATGTGCTTGTGTGTTGAGGGAAAGATAAGTATCAGAGATCCGAATTAGGGCATTGTCTGCACTGACTGGCAGTAACGGTGGTAGTAGCAATATCACGTACTTAGGGGTCGGGTTTTTGCATATGTAGCAATGCACACAAAGGTTATAGGGGTGTGTGTGTGGTATGAGGATTATAGGCACTATACGGTGTGGTTCCAGTATTGATATGCAGACAGTTTCTTATGAGCAGGTCTTAGAGAACAACAACAGTTGTCGAACTTGTGTTAAGTTGAACTGAACACAAGGGGGGCAAGAAAAGGAGTTTATGTACTGAATGTGAGGGGAGAATAGGTTTTGTTACAGACCTAAATGAAGAGAGCTGAAGTCGCAGTTGTATCAGTCTCGAGAAAGACTGATACCAGTATGGAAGGATCGGGCAAACTGTGCATTAGGATGTACTGTGCTGTATCAATATCAGTGTGATTAGGCTTGAGTGGTGCCTTGGATGAGCACAGTAGTGCATTAGCAAGGGTAATGTAATGGCAGTATGTGTGCCTGTAGGGTGGTGGCAGTGAGGATATTATGAAGACATATCAGTGAGGGATTGAGGGTATGTGATTGTTGTGGTGTGTCATGAGTGCATGTGTGGATCCTAGATAACAAGTATCAGTAGGTACTAAGGTAAGGGGTTGTTATTAAGGTATCCTTGTGATACTTGATTTTAGTATTAGTATTAGCTTAGATATGATAAGTGTGAGTATATAGCGAAGGTATAGGGGTATCTAAATGCTAAGGAACTATTAGGAATATTAAGTTATAGTCTATAGTAAGGATTAGATACTAGATAATTCTAGTATACATGGATATGAGATACTTATATATATATATATATATATATATATATATATATATATATATATATATATATATATATATATATATATATTAGTGTATTGGCTAGTATACTTAGTATTAGCTAGATTAGCTAGTTTGACTAGTATTGGCCTAGAAACTTAGGTATAACCAAGCTTTGACTAGTTTGACCCTAAAAGTCAACCATTTAGGTAGTTGACCTAGTTTGACCTACTTTGACTAGAGTGACCTAGTATTAACCTAGAAATTCCCTTTTTACTTAATTAAGCTTGTTTATCATTTTATTACACCAAATGACATAGAATTTTATATATAGGTCTGTGTGACACCAGTTCGGACACCGAGTTATACCATTTGCATAGGATCATAAGCGAGTACATTCCCTGATAATTTTTATTATTGGATAATTACTATAATATAAGTATTTACTGATATTTTACCTGATTCCTAACACGATAGTACACAGATTAGTATATGTGGATCCTCAATCATAAGATGTTACTTGCATATTCAGATTATTGCTTTCCTCATTATCGTATGATAGTAACCAATTAGACAACGTCGTATGACATTCGGCAACTAAACAACAATGTATGACATTAATCTTGTAAACAATATCGTATGACATTAACCTTGTAAACAACGTCGTATGACATTACGTCGTATAACATTAACCTTGTAAACAACGTCGTATGATATTAACCTTATAAACAACATCGTATGACATTAATCTTATAAACAATGTCGTATGACATTAACCTTATAAACAACATCATATGACATTAGCTAACTATTACCTCTCTCTCTCTCTTTATTGCTACATTATGATATATGTTTACTATTTTCTCATCTTGTATTCCATTCCCTTTTATAGTTTATAGTCATTATCAATTAAATGGAACTATTGTTAGAGGTGTGCTAGTTCCATCCTGACTGGATATATTTTTCGAGATGACTATTTAGAGGATTGTTGTCCGATATTCTACGGACCGCAGGAGGGAGTAGCAGATATGGAACCTATAGCTCAGGCATGATTGACGGGAGGTCTAGCCGGAATCACTAGTTATATTAGTTAGTTCCTTTTAGCATTTTGGTACCGAATTTATTTTTGGCATATATTTGAGACTTGGATGTTATTGTTTGAAGTTTATATTTGTATTATTGTTTAGACTTTATGGTTGTGATTTGGATTCTTCCTTTCATATCTTAGAGTACTTTAGTTTTGTGATTGAGTATTTTATATTATATTGTTATATCATGGTCTCCTTATGGAGTTGGATATTTATGTGATTGCTAGTTAGATAGCCTTGACCTAGATAGGGTTCTACCGCATGTTGCAACGTAGGCTGGATATACCCACGTATATGCCTTATCTTCAGGGTGCTGATCGTGACACATTTTTATGGTGGCCCATACAGGTCAGGATTCGCAAGTAGTACGATATTGTGGTAGTACGATGGCTTAGTTGTACTACTGTGAGCTTGCTATAGGATATAGGATATAGGATATAAGATATTAGGATGAGAGAATACTCAATCACAAATTAGGACTTCTTGAAAGAATCCTGGGATGACCCTTGAGAATCTTATTATAAACTCAACTTTAAAATATTGTCACATCCCAGTCCCAAAATATACGGGACCAGGCCACGTGGCAATGGCCAGCTAATACGACTCCGAAGGATTTTCCAATTTAATGTTCCTGACGAAGCGTACTACGCTGTCCTAAAATACTATCAAGTCCGCTATACTAACATACAGCAGGTAAAAATCTAATCTCATCCACAGAATACAATATAATAAAGACTGAAGCAAGTGCTGGTAATTAAAATACAAAGATTTTGAATATCCATAATACATCTGAAATAGTCTGATGGGGACAAACCCACTAAAATACAGCAATAAAATAAAAGTACAAAAAGAAGTAAGATAACTAGAATAGAGTATCAACTAGCTAGATAAGAATGCTCTAGTCTAAAACAGCAGTGTACCCCAAATCACGAGAACTCCTTTGGAAATGCCTCAAAGTCCTCAGCTACGAATCCGATCTCTACTCCTACTCGATAGATGGTCGGGTACAAGTGCTCGTCCAAATCTGGAAAGGAACCAGGTCCTCAGAGGGACGTAACAAGATACAAAAGTATATGCCATAAAGTAAATACTGTGTAAACTCGAGGGTGATCTAACCAGCTAAGTGAAATGCACTTGAAGACAACCTTGGTACGTATGGGTAGGTATAAGGTATAAAGCGTAGCGTTAAGCCAGAGGCTAAGTACCTGGCATTAGCTGTAAACTGGATGCCAGAAGTATATACTGACTACATCACAGATCATGATAGCGCGCAGCTAGTAACCTCTAATGGATGTATCGACAAGCACATAGCCCATAGCCGGGTAACACATAGCCCATAAACGGGTAACACTGAGGCTCACGACCCCGTAGTTTACTCTGAAACTAGGTAGCCAAAAGTCTGTCCCATACGCCGACTAATTTTCTTCTCCGTCCAATGCCAATATACAAGTCACGAATACGACATGGACATCTCGTACTATAATGCAAGTCACTAAAGAAATATATAACTAAGCTAAATACTGTCATACGTGCTGCTCACACCGATGGCCAGTCAAGTATGAAGCACGCATCCCTATATGAACTCACTCTGTGATATGTAATAATATGTGTCAAGGCCTGGGGAGTCATATTGATAACTCCACAACTTAGGTGCGTCCACTAGACACTAGTTCAAACACAAGTCCTAACGTCAACGCCTTCGTTGACTGCACTCGAGTCATTTTTGGACGTGCACAGTTATATAATATTAAAACAATAAAATATGTAAACTAATAATAACTAAATTTAAACAGTACAACAAGACAAGGTATACTTGTCACTACCACATTCCAAAAATAGGGGTATTTTTGACTTTTTGTATATTATTAATATTATGTGTATTAATTTATAAATAATTGTATGAGATGTGTATTTATAAATATATTATATACTATATTCTTAATGTTGAGCTAGTAGACTAGACCTAGAAGCCCACTAGATGAACCCCTGACCGAAATATAGGGTTATAAATTTTATTGTATTATTTAGGATTTAATTATTGGAGATAGTAATTAATTATCGTAATTTTATTTAATTATTGTGCCTTACCGTTGCTTCGATATTTGGAGTGCTACCCTAGCTTTTGTCTTCCAACAAATTTTACAACCTTGTCTTAGACATGCCCGCCTTCCATTCTGACATTTTCGTAACTCGTAATTATGCTCTCTTGTGCTTCATTTTAGCTGCATAATATTCGTCACGGACGTTTATTTAAATTTCTAAATAAATTCCAATTTTGTATCGTTGTGCGTTCCAATCAAAATTGGAGGCTATCTTGACCCATTTTTTGTGCAACCCAAATTAGGATAATATTCTGTTATGAGTCTTCTTCACTAATGATATTTGTGTCCCAACCTAATTTTGGCCCCATGTACTCCTAATTAATTTTAGAACACCGCTGACATTTATTTCTCATTAAATTGGGGATACCAACTTTGACTTATCCCGTTAATCCTGATTTAATCCAAATACCCTATTCATTAAGCCCATACAAAACACACAATACCCTCTCACCCTACAAAATACCAAACACCAAATCACCCACCAAATTTTCATCATTTCATGTGTTTATGCAAATACCCAAATTTAAGGGGGTTAATTTGCAAATATTGAATTAGGTGTCAACACCACATTAGTTCAAACCAATGGAGAAGCCCTAATATTTGACTAGTCAACAACCCTCACCATTGCATGAGTAATTCTTCCATGTCAAATTCTGACCACCCATTCAAATGGGTGCATCAACACCACTCATTTCCCACTCACCATCCTATTTAATGTCACTTCACACACTCTTCCCAACCATGACCTAATCCCCAAACCAAGGAAAGCCCCCATCTCCTCCCTCCTCAAAAGCCCCTAACCGTATGCTTTTTCATTTTTCCTTTCTTCTTCTCTTCTTCTTCTTCTTCTTCTTCCTTTCTTCTTCTTCTCCTTCCTTTTGTAAATTTTAAAGAGAGGGAATATTAAACCATCTCCCCTACCACTACTCACCCGGCCCGGCCGAGCCCCGACCCAGCTCCCGGCAAGCCGATCCAGCAACACCAGAACTTACCTACTCCGGCGTCGAGCTTCCTCAACTCCGACCAACCATTCCTTCAGCCCGGCTACTGCTCCAGTCTCCGGCTACTGCTACGATCAACAGTGCATCGACCCAGTTCGAGCCGACCCCGTCAACTCACCGTCCCGAGCTCCGACTCGCCACCACCGACACCACCACACGACAACCCCGTCCACCGGCCCCTCAACCTCTTCCCGACCTCCCATTCTCCCTCTCGACCACCACCATCAGGACCACCGCTCATCCACTGTCCGCTGCCACCCAACTCCGGCCAGCTAGCTTTCCTACACCCGGTCGAGCGTCCCCCGGCCATGAGCTCACCCTGCACCGATCCAGACCCGCCGACATCCACCACCTGAACCAACCAGCACCACCATCAACACCTAGTCCGGCGAGCTATTCCCCCACCACCACGAATATCTCCTCCGGCCATCAACTCCGGCAGTTTCCCCCGTTTCCAATCGACAACAGCCCCCGAGCAGCCTCGACACAGCCACCTTCGTCTTCGACGTCTTCGCCGTCGTCGTAGACACGATCACGTACAATTTCTCCTCTCACGTATGCGTGTACGTACGTATGTATGTAGTATACGTGTTTGGGTATATTTTATGTGTATGTGTATGTATGTTTCATATATATATATATATATATATTGTGTATTTCTCTATTTTATATATATGTATTCAATGTATATGTGTATTAATATATCCGTATATATATATGATATATGTTAATGTTCGTATTAGTATATATATACCTGTATATAGTATAAGTATTATTTTGGTATATATATATATATATATATATATATATATTGGTATATATTTAGTAAAACGTATTTTTGGTATATATACATATATGTAGCATGTTGTACTTTAGTTTGTTTATATATAGTATATGTATTATGATTTGGTATATATATATATAAATATGGTATATGTGTAATTTCACTTAGTATATATATATATATATATATATATATATATATATATATATATATATATATATATATATATATATATATATATATATATATATATATATATATATATATATATATATATATATATATATATATATATGTTAGTATATATGGTACATGTATTAGTGTAGGTTAAATGTATTTTTGTATATGTATATATAGTATAATTCTAAATTGGCTTATGTTCATATGTATATGTATTGTATAAAGTATTTCCTAATATATTTTTATTTGTACATATAGTATTAATTCTATTTAGTATATATATATATATATATATATATATATATATATATATATATATATATATATATATATATATATATATATATATATATATATATATATATATATATATATATATATATATATATATATATATATATATATATATATATACGTATTGTATATCTCTCTCCATAATATATGTTTATATATATATACAAAGTATTAGTTTTACTTAAAGTATATATATACATATATCTATTATTTGTAATTAATGGATATTAATGTATATGTTAGTTAATAGTATGTATAATATATATATAGGTACTGGGTAACCCGAGTGTAAATACGGATACCCCGTAACTACACATGACCATGTGAACTGTTAGTTGACTACCACATGTACACTGACGTACTGGCAAACCCCATATCATTTTGACCGTCTGTCTTGCACAGCAATCACAGACGTAACGTCCGTGCAACTTGACGCACACGGACCCTAGTTGACCAATATCATACCTAGCATAGCCCAGAGTCTAGTGTATTTATAATGGTGAGTTAGAGTAATGTCTGATGCAATATTGTATTATTTTATGATATGTCTATAGGACTGTTGGATCATCGAGGCTATACTCTGGAACTGGACATTGGTATTACCATCTAAGGACCCAAGGCGAGTACATTCTCTGATAAGTTTCTTATTTATGATATCTCCTATGTTCATTGTATCTAGTGTAAATATCCATATTTTTTACACGATGGTTACATGGATTGGTATACCCGGATCGCGTTATGAGATGTTATTCCTTGTTCATGGTATAGCTTGTACAAGTCTTGTTTCATTGTTATCTTGTGCATGTACAGACACTAATTTCTGGGGAGACTTGCTACCTTCCTAGGGAATCCCGTGCCATAGCGTACCATGGTTGGATCTACTATACCAGTCGAGGGTGGGGAGTATTTTAGTGTAGATATGTGATCATACCCTTCATGTACAAGTCTTGTTCACATGTTAGTGTTGGTCATACACCGCACATATGACTAGCCACGCCATTATTCCTGTACAAGTTCCCAAGCCGATCACTTGTTAAAGCTAGTACTCACACACTTAGTCATAGTATTCTTGCTCATTGACATATTGTTCCTTCCCGTATTTACTTACAGTATTTTTAGTATTTCTTTTATAGTATATCTCTCGTACATGTACATGCATCTTGTATATTTCCATCTATATACTGCTACATAGTTTATATCATTGATATAGAACTGCTATTAGAAATGTACTTTGCTCCTTCCTGACTGGAAATATTTTTCCAGGCTATGCCTTAGAGGACCGATGTCCGACATTTTATGGACCACTTGGAGAGTAGCTGCAGACTTGGCCTTGGTAGTTCAGTTTTGATTCCAGGAGGTCTAGCCGGATTCATTAGTTATCTAGTTAGTTTCATTCAGTAGTATTTTGGTACCAAATTTGTCTCCGGCATACTTTGTTGAGACTTGGATATTTGTTGAGTTAGATTACTTACTTTTAGACTTGTGTTGTATTTATTTCTTCGATATCTTATTATGTTGTAGTTATATGATTGAGTATGTTGTTTATTTATATTGTGTTATCCGTGTCTCCTTATAGAGTTGGATACTCGTGTGTCACTACCACTTTTCCAAGTAAGGGCATTTGTGTAATTTCATTATTTTAAATAATTATGTGTTTAATTAATCTGCTGAGTTTTTAAAACTATTTATTTGAGGTTGGTTGTGTTGGGTTAGGTCAAACCCTAGAAGTCAGTATGGCTAACCCTAGTTGAAAACCCAATTCTAGGGAAAACCCTAGAATTCAAACTTTAGGTTGGACCTCAAACCCTAAAATTGACTAAACCCTAGTTAATTAGGTTCTACATGACCTAACATAGGGGGTTTAACCTAAACTATGCATTAGAAACCCTAACTTGGTTTTAATATAAAAGGGAACCCTCTCTTCCTTCATGTAGAAAGGAGAAACCCTAGCCTCCATCAAGGAAACCAATTCCCCCTCCAGATTTCGGAATCCAGACCTAGGGGATCCCTTTTCCTCCTCCAAAGCAAAGAGAAGCAAGGGGTTGGGTCAAGAAGCCTTGGAGAAGAAGAACCTCCATTGAAGAAGCCATCTCCCTAGGTAAAATCCTATTTTTATTCATTTAATTTCTGTTTTCCTTGTTGTTGGCCATTAGAAAACCTACCATATTATATGGATCTCGATTTCGTAGGTCCTACATGAAGACCTAGGTAATTCTAGGGTTTAGGTGCCCCTACGTTTAGTTTTTCCCCAATTTCGTGAACCCTAACCCTAAGGGTTTGCTAGTATACATGATTACCTTCCCTACGTGTGGTTTAGAAATGTTTCTTAGGGTTTGATTGTTGATTTCATGGGTTCTCATGTGAAACCCGATCCCAGCACTACCTATGTTTGATGAAATGTTTCTTAGGGTTTTTGCCTATCCCTGTGTTTTAATTCCGGTATTTGGATATACTAATCTATATGCACATATAATGGCACTGTGAACAGGTTGTGTACTGTGGGGGGATCTTACCTGTGCATAGTCAGGTTTTAGAGTAGGTATCTGTGTGGGCTGTGTATTTTGGGGTATCATTGTGCACATTCGAATTTGGGGAGAGTTATGTGTGTGTGACTGTGTGTCAACCAATATGTGTGAACCCTTGTCTGAGTGTGTGAAGGAAACTGGACTGACTTGTGTGTATCAATGTGCAAATTTATAACATGGGTGTGTGCTAGATACCTCTGTAACTATGTGGAACTGTGTGTTGGGGAAAATTTTCTGTGGAGCAGTGTGTATGGTGTTAGATGTCAGTGTGTGGCTGTGTTCTCAGTGTGAGGGAAACTTGTGCCTGTGTGTTAGGTCCTAGGTGTGTATCAGTTAATCTATTAATTTTCTGTGGATCAATGTGTACTTTGTGTTAGATACTTGTGTATGTGGCTATATGTTCCCTGTGTGAGTTCAGTGCTTTAGAACTGTGTGTAGCTGAGAATATAGTGTTATCAGTTAGGTGAGTTCAAGGGGGGAGTGATTTACCTGTGTATAAATTCTGTGAGAGAGTTAAAGAGGGAGCAGTGAACCAGTGTGCCTGTGACTGTACATGTGTGTCCCTGTGCTAAATGCCCAGTGTCAACTGAGTTGTGAGGGAACTTGACCATCTAGTGTATCAGAAATGTTGTGTGAGTGTAGTGTGTCAGGGAGTTGAGTTGAGTATCATTAGAACCTAGAACCTAGTGTGTTAGTACCTGTGAGTGAGTGAGAACCTAATGTATCAGTATACATGTTAGAAATGTCTGTGTGCAGAATTTGTGAAACAGTAGGTTGTATCAGATTCTGTGAGAAGAGAGGAGCTGTGCGCAGTATGTGTGTACACTCAGTCAGTTCAATATTGAACATTGGCTACAGTGGTGTGTATTAGTGAGCAGATAGGGTCCCTGTTTTAGGTAGAGTTGTGTAGCTGTGTTAGATGTGTGAAATTAGTGCCTCAGTAATATATGTATGTGTGTGAATACCTGAGAGAAGTATACCTATGTGTTGTGAGTAGCTGTGTATGCCTCAATGAGAACCAGTGTACTATCTAATACCCATGTTCCTGTACTGCTTGTATAGGTTAGAGGCTTTACTACCAGCTAAAGTTTTACTTCACTATCAGTATTCTTTGCACTAATTACAATATATGTATACTGATACTCTTGTGTAATCTTGCCCACTGCCTTCTACTACCCAATTATATATCGGAAGCCATGAGCTACACTACACTTACTCAGATTAGGTGTGTATTCCTTGCACTACACTGCACCATGCTAGTTCATACTGATACTTTAGTTATGATACTATGGTTGCCCACTGTATCTGTGTGAGTGTCTAGGTAAGAATTTCTGTGTGATAGTGTGTTAGATAACAGTGAGTTCTTAGTCAGTTTCAGTTGGTAGTAGGTATCTTGGGTTGGGATTCAAGGTATTAAAGCTAGTACTTGATAATTTAAGGAAATTGTTAGTATCAGTAGGTACCACTTTAGTGAGCAGTTAAGGCACTATGTAATACAGGTATACACTTGAGTTAGGTAATTATTTATTATTTGGTATATACAACATATCAGAATAGCTAGTAACCCTAGTATACTTGTACCCTTGAGAATTAACCTAGTATTGACCAGTAGATTTTATTATGACCTAGAGGCCTCATTTTCTTAATTCGTTAAACATGTTATTTCCTTTAATTCTTTATATCTGACATTAATAATTCCATAAATAGGTCATTGTGATCCCCCTTTGGACATTGATCCTCACACCTTGTCCAGGACCACAGGCGAGTACATTCTCTGACAGTTTTTATTGTTGATTATTTCTATAATTCAGTTGTATTACATACTTGATTCCGACACTATGGATACACGGGTTAGCACCCTAGATCCCTATCTTGAGGAGTCGTGATTGGAATTCATCGTGCTAGCTGGGGGATGGGGAACTATTAGTAGATTATGTGATCATATCCAAATATTTACATGTATCATAGCTCACCCCACTTCTCACGTCGGGGGCGGCCTGACCATTTACATGCATCATAGCTGTTATATATGACTAGCCTGACCACTACATGCATCATAGCTAACCATATGGTTAGCCTGACCTACAAGAATCATAGCTAATCATATATAACTAGCCTGATCTAGTCCCAAGCCGATCATATAATAAACTGATATTTCAAACACTTAGCTAGATGTCTATTTTATTCAGATCCACTTGTTCTAGCATTCACTGTTTATTGTTCATTGCTAGATGCTCTATTGCCTATATTCATTTTCTCCAGTACTTGACATTTTCAGCATATATTCTCATCTTGTATTTCTTACACTGTTTATAGTCTTTGTCAATTTAATGAAACTGCTGTTAGTGCTTGTGCTTCGCTCCAATCCTGATTGGATAACATTTTTCAGAGGACCTGGAGAACTTGTGCCCCACTCATTATGGCCCAGGTTCAGAGGGAGATTTCAGTCCGAAAATCCCAGAGGAGTTGCCTATCCTAGAGGAGATCTTACCTGCCAATACTTAGATTATTTCTTCTGTATTATTGTTCTAGACTGAGACTGAGTTGTATTTATTATTTTGTGATTTTGTGAGGTCATCTAGACCCAAGATTTGAGTTGGACTTATTGTGGTTGGTTTATATAAGAACTCTTTTCCATTCTCTTCGTGCCATTATTTCTTATAGCTTGTGATTGAGTATATTTATAGAACTGTGGATTATTATCATTGTCCTCCGTACGAAGTTGAGTCTTTTGACAGGATATATATATTATGTTGAGACCTAGACAACATTCTACCGCCGATGCTGCGGCGTAGGCTGGACGTACCCACGACTCATGCCCAAATTTCGGGTGCGGGTCGTGACACATTTTTAGTGGTGGCCCATGGAGGTCTGGTCCTAGATTCGCATTAGAGCGATATCGTAGTGGTGCTCGCTTAGAGTATTACTACGAGCCTATTTTAGGAAATAAGGATTTAGGCCGAGGATATGCTCAATCACAATTAGGAAATTCTGATTCTTATAATACTACTCTTAATAATTTTTCCTTTAGAAATTTACTGTCCTTCTTTGATGATATCGTGTCTATTGCCTTAATTAAATTCTTCGATCTGTCTTCAGGATGCCGCCGAGAACTAGATCCCGGAGAACCGGAGCAGCAGAGTCAGAGAGGTCTGCCACCTCTCGCCTTGCCGGACAGACATCCGCAACACCTCCTACATCTCCAGTACATGTGGGAGTGTCTGCAGCATTCGGGGGTCCTCCACCACCTGTTCAGAGGATCCCCATAGCTACGACGGTGCCTCCACCTCCACCCCCACCACCAGTTCAGCATCCAGGAGGTGTGCCCGTCGATGAAGCACAGATGTTCGCTTTGATTCAGGGCATGGTCGATGTCACAACCCGCACCCGGGGTAAGGGTACTAGTCGGAAACAACGCCCAGCCTACGCCGCAGAATCGGCAGTAGAACGCTGTCTAGAAAGTCTATCTAATATAATGAACCACCAAAAGATAGTGTACTCAATCATAGAACTAAGATAGAATGAACACGAATCAGATAAGAATAGAATAGTCACAATATAACTCATGAGTTTAAAATAATACATCAATAAGTCTGAAGAAAAATACAGAAATATGCTGGAGACAAATCGAGTACAAAAGAATACTACAAAACTATAAAGCTACAACTCCAGGGTCAACTGTCTCAGTTGGGATAAGTCCCTCTTGAGCCAGGGTCTCAGAATCTAAACCCACAACATCCTGGGGTCCATAATAGGTAGGGTACTCCTCAGTGTCATCTGGAAAAATATATCCAGTCAGGAAAGGAGCAGAGTACAACCCTAACAGCAGTTCTCAAATAATGATAAAAACTATGTAACAGTAAGTAGCTGTGGATAAACAAGATGCATAAATAGATACAAGAAATGTATAGACAATAAGGAAGTACTGAAAAGAAATACAATAATGAACAATATGCTGATAGAACAAGAATACTAATGACTAAGTGTGTGAGTACTAGCTTTAACATGTGATCGGCTTAGGAACTTGTACAAGAGTATAATGGCCTAGCTGATTATACGTGCGGTGTATGATCAACACTCACAAGGAACAAGACATGCACAAGGAGGGTATGATCACATATCTACACTAAAATACTCCCCACCCCGACTGGTATAATAGATCCAACCACGGTACGTTATGGCACTAGATTCCCCAAGAAGATAGCTAGTCTCCCCGAGAATCGTTGTCTGTACATGTACAAGATAACCAATGAAACAATACTTGTACCATATACACCATATACCAAGGAATAACATCTCATGACGAGATCCGGATATACCAATCCGTGTAACCATAGTGTCAAGAGAACATATATATCTACACTAGATACAACGAACATAGAGGATATCATAAATGAGAAACTATCAGAGAATGTACTCGCCTGAAGTCCAATGAACAGTCTCACAAATGTCTGACTCGGTGCCTCGAAGACCTAGATATGGAATACCATATTAATACAAGGTCCCGGAAAGAGAACAAGTCAAACTAGGCAATTTCTAGGTCAATAAGTCAATTCTAAGTCAAAAGTCAACTATGGTCAACTCTAAAGTCCACTAAAGTGAAACATGGTCAAACCCAAAGTCAACCTCACAAGACATCTATAAAATAATATAGAGATAAACTACAATAATTTAGGAATCAAATTAGATTCAAAAAGAACTCACACAAAGTATACTAATAATATAATTAATATATACCATAAAATAATATATATACAACCCAACATTTATATAAATAACATAATATATTATTACAATTATTATTCCTCACAAAACACATATATATATACATATATATATATACAATTATAATATATAATATATACATTAAATCTGTCAAAGCGTCATTGAAAAACAGTGAATAAAATAGGATTAAATCAAAACAGTTTAAATAGTGACAGTCGGGACTGTCACCGAAGGACTGTCACCGAAACTCAAATAATAAACTGCCACTGCTTTGGTTTTCGCTCACAGTTAAACTGTCGCGAAAAAGCGTCGCAGAAAAGCTGTTGTTTCCCGCTGCTGCAATTAATGACAGGTTTGTCATTAATTGTCCGAAGGCTACAGCGGCTGCTATTAGTCGGCTAATTAATGACAGTTTTTTACTGTCATTAATTCACTGTCACTAAAACAAGTTATATATATATAATTATATATATAAAAATAGAATATATAAAACAATATATATATATATATAAACAGAATATATAAAACAGTATATATATATATATATATATATATAAACCATTAATACAAAAATGTACATATATATATTAATATACACATAAACTTATACCTTCAAATATTTAACAAAGAACATATAATTTACATGGCTAGAAGCACACCTAAAATATTTACATTAATATCCAAATAATTACATAATAATTATAAATAATATAATTACACAATTAAACATACAAATATATTTTATAAAACATTTTATTTATAAATTATATTATTTAACAAGTAGTAACATATATATTTGCATGCAAGAAAGCTACATATTATATTGTACATTATATTAGCACACCCAAAATATAGATCTATGCTACAATAATTACTATAATAAATACACAAAATAAATATTTAATATCCATATATATATACTAATTATAAATGAAGAATTGAACCATAATTAATTAGATCTATGCAAAAATACACACAATTGGAGAGTATCTCACCGTATCCCACTAGATCTAGGATACGCATGCGATACGAGTCCAACACACAACCAAATGTACCCCGAAGGACACAAACAAATCACAAATAATATTTATGAACAAATCAAAGCGTCAAAAGTAGATCTATGTGTCCGTGTCAAAATACGACATGTTCAAAGCCCCGTGTCGGAGGAAAACCCCCAAATGACACGTATCACCAAATAGTTGGGATACGAACCACAAGTATCCCAATATGGACACGACACTAGCCTCAAACACAAATCTCATGTTCAATTGATCTATAGGATCAATTGACACACACAACAAAATATAAATTCGGAATTCCAACAAAATTGACACAAAAAGCACCATAACTTTCTCCATGGGTCTCCTATGAACACAAAACAAAGTCCTATGGGTACTACATACATATAGGTTGATTTTACATGATTAAATTTCAGATTTAGAAGCTATTTAAATAGGAAAATTTGAATTATACCTATTGGGAGATGGATTCCCAATGAAACCTCCAATTGAGATGAACTTGCTTCCAAATTGTTGATCCTTGCTCCTCTTTGTAGATCCTTGCTTCCTTCTTCTAGATCCTTGCTTCCTCCTTCTCTAATGGTGAATTGGGAAGAATTTGGAATAAATTTGGTAGGGAATTAGATTGGGAATGGAGGGAATTTGGTAGTGGGAGAATTCTAGATCTAGATTTGGAATGAGATGAGAGGAGAGAGAAATTTCCCCCCTCTTTAATAGGCCGGCCATAGCCCCTCCCCCAAGCAATTGTAAAATGTCCAATGTACCCCTTGGGGCCTCTCATGAAGAAATAATTAAGGAAGGAAGCTTCTAGTCTAATCATTTAATTAATTTAATCCATCTTCTTAACCATAGGCTTTCTAAATGGGCCAAGTCTAACTAATTAATTCATGTTGGTCCATGGGTCCAAACTAAACTAGTTGGGTCCACTAAAATAAGTCCAAAATAATTAAATAACATCCAACAACAATTAAATAATACAACAAAAATTATTTACCATGCACAATATTTATTTAAATAGGAAATTACTAAAATACCCTTTCCTAGAAAATGTGGTAGTGACAAGTCTACCCTCCTTAAAATAATTTCGTCCTCGAAATTCAAAGACGAAAACTACCCCCAGAAAATCACAGAACAGAACTAAAGAATCACAACTAACTAATGAACAGAACATAACAATGAACAGAACATAACTAGAAATAACATACCTCAAGGTACAAACAAATATGGATAATGCTCTCGCATTTCATCCTCTCTCTCCCAGGTAGACTCCCCCGGAGAGTGATGCCTCCATGCGACGCGCACCAAAGGAATAGTCTGGTTCCTCAGCACCTTCTCTCTCCGATCCAGAATCCCAACTGGCTGCTCTGGATAGCTAAGAGTAGGGCCCACCTCTATCTCTGAGTGATCCAATACATGACTAGGATCTGCCACGTATCGTCTCAACTGCGACACATGAAACACGTTGTGCACTCCCTCCAATGCAGGTGGCAAGTCTAGTCTAGAAGCAACTGTACCGACCCTCTCTAGAATAGTGAAAGGTCCAATGAATCGCGGACTAAGCTTTCCGTCTCCACCGAAGCGAATCGTGCCTCGTGTCGGAGAAATCCTCAGAAATACCAAACCACCCACCTAGAACAAAACACCACCTTAAGAACTTATCTATAACAAACAACCAAGAACAAGCACACAAAATAAAGTCTAAACTATACCTCAAACTCCAAGGGTCTCCGATGGCTATCGGCCCAATGCCGTTGTCTGTCCTGCGCCACTCGAAGTCTGTCTCTGATCAACTGAACCTTCTCTGCTGCATCCACAACCATCTCTGGCCAAAGCAAAACTCTCTCTCCAACATCGTCCCAAGACAAAGGAGTACGACACCTCCGACCATATAGAGCTTCAAAAGGTGACATCTCTATACTGGCCTGGTAACTGTTGTTGTAAGCAAACTCTACCAAATGGAGATGGTCCTCCCAAGAACCCCCAAAATCTAGTACACAAGTGCGCAACATATCCTCGAGAGTCTGAATAGTCCTCTCTGACTGCCCATCTGTCTGGGGATGATATGCAGTACTGAACTTGAGCTGAGTGCCCAAACTCTCCTGCAAACTCCTCCAGAAATGAGAAGTGAAACGACTATCCCGATCTGAGACTATGCTGACGGGAACTCCATGTATCCTAACGATCTGCCTCACATACATCTCTGCAAGCTTCTCCGTAGACAAACCCACCTTGAAAGGCAAAAAGTGGGCCGACTTGGTCAATCTATCAACAATGACCCAAATCGCGTCTTTCTCTCCTGGAGATCGTGGTAGTCCGGACACAAAATCCATAGTAATGTGTTCCCACTTCCACTCTGGAATGGGTAATGGCTGAAGTAAACCTCCTGGCCTCTGCCTCTCGGCTTTCACCTGCTGGCACACTAAGCATCTGGATACAAACTGTGCCACTTCCCTCTTCATGCCATACCACCACACACTCTCTCGCATATCCCAATACATCTTGTTAGCACCTGGATGTATGGAATACTGAGAGCGATGCGCTTCCTGCAATATCTCCTCTCGCAACTCCCCACTAGGCACACACAATCTAACTACATGCCTCAAAGATCCATCCTCTGCAATAGTGAAATCATCCTCCAATCCTGCTCTCACCTGAGCTCTGATACTCCTCAAAGATACGTCATCATACTGTGCTGCCTTGATCCTATCCATCAAATCTGAATGTATCTGCAATCCCCACATCTGCATAGCACCACCCGGAACAATCACCTCAATGCCCAAGCTCTCCAAGTCCTCCAATAAATATCGATCCTGCGTCAAGAACATAGCTACCGGATACCTGCTCAAAGCATCGGCAACTACATTGGCCTTCCCAGGATGATATTGCAAAGAGATATCAAAATCCTTCATCAGTTCCAACCACCGACGCTGCCTCATGTTCAACTCCTTCTGCATGAAAACGTACTTCAAGCTTTTGTGGTTTGTGAAGATCTCCACACGCTCTCCGTACAAATAATGTTTCCACAACTTCAGGGCGAATATGACAGCTGCCAACTCCAAATCATGGGTAGGATAGTTCTTTTCATGAGGACGCAATTGCCTAGATGCATAGGCAATCACTTTCCCATGCTGCTGAAGAACACAACCTAAACCCTTTCCCGATGCATCACTATAAATAGTGAAACCTCCGGACTCTGATGGCAATGTCAAAATAGGAGCAGACGTCAACCTCTTCTTCAAATCCTCAAAAGCGGCCTGGCAATCTTCCGTCCAAACAAACTCCACATCCTTCCTTGTGAGTCTGGTCATCAGCTCGGCAATCCTCGAAAAATCTTGCACAAACTTTCTGTAGTAGCCTGCCAATCCCAAGAAACTCCTGATCTCTGCTACCGAACTCGGAGTCTTCCAAGATTCCACTGCTGAAATCTTCTTCGGATCCACTGAAATACCATCACCAGTCACAACATGCCCCAAGAATTCCACCTTGTCCAAGAAAAACTCACATTTGGACAACTTTCCATACAGCTTCTTCTTTCTCAGCACATCCAACACAATCCTCAAATGCTCCTCATGCTCCTCCGGTGTCCTCGAGTATATGAGTATGTCGTCGATGAACACCACCACGAACTTGTCAAGGTACTGGTGGAACACCTTGTTCATCAAGTTCATAAATACCGCCGGTGCATTAGTCAAACCAAACGGCATCACCATAAACTCGAACTGACCATACCGAGTTCTAAAAGCAGTCTTCGGTATGTCCTCCGGCTTCACCTTCACCTGATGGTAGCCTGATCTCAAATCTATCTTAGAAAACACCTTCGCACCACTCAACTGATCAAACAGATCATCAATCCGTGGCAAAGGATACTTATTCTTGATAGTGAGATTATTCAAAGCCCTGTAATCAATGCACATATGCACCGATCCATCCTTCTTCGGTACAAACAATACCGGGGCTCCCCATGGTGAAGAACTCGATCTGATAAACCCCTTATCCTGTAATTCGTCCACCTGCTTCTTCAACTCGACCAGCTCGCTGTTGTTTACTCTATAGACATGCTGCGAAATCGGTTCTGCACCTGGCACCAAGTCTATAGAAAATTTAACATCTCGATCTGGCGGCAATCCTAGCAATTCTTCAGGAAACACATCCAAAAATTTTGCTATCAACGGATGTGGCAACTCCTTGTCTTCCACCATAGCTCCACAAATAATGCCTTCTTCCTGCTCCGCAGCTCCTCTAGCAAACTCGAACTCTGGCTCTCCTGGCGGACCAAACAAAACTCTACCTCCTCTACAATCTATGCTAGTACGGTGCCTACTCAACCAATCCATCCCGAGTACAATGTCGTAGCTCGGAAGTGGCATTACAAGTAGACACGCACTCAACTCCCGGCCTCCCAGAGTAACTCTCCGATCTTTACAAATATCATTAACCAGGATAATGCCTCCCCCGGTCATGATCTTGCAAGTCCTAAGCAAAGACTCAGCTACCAAACCATGCTTTAGAGCAAAAGAAACAGATACAAAACTATGGGAAGCACCACTATCAAACAAAGCTAAAGCTGGAATGGAATCAAGAAGAATAGAACCTGCGATGACATCTCCGGTGGGTTCCTCCTCTTCGACTGTCATAGCAAACGCTCGTCCCTGCCGAGCACCTCCCTGCTGCTGATGCTGGACAAAACGCTGCTGCTGTGTCGGAAGCGGTCCCGTCGGTTGTGCTGCAGGTGGTCTTATCTGTGCCCTCGGAGCTGAAGCTGCTCCCTGAATTGCACGACGAGGACACTCCCTCAATTGATGCCCTTCAGTACCACAATACAAACAAACTCCTAGCCTCTTTCTGCAAACTTCCCAGATATGGCCGGGCTTCTTGCAGAAGTTGCATAGAGCTTGCTGTAACTGCCTCTGCTGCTGAGGTGCCTGGTGAAAAGGTGCTCTAGCTGGAGTCTGGTTCTGCTGTGGCTGCTGGAAAGGTCTGGACTGGAAATGAGGACGTTTGGCAGATACTGCACTGCCGTTGGCCCCCAGAAAAGAATTACGGTCTCTCTTGGTCTTCAAACCCAGATCCCGCTCAACCTTGCGTGCCTCCGCAAGTATCTCCGAGTATGTCTCATAAAAAGATGGAATGAGAATCTTCACCTCCCAGTTTAGACCCTCTCGGAAACGAATAGCTCGAACCTCCGGCTCCCTCACCAGATACTCTGCAAATTGGCTCAGCCTACCGAACTCTGCAGCGTATTCCTCCACAGACATGCTTCCCTGAATGAGACTCTCAAATTATCTCCCCAAGTCAAGCCTGTCTATCTGGGCGAAAAACTTCTTCTTGAAAAGGTCCCTGAATACCTCCCAAGATTGTCCTGCGTTAACTAGAACCGGCTCATTCCTGAACCAGGTACGAGCAACGTCGAACAGTTGAAGTCCTACCGCCTCAACCTTCAGATCTTCAGAAAGACGGGACACCCTCATAAGACGCTCAATGTCCTCGAGCCAATCATCAGCATAGACGATGCCCTCCGTCCCTTTGAAAACCCTAGGCTCCAGTTTCTTAAAGTCCTGAATGTTGCCTGGCCGAAGCTGAGCAACCTGAGGAACAACCTGCTGCTGGACCGGAACTCCTCTCTCAACTACAGCACGAGCAAGCTGATGAGCACTCTCGATGCCCTGCCGTAGAACGTCGGTCTGCCTCTGATGTGCCTCCGACTGAGCCCTCTGTGCCTCGAGCATCTCACGAAATAGAGTAAACATCTGTGACGCCTCTGCTGGCACAGGAGGTGTAGGTGGAAGCCCCTCAGATACAGCTGGTACAGTCCTCTGAGTGGGTGGTGGACCTCCGAAAGCAGCTGACACTCCAATCACCGGAGAAGTGACTGGTGCAGGCCCTCGGGATGTCACAGACCTCTCAGAAACTGCTCTCCCTTGCTGTGATCTAGTCTTAGGCGGCATCCTGAGACAAAGCGAAAGAAAGAATCAATATGGCACAAGATGTAAGATATTCAAGGAAAGGACAGTTTAAGAGATCAAGTATCAACGTCAAAGGAGAATAGTTGAATCAAAAGAATTTTCCTAGATGTGATTGAGTATCTCAGCCTATATCCTATATCCTATCGCAGGCTCGCAGTAGTACAACTAAATTGTCGCACTACCACGACATCACATACTTGTGAAGCTAGACCTGCATGGGCCACCACCAAAAATGTGTCACGACCCGCACCCGGGGTAAGGGTACTAGTCGGAAACAACGCCCAGCCTACGCCACAGAATCGGCGGTAGAACGCTGTCTAGAAAGTCTATCTAATATAATGAACCACCAAAAGATAGTGTACTCAATCACAGAACTAAGATAGAATAAACACGAATCAGATAAGAATAGAATAGTCACAATACAACTCATGAGTCTAAATTAATACATCAATGAGTCTGAAGAAAAATACAGAAATATGCTGGAGACAAATCCAGTACAAAAGAATACTACAAAACTATAAAGCTACAACTCCAGGGTCAACTGTCTCAGTTGGGATAAGTCCCTCTTGAGCCAGGGTCTCAGAATCTAAACCCACAATATCCTGGGGTCCATAATAGGTAGGGTACTCCTCAGTATCATCTGAAAAAATATATCCAGTCAGGAAAGGAGCAGAGTACAACCCTAACAGCAGTTCTCAAATAATGATAAAAACTATTCTCAAATAATGATAAAAACTATGTAACAGTAAGTAGCTGTGGATAAACAAGATGCATAAATAGATACAAGAAATGTATAGACAATAAGGAAGTACTGGAAAGAAATACAATAATGAACAATATGCTGATAGAACAAGAATACTAATGACTAAGTGTGTGAGTACTAGCTTTAACATGTGATCGGCTTAGGAACTTGCACAAGAGTATAATGGCCTGGCTGATTATACGTGCGGTGTATGATCAACACTCACAAGGAACAAGACATGCACAAGGAGGGTATGATCACATATCTACACTAAAATACTCCCCACCCCGACTGGTATAATAGATCCAACCACGGTACGTTATGGCACTAGATTCCCCAAGAAGATAGCTAGTCTCCCCGAGAATCGGTGTCTGTACATGTACAAGATAACCAATGAAACAATACTTGTACCATATACACCATATACCAAGGAATAACATCTCATGACGAGATCCGGATATACCAATCCGTGAAACCATAGTGTCAAGAGAACATATATATCTACACTAGATACAACGAACATAGAGGATATCATAAATGAGAAACTATCAGAGAATGTACTCGCCTGAAGTCCAATGAACAGTCTCACAAATGTCTGACTCGGTGCCTCGAAGACCTAGATATGGAATACCACATTAATACAAGGTCCCGGAAAGAGAACAAGTCAAACTAGGCAATTTCTAGGTCAATAAGTCAATTCTAAGTCAAAAGTCAACTATGGTCAACTCTAAAGTCCACTAAAGTCAAACATGGTCAAACCCAAAGTCAACCTCACAAGACATCTATAAAATAATATAGAGATAAACTACAATAATTTAGGAATCAAATTAGATTAAAAAAGAACTCACACAAAGTATACTAATAATATAATTAATATATACCCTAAAATAATATCTATACAACCCAACATTTATATAAATAACATAATATATTATTACAATTATTATTCCTCACAAAACACATATATATATACATATATATTGTAAACCCCCTAAATTTTCAAATTATTAAATCTTGGATTTTTCCCAATTTTCTGGAATTTTCTGAGAATTTTCTGTAATTAAAATCAAGGTTTTCAATTAATAAATGATTTTTAATTGGCAATAAATAATATTAAAATATCATGAAAATAATATTTTTGGGTGTAAAATAAAAAATTGGACTTAGGATAATTTTTCTGGATTTTTCTGGGCCTCAGACATATTTTTTAAATGCCTGAAAACTAATTTATTAATTATTTAAATTAATTATCTATTTATTTTATTTTATTTATTTATATTTTTTTCTCTTTTCTTCTGCGGGCCGCCCAGGCCCATTGGGCCGCGGCCCGGCCCGTTAGCATCAGCCCAGCCCAGCTTAGCGGGTCGGGCGGGTCCGCCCAACACGGAACCCGCTCCGACCCGACCCGAGGGAGTCACCCCCAACCCGCACGACTCCCTCTCCCCGTTCCCGCGGCCGCCGCCGCGTTTTCCGGCCGGCCACGTTGCCGTCCCCGCCTCAACCCTCGGCCCACGACCCCCTCTCCCCTCCGCCTCGCCCGGAGCCAACCACTCGCCGCCCCAGCCTATAAAACCCTACCCCGACCTCATCTCCCCAAACCCCAAAACCACCTCGCCGCCGTGCGCCACCACCCGCCTCCGACCGACCTCGCCGCAGTGCCGCCCCGGACCACCTTCCTCCTCCCAGCGCCCAGCCCCAGCCCCACCTTTCCTCCTCCCTCCACTCCTCGACGAACAGCAGCGTGGCGGCAACACCCCTCGCCTGAGCCGCCTCCGGCAGCCGCTGCCGGGCCTCCCCGCGGGCCGCCGACCACCAGAGCAGCTCCGCCCAGCCCGGTCGGCCTCCCCAGCAGCGCCGCCCAGCCGGACCGCCGCCGGAGACCCCCAAATCATCAACCCTAACCCTAGCCCTAATTCTTCGTGTCGTGTCGGACACGACACGGACACGGAAATACCCGGTTTTTCGAGCCTCTTCAGGTACTCGTATCCTGCACCCTGTATCTCCGTTTTCAATTCCGCAAATTGCGTTGTGAAGCCTGTATGACCCTCTCGGTGTCCGGACAAACTGTTCGGGACATCGCGTCCTGTGGTGATCGCACACCGCGATCCAAAAACAGGAAAAACCAGACCCTGTTTCACCCCCGGAACTGAGTACGCCCCGCCAAACGGGACGACTTGGTCGCGTGTGGTCTTCACAGATCCGTGCGCACCGTCGATACGGACGTGTGAGATTTCGCGGAAGCTGATTCGGGTGTGCGTGCACACCGGAATCAACGCGTATCCACGGACATCACCCCGTATCCGACTTTTCTGCAATTCGCCCTAACTTCGTGCACACTCGTCAGATCGAGACGAAACTTGCGCCATCGGACTCGTAGCGATACGCTGGTCCTGTGGGTCAAGTTTGGTTCGATTCTGAGAACGTTGACGAAATCGCGTGTCGTGGGCCCCACAGGCCCCGCTCGACGGGCGATTTTGTGTTCGGCTCATCGGAATCCAAATCTGGAAGTTCCGTTGGGTTCGTATCAGCGTTCCTGACCTGTTGACACTAAGTTTGGTGAATTTGGAGACCTTTGACCCGGACGCGTTTTTCGGTGCCAAGCGGGCCCACCGGCGGACCCCGTTTGACCCGAAACTGCCGTTTTTGCCCTTGTCTCCAAATTGGACCCAAGGACAGGCGTTTCTAGCTATTTGATATCTTCTGAGAGTGATGGTAATGTCTATTTCAGCTTTTGGACTCATCTCTGGACTTTTCCCCCAAGAACTAAATTAACCAGATCCAAACAACAGGCAAGTACCTGCACTTCAAGTTAAATCTATATATTGTGATAATTAATTTCCTGCTTTACTAGTAACCTTGATGATTACCCTTAGTGTTAGAAATGCTAGATTTTCATGTCTTGAGTATTGGAATTCATGTCTTGTTTTTCATGTCGGGTGGGAGAATACTGAAAGGCATGTAGTTTACCCTTCCCCTTGCCGTGAATAATAGCTGTTGGTACACGACTGTCCATCAGCCGGATCTCGATTATTCGTGACTAATAGCCGTTCATGACGGCCGGATTAGCCTTATAAACCCCTACATGCCAACTAAGTATTCTAAAAACAAACACAAGTTTCATACAGATAACTCCTGGTCATGTTATATTCTTGCTGACTGTATAGTTTCTTTTCCTGCTCGTTTACTTCTGTTTTCTCATATTCCTGTTTATAGTTTTGACTCTGAGATATTAACTTTCCTTTATGCAAATTCCTTAACATGATATTCAATGTTTAATTGTCATAAATATTTAGTTTAACATTGTTGTGCACTGTGTACTTTGCTCCTTTCCTGACTGGATCTGTTGATTTAGGCGATGATGAGGATCTTGCCCCTACTTATTATGGTCCTTATGAGGGTACAGATGATACCTATGAGGAGCCAGAACCTACCCAGGAGACCCCTGCTGCTGAGTAGCTAGTAGTAGCTATCCTTTTTCTGTTCTTATCTTATTTAATCGGGTTTGTCCCCGATTTTATTTTGGAATTCCTGTACTAAACATTTGAATTGTTGTCACATTCATTTCAGTTGCAAATTTTAAGTTTCTATTCTCATTATTATCTTGCCTATGTTAATTGTGAATGAGTTAGACTAGTTAGATGGATTGACCTAGACAGCGTACTACCGCCGACTCTGCGGCGTAGGCTGGACGTACCCACGTACTCGTGCCCGAACTTCCGGGTGCGGGTCGTGACACGTTTTTATGGTGGCCCATGCAGGTCCTATCCTAAAATAAGGGTAATACCCTAGGACAGGGTATGGAATAAGATTGAGGATTCTAGGAAAAGCTCATTCACAGTATAGCGTCCTTATTTCAATTCTTGATATCATTGCTGCTCAATTTTTTCTATCGCCCTTGATTTCCAAGTATTCTATTCTGATCTTCCTATCCCTTAATCTTTCAGAATGGTCCAGACCAGGAACACAGTAGGAGGCACATCAGAACCAGCTGAGCCGAATGTGCCCGAGACTCTTGCACTCCCGCCGCCCCCATCTGTTCCGGCAGTTACCTTAGATGGGGCACAGCTAATAGGAGTGTTCCAGGGATTGGTGGAATCCCAGAAAGAACAGACGGCACTTCTGCGGACCAGCCTCTCAGAAGCTCTTAAACCCCAGGAGTCATCACTCAAGAGGCCAGGGAGTGCTAAAGACTTCAAGAATCTAAGACCCCTGGAATTCTATGGAACGGAGGGCATTCTCTATGCCGATGAATGGATAGAGAATGTTGAGAGACTCCTGAAGACTGCCCGGGTCCCTGATGACCTCAAAGTGGAGTCCGCAAGCCTGCAACTGTTCGACATTGCTCGAACCTGGTTCAGAGATGAACCCCAACTATCTGCTTTCGACGTCACCTGGGAGGACTTCAAGAGGCTATTCAAGGAGAAATTTTATCCCGAAGTGGCTCGGGAAGCTCTCGAAAGCCAATTCGAGAGACTGGAACAAGGTAACATGACTGTTGATGAATATACTGCTGAATTTAGCAGGTTAAGCCACTTTGCGGAGTACATGGTTCGTACCCCGGAGGACAGAGCCCGTAGATTCAAGAAGGGGCTATCTCCGGATATCCGCCTTGCTGTCACCACCAGCCGAGCTCGCACCTATGAGGAGATCTTGAGCGTGGCTCAAGGCGTCGAGAGAGATATGGGGCACAAACTGAAACGAGAAAGAGATACCGGGAATGCGGGACCCAACAAACGCCCTTTTCAACAACAACAACAGCAGAGGGCCCCGCAGCAAACTCAGCGTCCTCTCCCTCGAGCTCCAGCACCCCAGGCTCAAGGTCAGAACCAGCGAGCTCCCCCTTGCAACTATTGCCAAAAACCAGGCCACACTTGGCAAGACTGTAGAAAGAGGCTAGGTGCCTGCCTCTATTGTGGCTCCCCAGCACATCAATTGAGGGACTGTCCTGCTGCTCAAGGACGCCCCGCTGCACCAAAGGCTCCAGTCCAGGCCAGGCCCCCAGCAGCACAACAGAGGGGACCCCCGCTTCCAATACAACAATAACGCTTTGCTCAGCACCAACAGTAACAGAGGGGTGCACCGCAGCAAGGCCGTGCTTATGCAATGACTCTAGAAGAAGCTGAGGCCACAGCAGACGTGATCACAGGTTCTGTGCTATTAAATTCAATACCAGCTATTACTTTATTTGACTCTGGAGCTTCTCATTCATTCATGTCAGTAGATTTCCTTATGAAGCATAGCTTAACCACTAAACCCCTTAGGAATTGTTATAAGATCATTACCGGTGGAGGAATCATCCCGGTTAGTGATGCCTGTAACAATTGTCCTATTTCACTATATGGAAGAGAACTGTATGCTAGACTACTTGTAATGCCAGTGCCCAGCTTTGACATTATACTGGGTATGGATTGGTTAAGTCAACATCATGCCATAATAGACTGTCACAGAGGCAGTATAATCTTCAGACCCCCTGGTAAGCCAGAATTTGAATTTGCTAGAGGTTCTAGAGAAATGGGTAATAACATAATTTGTGGAGCCCTAGTAACAGAAGAATTGCCACCTATCATCTCTGAATACCTTGATGTCTTCCCTGAGGATCTCCCAGGCTTACCCCCAGACCGA